>CAEGAG010163075.1:0-309914 GCA_903067065.1 Brachyrhaphis terrabensis | reverse complement strand
TATATATACACGTGTGTAATATATATATATATATTTTGTTGTTTCATCTTAAAGTATTGAGCAGTATCAAACCTGTAACTGATATACAAAGCAAAGTTCCAAATAAGATTATAAGAGGAATCAAATTACACTTTCTGTGGCACAAAAAAAACCAAACAAACAAGCAAAACTTAAAACAAAAAACTGATTTTCACCTTTTATAGGACTCAAACAGCTAATCATGCATTTTTTTTGGGAGATCCACATGTGACCACACACCCCACGAGAATTGTCAAACATGCTTAACTGGACTGTATGCACTCACAAGCGCAGGTTAAAAACAGGATTTCTCATCCATCTTCGATAATGAAATGCTTCAATTACAAAACAAAAGGAGAGTCAAAGGCATAGAGCGTCTTGTGTTAATTCAAAGTATGCAAGTATATGTTTCCAGTATATGTTCACTAAAGCGCAATATATCTCAAAACAGGCCTCCAGAGCCAAAGGTATTCAGGTTTTCTAATTCCTTTTGATTTTTATAAAACATGCATAGGCAGACACTTTATTATCATACTCAGTTTTTTTTTGTTGTTTTTTTTCTTACACAATATAGGTTCTCTATTTTTACTTTGTTCGCAATACTTAAAAAGAGAAAAATTTAACACTCAATTCCAGCAAGCCACAAAAAACAAAAACAACAAATAAAATACCCCCCCCAAAGTCCCCACCATTCAGATAGAGACAAAAAAATAAACATATCTGCAGATGATAGATAGGTAAGTGTAAATTCCAGTTATGAAACTCAAGAAAATAGGTATTAATTACCGAGTTATTTAACCATTATACAGAAAAATCAGGTCGAAGCACACACCAAAAGAACCTGAGGTAAGCAGAATATGTACAAAAACCATAAAACGTTCCATTATTTGGCATTTCAACAACATTGCAACATTTTTTTTTTATATATTTTTAAGACTGCCTAATTAATTTCAGAGCTATTTTATAAGAGTAGCAAAAACAAAAGTCATCAATAAATAGTCCTTATTTAGTTTGTACACCCTTAAATCTTTAAAAACATCGCCTTTCTCATGTTATGTCCCTGTCTCTCTTTTTTTAGTGCTGTGTTCTTGTAAACGTACAATAGTTAGTAAGAAGTTACACGACTTTCCGTTTCGGTGTAAATGAGAAAAAGGGTCGTTTAAGAAAAAAAAAAAAAAACCACACAAACTCTACGGTCTCTCTCTCTTCCCTGTTTCTCTCTGACGGTCTGTGATGCGAGGCGCGGTCGAGCCGACCGCTCGGAAATGTGACCCAGCAAATAACTTAGCGGATTTGACTAGGAACTAATATTATGAAGGCATTTTGAAAGACTAGAGCAAGTGAGATGACCCCCCCAAGTTTCAGCCACAGCTGCCTCCCCCATCCACACTGCAGCCCCCCCAACGTCCCTCCTCCTCCTCCTTCCCTTCACCCCCCTGCGCCTCCTGTGCGGTGGCGGGCCGTGGTGAGGCTGGGGGCCAGGCGGCCCCGCGGGCCGAGGCGGCGCCTGCTGCCGCTGCCGGCCTTCACTGGATGCTGCTGCCGCTGCCGGCGCTGGTGCTCCCCTTGGAGTCGGTGCCGTTGGTCTCCGAGGACAGGGCCCGGTTGAGCGAGTTGAGGCTGGCGTCCGAGGGCAGCGCGTCCCGCCGCGGCGGCATCCTCTCGTTGATGCGGTCCAGACCCTTGGCCTCCTCGAAGCTGGTGATCTTGTGCTGAGGGGAGAAGCCTTTGATGGCTGTTGAGACGTGGAGGGGAAGAAAAGTGGAAAAGACGAGGAAATTAGAGGCGGTTTTAAAAGGGGAGGAATAAAATCGTGAGAATCATAAAAGTAGCTGATCTTGGTTTGTAAGCTTGAAGACCGGAAATCAAAACAAGAGTTCGTACAAAACAAACAAAACAATAAAACTAAAGCCAAACCTTGCGCTAGTAATGAGAGCAGGATGATGGTCCTAAAGTCACCTTTACAAAAATGTTCATGTTCACCTTCTTGGGTAGAGTTACATGAGAAATGATTCATAAATCTCTAAAGCTTTCCTCTGTGTTTATGCTGCCATTTCCTCAGGCTGCGTTTCCATCGTCACAATTTAACATTTCGAAAATAAATTCGCTTAATGGAAACATGTTAATTTTTAGTTTTCGATAAAAAGGTTTTGCCGCTACGATGAGGTATTTTATCAAAATTGGTTTATTTTGCAAACTGCAATACAAACAACTTTTTTTAAACTACAGGAGTCAAAATGATCAACAACAGGATGTCGTTGGCGCAAACCACAAAGAAGAAGACGACAGGAAGTAGTTAGAGGATGATGGTGCATCATGATTTTTAATGACTTATAGTGCGAACAAACTTATTCACATGAGCCTTTCTAATTTAATGGAAACACTGTAATGACAAAATTGTGTTTTTGCATCATTAGCGGAAGATTGACAAAGTTTTGCACACTGCTAATCCACCGCATTTGCTTTTGCTGCTCCTGTTTAAGACTGTCTGTGACGGGATCGTTGTAGGAGATGGTTCGACTGCTTCGTGTTTCTCTTGTTTTATTTTTCCCTAAAAAGTGCAAACAGTCCGGCGATTCTGTGTGCAGCCATGTTTGTTTCCTGGACGCAGACGCCGCTGCTGACATTATCTTTGAATACACTTTGCTTTTGTTCTAATAGAAAGTACACCTGACTCGGCAGTGGTTTGTTTTTTTCTCTCTCTGAATGAAAAGGTCATTGATGGAGTGATTGCTGCTATTTCTTTGTTTTATTTCCTATAGGAAGTTCTCAAGTTACACATCAACAGTTTATCTTCCTAATTTACATTCCAGTTTGAATCAAACTGGACTATACAATGCAGAAACATCCAAGTATTTCTATCCAGTTTTTAGTGTAAACATCTTATTGTGCTTGAAATAAGACAGAACTAACTTATAGGTAACATTTTAGCTCATTATAGCAGAATGTTTTAAATCAATGATTCTCTAATATTGATTTAAAAAGTTCCACTGGTAAATTGTTTCACTTATAACAAGACTTTTTTCCAATATTACAAGTGAAATAATCTGCCAGTAGAACTAGTCAATAATTCAACATTAAGTCAATATGAAGCTCCATTTTATTGCTAAAAAGTTATTTGTAATTTTGACTTTTTTCAAGACATTTGCACTATAAATTGGACCAAAAATACTTGGGAAGAGTTTGTGTTTTTGCAGTGCATAATTGGATTTTATTAAAATGAATCACTTTATGACTTGAACCAAACAATTCAAAGTGAATAGGAGCATTAAAATGAGTGCTACGTAATGTAGTAACGCGCATGTTTTACTGTCGCTCCTGTGAGTTTATTTGGTGTTTTTTTTTTTTTGGCCGTTTGGTATTTTAAAGGTTTGCCATTTTACAATTTCTTGCTTATTTGTAGAACAAAATAGCTTCTCGTGTAACTCTACCCAGAGAAAATTACAGCTACGTTATCAAAACTGCTGTTTTACATTTCAATAACCTTCCACATAATTAAAACTGCTTAAATGTGTTGTAAGAAACATATACCATACTTAACCTCATTTTATTTAACAGGACATCATTTTAACATCATTTACCAGATGAAAAGAGAGGAACAGGTTTTGACAAAAGGATCAAATGATCCTTCTAAATCTATAACAAGGGGCTGCTGGCATCAGGGTCAACAGGTTTTCACTTTACCACCAAAACATGCTTTACAAAGAAAATCTGAAGTACATGTTGCACTGCTGTTTTTTCTTTTTTTTTTTTTGTTCTGTTTCGTGGTAAGTCTTGTGTTTTCAGGCAGTATAAAAAAAGAAAACACGGCTCTAAGACAAAGCCCGAGGACCCCAAACATCCAGATCGCCCTGTCGTCACATCACAGTTTGAAAAAGAGAGAAGACAATGATCAGAGACACGCAGAAAAATAAAGGAGAACGAAGGGAGGAGGGGAAAACAAAAAAAACAATAGAGTGGAGTCCACTGAGACACTACCACAGAATAGAAACCACGTTGAGACTGAAACACTACAGACACTTGACGGTGCTAACGACTTGCTACGTCTGCTTGGAGCATGCAGCAATTAGGATTTACCAGGAGATATGAGGGATGGAAGTCAACACCAGGCCTAAATGGAGCAAAGACTTTCACATTTCATCACTTCCACCTCTCATAAAGCCTCTTTAAATGACGCAAAAGAAACAAAAGATGACTCTCTGTCAAGACGAGGAAGCAGGGGCGTCATATTCTACAAGAAGGGCATGATGGGTAGCGTAGTTGTGTTGCTGCACAGCACAGGTCAGACACAGGTTATTAGCAGCTCACAGGAAGGAAACACGACACAGCAGGGCCACAGGAGACCGACATGGAGAGAGAGAGAAGCAAAGAAGAGTCTGGACACTACAGTGGACTGTCCTCTGTGGGGTTCAAGAGGATGTACCCGACAGGTTCAACGTAAATAGCAGCTGGCGCACTACTATTTAGCTCGCAGTTGAGGTTGTTCTTGCGCAAACCAAGGAAAAGCGATGCAGATAACAGTTTGTTATTCTTTTCAAAAACAGGGAGAGTCTAATGCAGATTTCTCCCCAGGAGCTTTGGGTTTTTAGCTCGGAAGCAATTAGAGGATAAATGCAACAACAATGCACAACTGCTTCAGCCGTTTCAAAGGGGACGAAACACTAAGAGGTTTTCATAGCAAGATTTCATAAGTTTGTGTGAGGGCAGCGCAAGAGGTAGACGATGAGACTGAGTCTTCATCAGAGGAAATGTGACTTGGCGTTTATAGTGTTGTGCAAAAGTTTTCCAAAAAGACAGACATGCTTGTAAGCTTCAAAAACGCTGTTGATCATCACTTCTGTAGGCGTCATTAAGGCATTTCTTTGGGGTTTTTCTTTAGACTTTGGCTGCTTTTTTGTCTCCTGTTGACATTAAAACCATCAATTCTCAGGTGTTTTGTCTTGATTTTTTTCCTTTTAATTATTTTTTTGTTCCCTCCTATTTTCACCACTCATCTGGACACAAACAGGGCTCTTGAGAAGAATTTGGTCCTATGATAGTCCAGAACATCCGTTAGATCAGGGGACTAAATGTTTCTTCCTGCAGTCGTTTGTTTGCATCCCCGCTCCAACACACCTGGATCAAATAAATGGTTAGCGACTATGCTAACCATTTAGCCGCCAGTTGATTCGGGTACGGTGGAGCAGGGATGCATCCAAAAGTTGCAGGAGAATGGCACCAGAGGACTGGAGTTGGAAACTCTGCTTCAGAGTATGAAATAAATTAATTATTAGCTTTTCTACTCCTTTCCAAATGCACTTTTTTGACTTTAAATTAGAAAAGCACCACATTAAATGGATAATAATGTGCAATCTGGAACTATAGGGAAGAATTATTTATTGTTATATACAGAAAACAGTTTTTAAAAAATTAGGAACATATTAAAAAATTAGTAGAAACACAGAAAAGTGAATGAAATCTATGAAAGTAAACACATTCTCTTTGTTACAGAACAAAACTGGCATTATTTGGGTTGACACTGAAATGGGTTGAAGATTAATTAAAAAGAAGCAGCAGCTAAAGTCAAAAGAGAAACTCAGAAAGCCAGAGGAAATGTTGGTCAAGCACATTTCAAATAATTACAAGAATGTCTGGCAGTGTGGAAAGAAAACACAGACATTTGTTGTGATTTAAAACTTCTGCACAGTCCTGTAATTTATTGCAATCTCTCTGACTTTACTAGTGCTCTTTTCTTTGAACAAAAACCCCTAATTTATGGGGTATTTCTGAAATCCCTAAGCATTTATTTAGTTGTTTTTATCACAAGAAAGCGATAATTGACGCATAAAATAAGTTTTTAAGGAGCCACTGTGTTTTCCAGGCGGCAGAAATTCACGGTAGCGCTTCCAGAGGACCTGATGATACCCACATATTCACACCTTCCACATTTTGTGAGCGTGAAAAATGAGTTCCTTCAAGTGCAACTATGTCTGGCAGTTTTCTCGCTAACCAGCGTTTCGAAAGTAAACGTCATTTGGCAATTCTTCTGAAATGTAAAGCAAACATTTTCAGTCACAAACTCTGCAGGGATGTCTTGTCTTTTTGCTTTGCGCTCACCTGATTAATAAAAAAAACCAAACAAACAAACAAAAAAACAACAACAATGAATCACAGAGACAATCTGTGATCATGAAATCTCTGCTATGAAAAGCTGGTCCCTCTTTAAAACGTTCGACCACACGATCTAACGTACTTACTTCTTGCTCTAAACTACGCCACAGTTCTACTCAAGCACCAGCGAGATGAATGGAAGAACCCGGCCAAAACCTGCCCTCCCTCCCCACCGACTGTCTATTGCCATGAAAAAGCAACAGAAGAGGGCGGCTAGACCCATTTACCTTCGTCAGCCTCAATAGCTTCAATAGTAGCTGAAGAGAAGAAGAGGGGGGTTGCAAAATGAACGAGAGAGGTGAGCAGGAGGAGGTCATTGTGTCCCAGGAACAAGTCAATGAGCAGCAAAGACAGCCAATAACGACAACAAAAGGTTAACGGCATCTCCACATTTCATGACAAAAGAATACGAGGATGTTAGCAAAAAGGGGGGAAGAGGAGGAGGAGGAGGAGGAGAAGTGGCAGCAAATATCATGGAGAAAGGGTTAAAGTTCAAGAAAAAGTGTCAAATGAATGAATGTAGTGGCAGGATGAACAAAAATCCTTAGAGAAAATATGACACAAAAATGTTGGAAAACCATTTGTTTCTGCTAGAAATGTGATTAGAAATATTGAAAACAAATGAAGAACTGGATCAGATGGACACAACAGGATAATGCACAGGCTCAGCCTCTTTTGATGCTAAATATCAAAATCACTGGCGGAGTGTGAAGAAAAACCTTTCAGCCACTTACCGATTACTAACCGTCACCCTGGGAGTTACACATTGAAATAAAACACAACATAAAGGAGGAACGCCGAGGTTTACACACATGAGAAAACAGCACAAAGCTCCAAGAGGATGAGCTCTAACTAAACCAACAACACAAATAAAACGTGGTTGAAATGGAAAATCACAAGTGATCAGCTAAATGAGGCGAGATCTGATGTTTTTACACATCCTCGTTAAATAGGGAGGAAGAGCCTGTCGAAAGATATTATTGTAAGAGATTATTTATTAAAATGTCATCAGCAACCATGCAGTAGCATATTTCATACTGATGTTTCTGGAGAAACCCAAACCTTTAGTTTGATAACATTTACTGTAGAACAAAAAATATTACAACTCTAAAATCCCTATAGGAACCTAAATGAGTGAAGAATGGTTTATTTATACTTTAATTTGTTTTAGATGGCCTAAAAAGTTCAGAAACATTTAATTAGTAATCCTGAAAAGTTAATTTATCTTAACCAAATATTTAAATAAAACAAAGACTCCAAAATAAATTAGTTTTGCTAACGCTAAAGAGGGACAACGAGGCTGTAAATCTACAAAAAGGTAATTTTTACTTTATCTATGGAAGATAGATAATCTTAAAATGTTAGTATTGATTTTTTTTTATACGTAAAGCTTCTTAAAACCTGCAGAGAAGGTTTGTGAAACTGAGAGTGAACACAAATCTAAAGACAGAACATCTGAAGACAAAACACAGCGAAATACTTGCACAACAACCGAATGTACCTGCAGTTTCCAGAGAGAAAGAGGAGAAAGAAAACACATGGGTAATATTTGAGTAAAACCAGTGGAAGAGAGCAAACAGAAAACAGAAGAAATAACGCCGGACGTTAAGAAAGGACACATTCAAGAAGAAAACAATGAAACCAAAGAAAACGTAGCTGGTGGGAGAGAAGATTACAGCTTTTAATTCTCTTTAACTAACTCAGAGAAGCTACAGCTAAACTTATAACATGATATTCCAAATACTGAGCTGGCGCCTGGTTAGGGTTCTTCTGTTTGTCCTGAGACCAGGTCAGGGGGTCGGAGGTCACAGTCTTACCGTTCTGCAGCTTCTCTTTACCACCGGACAGCACTCCGCTCGGCAGCATGCCAGTCGGGGTCAGCCCCTTCAGCGTGAGCACGCTCTCACTCTCCTCTCTGAAACACACAGGAGAAAAGGCGTCACACCAGAGTTCAGAGTTCAGTAAAGGAGCCGACCCGAAGATCCGCTGTCTGGTTTGGAGTCGGAGCGACGGCTAGCTTCATCAGATCAGCTCAACAAAGAAAGAGAGAAACTGTGTTCCAGCTGAAGAAATGAAACCCCACAGCATGATGCTGCCACCAACATGTTCTACTATGGGCCTGGCGCTCTTTCAGAACCGTGGCCCAAAAGTTCAAGTCTGAGTTTATGGAAAAATTCATAAAATCTAAAATTCAAGATTGAACATTTTTTAAATTTATGATGATGGATGAAAAATAGATAGATGGATGAATGAATAGATGAACAGATGGATGAAGAGATAGATGGATGGATGACCATCTCCTCCTCTGACCATCAGTCTTCTTCTTCTTCTGCTGCAGGTATCGCAGCTTCCTGCCTCTTCCTGTCAGTCTGATTGTTCATCTAAACCTGTCTGAGGTTCGTAAACACAGCAGCGACAGATTTACAGCAGGAAAACGCTGCCGCCTTGATTTATTTCCCTTCCTCTCTCTAACTGATGTTGGCAGGAGAAGAATAAACAAAGTTCTTGGTTTTTGGATAGTTTGATAAGCTTTCAGTTAAAAAAACAAACCAGGAGGAAACTACTGAGGAAACTATTGAGGAAACTACGGAGGAAACTACTGGGGCGCTTAAGAATTAAATCTTTCTGCGTCCTGCAGTGCGGTCAGTTAGGTGGAGGTTAGTTTGCGTACCTGAGCACAGAGAAAACCCGGGCCATCTTCCCAATGGCACGGATCTTGTTGCGGATGACCTCCTTTCTGGCAGAAGCCGTGGCACCTAAAAAAACAGAGGTCAGAGGTCACAAAAATGATTTAAAAACAACAACTTTTAAGTTGATAGCTAGAAAAAAATTCAAACCAAATCTGGTTTTACATGTTTTCCTTCCAAGAAGTCAGACTTGAAATCCAAAAGTGTCATTTTTCAATGTTTTTCTTCCTGTCTAATTGGGTTAACCATCGGACTGAATCTGATTTAAAATAATAACAAAATAATAACAAAATACACTCATCATAGGCACTGGTGTCTAATATTTTAGATTTGAAAAGTTTTTCTTATCAAGAGGGAATGACTACACTACAAGGTTAATTCTTTTTTCTTTTAGTGGATTTTATCTAAAAGAAAAAAAAAATAATAATAATTGAAAACCTCATATATTGATTCCTGATCTCTTCCTGAGTTAAAACATTAGTTTTGTTGTTTCTAAATGAATATGAATTTGTTTCCTTTGCATTATTTACTGCATCTTTTTCATTATATGGACCATTTCTCATTTTCTGTAAATAAATACAACATTTTTGCTTGGAATTTCGGAGACATGTCAGTAGTTCATAGAATAATAGAACAACGTTAATTTTACTCAAACATAAACCTATAAGGAGTAAAATCAGAGAAACTGAACAGTTTAAGCAGTGTCTAAATTAGGTAACACTTTATTTGAAGGGGTGTGCATAAGACTGAGATGACACTGTAAACATGAAGGAGTCTTTATGAACGTTTGTGACTGTTGTCATGAAGTGACATCTGTTAGATAATGACACTTTTAATGCAAAGTTGCACTAAAACTGCTAACCTTGCATTAAAAGTGTCATTATTTAACTAATAATGCAAAGTTGGCACTTTTAGTTGAGTTTTAATGCAACTTTTAAAGCTTTACAGATCAAAAAGTCTGTAAAGAAAAGAAAGATAAGCTGTGTGCTGTGTAATTATTCCTTCATGAAAAATAAGTAACTGAAGGCAGCTAATGGCAGCTACGAGAAAATCCGACAAAATCCGAGCTGGTTCCGTCAGATAAAGAGTGTTTTGTTGGACTATTAGTTTTAACAATAAAAGCAACACATGAAAACCATAATGCTGTTATTTAAACTCCCAAAAACCAGATTGTACACATCACAGCACCTGAGCGTTTCTCAGCACTGGGTGCAACCATGCCAACCGCGTCTCCCCTCTACGTGAGCGTATTCCCCAGAGTCAGGGCAGCAGCGTGCATCCTCTGTACAAACAGCCTGGTTTGTGTCCAAACATGTCAGATCGGCATGTTTGGACGACCCCATGCTCTGTGGATTTTTCCTGTTTTTTTTGGTTGAACAGCTTGAATCCTTCGGGGAATCAGTTTTGGGAAATTAAAAAAGAAAGAATGATGGGAGTGGAGTAAAAATGATGAACTGATTAACCTTTTTGTTGATTTTCACCTTCAGCGTTTTGCTAGCTAGAAACTGGTTCGTCCAACTATTACACATCCTCTACTTCCACCAGAGATTCAGGACAGATTGTTAGGAGAGTGACGTTAGTTCACAATCGGCAGGAGTCTCAGCTGATGCTGCATACACACACGGACTCGACTAGCGTTTTGTACCTTTTTTGGGGGGATATATTAGCTGTCCTTCTCATGAAACAACCCCAGAAGAGAAGACAAAGAGAGGACAGAGAGATCAGTGGATGGCCGCAGAATGAAAGATGAACGGAGGGAGAGATGAGAAAAAGCACAACAAATGAAAAGGAAAAACTCTGCAAAACATGAAGAAACAAAGAGATTAGATGAGTAAAACCAAAGTAGTGATAATATTCCAGCATTAGAAGAGCAGTGACAGAATGGAGTGAGGAAGGACGCAACTGGGAATCATGGAAACAACAGCAGGTAGAAGATGATCAGAGATTATGAGGGAACTGGAAAGGTGGAGGTGAGCGAGGAAGGAAAATAATTAAATATTTTGAAGGGCAACACTGAAAAGTGAAACCGAAAAAGAGTTGAAACGGCTTTAAAAGTGAAGAAAAAAGCAAAGAAAAGAAGTGAGAAAGTCTGAAATCACTGCGAGTGAGTCGATGAAACAGATGTTAGAGGATGGCGAAAAACTGGTTCATGTAATCTGAAGTCTGCATAAACTAATAAAATCAATAAAATTTACCTTGGATAAATATTATAATAAAAACTGTTATAATTAAATCTCCAAATACAAAACAAATCAGGACATTTTCTGGCTGATTTACAAAGACATGCAAATGTATTCACACCCCTGGAACTTATTCACATTTTGTCACAAACATTTTTCTTGTATTTTATCATTTATTTATTATTATTATTATTATTATTTAAAGATTTTCTTTCCAGTGAAGTATCTGAAAAGTGTGGCATGCACGTTTTGTGGTATGTCTCTGCCAGTTTTGAGCATCTAGAGAGAATCTGTGCACAGCCACTTTCATGCTTGGCCAGATTCTCGAGTCGACCAAATGTCAAATGGCCTAGTCTTTGACTAGGCCATTCTAACACATAGTCATGCTTTTATCTAATGCCGTTTATTTTGCTGAATGTTCTGGAGTGTAAGTCAGATCAGTCAAAAGAGCAGGAGTAGCAAAACTAGGAAAAAAATGGTGATTTAGAGTCCAGGAAATACGGTATTTACTGTATGTTTTGGGACATTATTTTAAAATCAAACTGCTTTAAACCCTCACTAATGTTCTCCAACAGAAATGCTTTATTTATATTGAGTTTAAATTACCAATCAAGTGATTTCTGATGAAATTGGTTACAATAGATTTTATTTAGAGGTATCAGAGTAAAGAAAACGGCGTTTAAGCATCATTTTATGTCCACTTCGCAACAATGTACTGCTTTGTATTAATTTACTACATAATTTCAATAAAATACATAAGATTTTCAGCTCTTTAACGTGACAAAAGGTGTAAAAGTTGGAGAAAGTGAATATATTTGCTGGAGGCAAAGTTTTTCTATTTGCAAACTAAGAAATTTTAAAAATGCGACTGGTGTGAGAAACAGCCGAACGCCGAATCCCCGTGCAAAAACGAGGAGGAAGAAGGGGTGAAATCATTTCCTGTTTGCCCATAAGGGTCAAAGCAGGCAGAGGAAAACTGGAAAAAATGTGACTGGAGATAAACTGAACCTCCTCTGATATGATGACAAAAAACGTGCAGCAGCCAAGAAATGCTACACAACACTAGCAACTTTACAGATAAATAAATGCTTTTCATTTTGAAGTCAAAGGTTCTCTGGATCTAAACCTGAGGAGGAAGTTTAAGTTTTGACACAACAGATGAGTGGAAGAATGTCTCCCTCTAGTGGAGCTGAAGCGAAACTTCAGCAGCACTCACCGTCTAGCTCTTCGTCAGTCGTCAGCTCGTCGTTGGAACAAATGCTCAACACGTTCACAAGCATCTCAGTCACTGAAGAAAAGAAAAACAAAAGGTTTTGAATACAGAGGAGAACAAAGAGGCTCAAACCGAAGTCTGTTTATAACTGTTATTTAGGAGTGATTAACTTCAGCAGGAGGAGAGTCAGGTCCTTTATGCGCAAACAAGCTCCAACACAAAGTATTTTTATTAATTAACCCAGACACTCTCTTTAAATCGTTGCATATTTGCATTTAAAAGGAGACCGCACAGCTATACTCAGGGAAAATCTACATTTTAGATTTTTGTGCAGAAAGATCAGATGCATATTGACCCACTGCCAAAAGCTTTATTAACTCAATTTAAATTTAATTTGCTGTAAACAAAATAACCTGGGAGGACAATACATATATTTTTTAAATGTTTCTTATTTGCTTTACTACAGCTACTAAAGAATATACAAACTAAAAAGGCATTGCCTTCTTGTTGACCTTGTTAATATGAATCTGTCAGGAACCTGAATAGGAAAAAAAAAATCTCTTCTGCATCATAGTCTCTCGCGCTCTGCTGCTTTAGTAGTTCTTCTTCTATGGTTTTACTGCAGCCTCATTTCTGATGGGAAAATAACTTGGAATAGGAAAAGGAAATAAATATAAATCTTCCTTTTTGAAGATATATGACCCAGAATTTCTTCATTGTCATGACAGAAGATGTCATACTCTGGTGAGAAATCCAGTGTAAGTGAAGTAATGCAAGGCTGGTTATTAAAAAAAACCTGCTTCAAAGATTTACAAAGTGAAGATTTTATTGTACAAGAAAAACTTTTCAGTGTAGTAATTTATTTGTGATTCTTAGGCCTCCTGCTGGCCAATATAGATAACTGCATTTTTAATTTCTTCAGACTCAAAAATGATCAGTACTATCCACAAAAAGAGAAAAAATTTATGTCAGATTAACACAAACCATCACAGGATGAAACAAATGTCCTCCACTGGACAGACAGTTCCACTTTAGTTTTATAAGATAACAAGACATGTCTCCAAAAATGACGGTGTTTGTCTCTGTGTCCATTTGCAAACTGCAGTCTGTTTCTTTATGTTCGTTGTGGACAAGTTTCACTGTGCATCATGACTCTGTTTCACCAGCTGAGCCTGATTTGATTTTGGGCCAAAACATTTTCTCCTCTAGGACACAGAACCCGTCTCCTTCTTGGACAGTAAAGTAGTTGGACATTTCCAAGGGTGAACCAGACTTGTGCAGTTGCAAAATTCTCTTCCTGATATCTTGGCAATTAGCTCAAATGTGTCTGCTAACCTATCAGAAGCCTCCAAAGCAGTGACATCACAACCTGGGCTTTTCCTCATCATTCAAAGAGACAGTAATCAATCTGAATGTAAACTTTGGTTTTATTGTTCAACTAAAGAAGCGGCAGCAAGTTATTAATCAATCAGCTTTTTGCTTCATACAAACTAGCAGAGCCTTCGCTGCATTTCTTTTGGAAATTTAAATGAACTCCCTTTAATATGTTGCGACTGCGCACTCACCTTTCTCCCCGACAAACGGCAGAGACCAGGTGAAAACGTCCATGAAGTTGGGCAGCCAGTAAGGATGAGGTGAGCAGTTGAACTGTCGGATGTTCATCACGTTGTTCTCGTACTTCAGCACAGCCGCTGTGGACGGAAACGACAAAAATCATCATGAAATCATCAGCAAATGTGCAGAAATAACATGAAACAAAACAAGGAATTAAAACGTTGCACTTTTCAGCTCATTAGTTCCTTTAAAATTTTTCCCAAGAGGCTCGATTAATTATTCTCAAGTTGTAAAAAAATATTCAGTAGCTACAAGTCTTTATGTTTAATTAGAAAACAGTCAAAGCACCACAGATATTTATTTGGCAGACTAAGTGTCCAACTGCGAAGCATCCAAATCCATCATTCAAAGGCGAGTCTCAAGATTTCTGTCAGTCAACCTCTGATAATGACATTCGAATTACATGATAGACTACTGCACAAAAACAGGAATAAATAAGTAAAAGAATTAATAAAAATGCCAATCGTTTCACACCGTGTTTGTCAATCTCTCACTTTGACAGCAGAAATAATTTAGGCGCAAAAATCACACTCTGGGGTGTGAAAAAAAAGAGGTTAGAAAACAGTCCAAGAATCAGAATTACAGCAGTAAACGTGTTTGCTGCTTATTGTTTATTGTTTAACCCTGCCTAACCCAGTAGGAGGGACTGCTGGCATCTCTAAAAAAAAAACCTTGTTCTTAAAAATCTGAATAACAAGCAGAGACTTGGTGGCTTTCGCCAGATATTACTGGGCAAAACTGAGTGAGATGGCAGCTTTTCTATCATTAACACATGAGTATTAGGAGCTAGAGCAAACTTACTGACACCTCTTCAACTTTTTTTTTTTTTACAGATTTATGTTATAACCACAATTTTAAAGCAAGATTAGGGTATAAAATT
The DNA here is from genome assembly GCA_903067065.1 of Brachyrhaphis terrabensis. Lineage (NCBI taxonomy): Eukaryota > Metazoa > Chordata > Actinopteri > Cyprinodontiformes > Poeciliidae > Brachyrhaphis > Brachyrhaphis terrabensis. Next base: position 295,172 of record CAEGAG010163075.1, on the reverse strand, counting down.
ATATTGTAAGCTTGAATGTACCTACTCAGAATGTGAAAAAACAATTGTTTGCTCTGGATTTTATTTATTTCAGGATATTAGAGTAAAGGCACTTGTGCTTTGTGTTGGTTTATCATATAAAATCACAATAAAATACATCTTTTATTGTTGCAATATGACAAAAAAGGCTAATTTTGTCACAATATTTTGTGGTACTATTTTATGAATAGATAAAAAAAAATATTCATTACTATTACTTATTGTTTAGGTAACAAATAGATTTGCAGGGTGATAATTGGATGGCATAGCATACAAAGCGCCACAAACACAAACATTGCTCTTGAAAAACATTCAAACTTCTTTGGGACGCCACTTAGTTAAAAAAAGCATACTTTTTATCACTAAAATGTAAACGTTATTTTAAATTTATTGATATTTATTGATGCTCTTGTTGAAAATACAGCGGGGAAAAGAGCAAAAATAACTTTTCCGATCATGCCGTCATCTTTCTTTATCTTTTATTTGACATCAATAAATTTATCGTGACGATAAATCAAAATTCCTATCGTAATAAGAAATTGTGCACAAGTGATAAACAATGCGATGGAGAGGAATAAATATTTTTCCTCATAAATAAAACACTAAAAATCAAACTTTTTAACAGTTTAAACCTTTTCTACAAGTTAAGAGCTTTCTTAAATGCTCATGAAATCTCAGTGTGTTGTGTTCACACCTATTATTTAAAACAGCTAATGAGAGGGTCCTCACTTTTTTCCCTCTAAACTGTAAGAAAACAAGGCAGTTACCTCCACATTTAACACCGACAAGCATTAAAAACAACCGCTTCTCCTGTCAACATGATTTAAAAGAATCCACACAGCGACTTTAAATTATTCAAGATGTTGTATTAATCATGCAACAGGATGGTCTCAGGTGGGTGTGGTGCAGCTTGAAGGTCACAACAAGGGTGTGTCACGCAAAGCATCAAAACATTTCTCACTAGCTGATTGTTTTCCCTTCACAAGCCAGGATTTTATTTGTTTCAGATGATAACTGCTTGGTGTATGTGAGCTCACCAGTGATTGAGGCGCAGACATGAGAGCTGCCAAACATAAATATATCTGATCTGTATATAGAAGCTTCGGCTTCTCTAGCGCACAAGGCCAGACTGAGGAAAGCCGACACCGTGTGGCCAGGTCACCGTGAGGGGACTTTCCTGCTTCGGGTCGGTTTTAGAAGCAAATAAGACGAAACGCGGAGCTACAAAGCCGTGCAAAACTCCTGAGTCATCCCTACTGTCTTTAAGCTTCCAACCAGATGGACTGTGTTGTAGTTTTTAGTCCTCCAGGTTTTTCTCCTTCTCACCGTCAGTCCAGCCTTCGTGCCTGGTCGGTTTCAGGAAGATGTTTGCTGTGGAAATGACTCAATTCTGAACTAAGATTTGATCAGATATAAAAATAGGTCGTAAAATTTGCAGCCCAGAACAAGAATCAAACATAGAGAACCAATGTTTCGCTATTTACAACTCTAGAACTCAACCCAGAACAACTGGAACCAACATTTTTAGTTCTATGCCTCACTAATCCAGAACAAACTGAAAATCCAGAGAAAACACAATTGTTTTATAAATTATTGACTACTTATTTCTACTAAACATTGAACCAATATGTAGCTTTGTGCTTTACCTTTTTGTCTTTCTTTTGATTTTGTTTGTATTTCCTTCTAATTTATGCAAAGCACTTTGAACTGTCTGAAAATATGCTACACAAATAAAATGACCTTACCTAAACTCCAATGATGAATATAGTGATATATTGACATAGCAGACAATTTGGTAAAAAAAAAAAAAACTGACACATTTTAGACATTTTGTTACACAGATACAATTAGTCCCTTTTTTTTTTTTTTTTATCTGGATCTTTAAATTAAACCAAAGACAACACAGTTTGACTGTTCGAAATATTATTTTGGTACCATCAAAGTTTTTTTTTTCCCCCCCCCCACCAGGGGGCTTTTTTTTGTGGGCTCTAGTGTCCCTTATTTGACAGTAGGCTGACAGGAAGGGGGAAGACATGCGGCAAATGTCGTCGGGTCCACATTTCCTGTTCTCCAACTAAACTCTCTCGCTTGTTCTGCAAACGTCTCAAAGGAGAGACCCGTCCAGAAAGGATGGACAGTCTCTTCGTAACTTGGGCTCAATCCAGCCGTCCTACGAAGGAAACCGCTTTCACATAGCATAAGGACATGATGATCCTTAGTGGTAAACAAAAGGCCAATGGAGTTCTTCTTCTCTTGTTTTTTCCTGTGATGAACAGGCGCCTTTTGTCTGATGACTACTAAAAGTAAGAACCTACCACCACTGCGTCCCTGCATGGATAAGCAGGTACAGACCATCTTAAGTCCAAAGCAAAACTTGGAAAACCTTCTGAAACTTGGAGAAATATCAAAAAGTCAACCTCTAAAAAAATAAGAATAATGTCTGATTCCTGAGAAACAAAAAGAGAAATTAAGATTGGTACAAAACCATTTTATTAGCTCAGGTGCAACACAAATCAGGACAGACCAGTACGGGGTTTGTGTGATTGTGTTTAGACGCCACAGTCAGAGCATTACAGCGGTGACTTCTCTCTCTTCAAGCACAAACCTAAAGCTCCATCAAAAACACCAACAGAATCTGTCATAAAGTTGACGTCCGTCCCTCAGTCGGAGCTCTGGGTAGGCGGTGAAGGCAGCTGGACATGTGGGCAGACATTGCATAAACATCACTTGCCGCATAAACATCGACTTGATTGAATGTAGCCGTTGAAGTCCAGATGGAGGAAAACAAGGAAGGTCAGTTCCCCCTGCTGTCAACCATTAAAAGGAACAAAGAATATTGTTCAGAAGCTTCAGTTGTTATCAGAAAACAACTCCACTTCTCTTTCCAGAACAGCTTTGTTGATCTCTGCAACTCTACATTTCAGCCACTAGAGGTCTCTCCTGCTCCGGCAGCGCATTCAGGTTCAGACTGAGGCTCAAATCCGTTACAAACTCAGAGAGAGGGAGATTGTAAGGCGACACCCGCTCATCAATTATTCAACAGGGAGTGCCTCCAGCCGGTTTCCCTGGTAACGAGGACTGTTAAATCTGTTTGGGTACCATAGGGAGATTCCCACAGTCTTTCCCCAGCACTAAATGCTGCCTGCATATCTGTCTGAATTGCCTGCAGTGTAAAGTTTCACTTGGTTAGCATTCAAAGGCGGCCATCCAGGCCTTCTGGGTTCATTACGTTCAGAACTCGGCTCACAGAAGCGGAGAAATACGTGGATGGGAGGGATTTACTGCACCTCTCATCGCTTGTTTGCACTGGATTTAAACAGAGTCAAGCTTTCGAATGGTTTCTTTTTCAAAACGTGCTGCACCAGCAGTGCCTCTCAAATGTTTTCACACCCCTTTATTTATTTACTCACGTTATCCCATTAAATCCACAAACTGGAAGGTAATTTATTGGGATTTCACATTATAACCAACAGAGTATGTACGATTTGTCTGAAAATGTTGAAATAATTTGTCTCAATTGTAGCTGCAGGTTTTTCAGTGCAGTGGTTCCCGACCCTGGTCCTCAGGGATCACTCTTCTAATGACTGCATGACCTCCTCTGCATGCCATCGAGGGTTGGAGTAGCCTGTTAATCAGCAAGGAAACACCTAAAACATGCAGGACTTGGTTCTTGAGGACTAGGGTTGGAACTGAAACCAATGTTTCAGAGGGTTTGTTTTTACCTCCTGCCAATTTAATAGTCTTGACACTATGATCAGGAGATAAGAACCATCTTATCTTTAGATGGCTCTAAAGATAATCTAAGGAGATATTCCTGCAGTGTCATGTGCTAAGAATGATATAGTCTGCTTGGAAGAATATCGGGACCGCTCCGATCTCAAATCGTCAATATTGTTGGATCACATTGGTTCCTCGAGGACAAACATACAAACCGTTCAATGTTCATGAGGTCAATCAGAAAGCAAGATGGCCGGGCGTGCTGTTGTGGCGCAGGGGGTTAGCACGCCCCACGTTTGGAGGCCTTAGTCCTCGACGCGGACGTCGCAGGTTCGACTCCGGGTCCTGGCGACCTTTGCCGCACGTCTTCCCCCCTCTCTTCGCCCTCTTTCCTGACAGCCTACTACCGCAAAAAATATGAGCCACTAGCGCCGCAAAAACTCTTTGGAGAAAAAAAAAAAAAAAGCAAGATGGCATGGCGCACCAGAGACATCCAAAATCTGCCTGATTTTTGTTTTCTGTCTGTTAAAAATAGTCCACAAACTATCGTAATTGGTTCTTCCTCGTCGGCCGTGTTTGTTTACTCTGAACTCAAGAAGTTTTGCGAGATTTCAACATCTGGATGTTGGTGAGTGAAATCAGTTTGCGTCAGAGCAACTATGAACCTATGAATTTTCAAGGCTTGCTGCAGATCAAATCATTTCATCACTAGCAGGACTCTGGAGAACTCGACTCCAAACTAAAGAGGTAATTCAGCCATTTGATACAGGTGTGTTGCCCCAGAGACACAACTAAAGGTTTCATGTTACCGGCCCTTAGGGATTGGCGATCATAACCCTTGACCTAAACCACTCAACTGAAGCTCTGGCTGTATGTTTGAGGTTCTTGTCCTGCTGTAAGGTAACCCTCCATCCCAGCATTGAGTCGATTTTTGACCTTTAATTGTGTTTTTTTCCAGCATTGGCATGTATTTAGTACCATGGATCTTCATATTGGTGTTATTTTTCTGCCACAACCTTTGCATGAAGGTCAAAGCTTCTTTTTGCTCTATTCCCTGTCTAATTAATACCAGATATCCAGCTAAGACATCTTTAAGTTTGTGCCTACAGTGTAAGAAAATCGGAAGACTGTGACAATATAAAGCTCAACTCAACAAAATGTTGATCCCACTAATAAATGCAACGAGATAGAAACCAGAATTTAAATTGATTTATTTAATACTTGTCTAACTGGTGATGTTTTGGTGCATTTCCAGCATCTTTTGCTCATTAGTCTTGTTGGGCTGAACGTGAAAAGTTTTGTTTACAGCAAACCGAAAGAGACGCCCAGAATGGGCCGGAGTGTTAACAGATGGACAGGCATCTGCAGGCAGGGGATATTCTTCTTCTCTTCCTGGCACTTCGATGTGAGAGGGGAGGGATGAATTCCCCGCAGCGTTCCTGCATCCTCATCGCCTCGAGCTTCCGGACTACTCTGTATTCCAGCGGCGGGAGCCGGAGGCCGATCATCCCGTTCCATTTCGCCGAACGCAGCGAGGAAATGGAAGCATAAACAGATACCTGTCGTCTCCGCGTTGGCATCCTTTCACTTTTTTTCCTTTCATGTAAATTTCCACTCCATCAACCCTGTTGCTATCTCTTTACTAAACATGAAAGGAGTCCGAGAGGCATTGTTGATTTCCTTCAACCTGTCGACCTTTCTCCTCCTACACTGCACAGCCTTCGGGACTTAAAGTGATAAGGGAGAAACTAGGAAAACTGTCACATCCCTGCAGCCGTTTTTCTCCCATCTAAAACACAGCCTCTTACAAGCTTCTGCCTGAACGAGCGGGCTGCTGACGGACAGCGTGTCAACACCTAAACACTCCACAGATTCATTTAAAAGCTCCACATTTCAGGGACAAGAAGCAACAGGTGGCTTCTTCAGAGTCAAATCCTTCTGATCATTCACTCGTTTGATTATTCTGCCTCAGCTACAACTTCCATTTACTCCTGCTTCCCCCACTTTGAGCGGAGGCGGATTTTTTTCGCTACATTATTTTCCTCCCACGTGGAGACGTGTCACTGGTCGATTCCTCGCCCCCCCGCCGGCGCAGGATTGATGGGAGCTGCTGATGCCTCCCTCCTTCGCCGTTAAGATTTATGCGCCCACTCGACTGGCCATCAATCACAGGGGCGTAGCTGGGTGGACGAAGCGGAGAGCCCAAACCGGTAGAACGCCGGTTTGGGTTCTACCGATGAAGACCACCTACATGACTGACTGGAGGAGCATCAGCAGGAGCGGCAACTGTATATTTGTTAGCTGAGGGGGAATACATGAGAACTTGGATGGTTAGTGCTTGGAAATCTACTTTCAGATTTCCTGCATAAACTGTATCTTACAAATATTGAATCATTTGCTTATTTCATTGGGATTTAATACAAAATTCTGCATAATTGCAAGAAAATTACAAAAGCTTTCAAATTAAATAAAAGAAAAAAACTAACTAAAAAACATGATGTTCATTTGTATTTACTCTCTCTTCACCCCAATTTAAATAAAATCAAGTCCAAGTAGTTTATCTATCCAGTTAGCACGTTCTTGGCTCTACACAACTCAGGGTTTCTTCAGGTTTCACCATCTAAGACTTTTTAAGATCTTTTTATAGAACCAATATGGATGAAGTTTAAGATCTATATCCCCACAGAAACATACAAACTTTTTCCAACCAACTGGTGATAAACTAGCACTTAGATGACAGACACAAAAAGCTAGCTAGCTAGCATACCAGGGTATATTAGTTACCAATAGCCTCAACCAGTGTAACTCACACTTCTGCCTGACATAAAGGTCCTCAAGAAAAATAACATCCATTATATAGAGATATTAGGTAGTTCTGCCAAGAAATTTAAGAACAACTTACTTTTTAAATTGATTTAAGGCATTTTAAGACCTTAATATTAGACACAAACTTAAGATTTGCAACCCTTCGATTTGTGTGCCAAAGAAGTGATTTATAAAATCCTTTTTTGTCATTTTAAATGCATTAATGGTCTTGTTGCTTTGTACCTCTTTGACCTGCTTCAGTCTAATGTTTAACCAAAGGCCCTAAGATCAGCTGACTAGTTTTTGTTGGTTACATCTAAACCTAAACTGAAGCTCAGACGAGATCAGACCTCTTCAGTCGTGACTTTAAAACAATGAAGCAAGATGTTATTAAATGTTAGACATGCTTCTTTTCTTGCAGTTTTTAAATCTCTCTTAAAAACAGCAATTTTCAGTGGCTTTTGACACAGTGAGTGTTTCTCACACACTAATTGTCTTTGTAGTACGTTTTGTTCTGCTTTTATTGTTTTCATTCCATTTAGTTATAATTCGTGTCTTGGTTTGATCCGTTTTAGTGCTGCTCTTTGGATGAACACATTTAAAAAAAATATGCTTTATAAATAAAGTGGATCTGGATTCACGATTTGTGTTGTTTCTCAATTAAGTGCCACCTCAATGTAGGTGGGGTCGTCATAGAAAGCCGACCTGAACGGCAAGTTGAAGTGATTTAGAGGCGTCAGGCTGCCATCTTGGTGTCAATAGGTAACGTTTTATCAGACAAAGACAAAAAATAAATAAATAACCACATGAGGCAGAGCTGGATTTAGAAGATTAAAGGCCCCTGGGCTGGAGCCAGTTTTGGTGCCTTGTCCAAGAAAATAATAAACCATTAACTTATGCAAATTACAGAAAATTATTAGGCTTACACAGTTGCAGGTATGAATTGATGGAAAAATCAGTTTAAATGCTCCATCTTGGTTCCAAAAAGGATAATTTTAAAATATTTGAGTGTGGTGTACGTTAATAAAAATGCAGCCCAAAAGTGCACAAAAATGCACTTTTTCTCCCCAAAAAGTCTCTGTAAGCTCCAAAGCAGGGCTGTCAAATCAATATCATTAATACTCTTAAAGGGCCGGTTGTGGCACAATGTATTGATAAAACCTGTATTTATCAATTCCTAAAATTAAGTATTATTGAACATCTTTTCAGTCCCTCCAGGATTTTGTGATTCTTTCTGTGATTGTTTTATAATGAAATCAAAGTGTTTGTGGTACTAATGTGGAAATATTTGTGTTTATTTATGACGATAAATGTGACTTTTTATTACTCGCTCTATAGGTCATGCACTATAATCTGACATCAGTTAGGGCTGAGGTAGCTGTTTAGTACAAGTAAGAAAGTTTTTGACACTTTTTGAGAAAAATCTGCACTAAACTTCCAATTATTAGCGCAAAAAAGTGAGGGGATTTGTTGATTTTTGTGTGAATTTCCACAATAATTCTCAGGAAACTAGAAGGACTGGCTGATATAATTAGGGAGTAACCAGATAAAAACCTACATTGATTTGATTGATAACATAATATCTGAGCACACTTAGTGTTGAGTCTAGAATCTAGAGGGCCTCATAAAAAGCTATGGCGGGCGGGATTTGGCCCACGGGCCTTGAGTTTGACACATGTGCTCTAAAGTATGGGTCAACTTGCGGGGTACTCCAAGGTTCAATTCTGGGCCCTTCGTATTCAATATCTGTATGGTCCTGCTAGCTCAGATTATTTCAAATAGGATTAGCCATCATAACCTCGCAGATGATAGACAGTTCTATAATGTCGCCAAATGACACTGAATCCCTTTAAGCTGCACAAAACAAATCAATAACTTTAGAAACTAATGATCACAACCGAAAACTCTGAGCGGTGATAGATTCAGACCTGAACCTTCAGGAACACATAAAGACAATTACAAAGTTGGCCTTCTATCACTTGATGGAGATTTCCAGGTGATAGATTAAAAAACTCCAATAGTGAAGCATGTTTATGCAATAAATGTTAGAAGAGACAGAAAACCTGCACTTACTAACAGATTAAAACAACACATTAGCTGTTGCTGCTTACTTGGTGAAAACAAGGAGCTAGCAGAGAGCTCATCAAGTCAAGTAAACAGACAGATGAAACAAATAATTACATTGGTAATAAAAGGAAGCCAAAAACTAGTCATTATGAGACAGCCAAAAAGAGTTTTGACAGGCATCAAAAGATAAGAGAAATAGGTAACATTTGCCTTTCAAAAGTAAGCAGTGAGAACCAAACACAAACAGCAATCCCATCTGATAATCACTGTAGTCCAGTTGGCAGCCAAAATGAGATATTTTAACTTCTCCAAACGGTACTCAAAGGATGCAAAGGATTTTTCCAAGTGGTAGATAGCCAAAACTACACCAATACAAGCCTGTCAACAAGTGTGTTTGTTTGTATTGTGTTGAATGCGAGCCATAGGAAGATTAGCTGGGATGGAACAAAAAGGTTCCCTAAGAATAAACAACGACCCTGACAGCTGCGATATTTCTGTCTTTATGGTACTGCGAAGGAGGTAACATGTGGGGGAAAAAATAAATAGAAAAACAAAACGGAGAGAAGGTAATACAAGCTCACATTAAAGACTGCATACCTGCAAAACAGGGCAGGAGAAAAGAAAACAGAAAGGAAAACCCCCGGCTCCTGTGTGTTGGGTCCTCACAGCAGCCACACTGCAGCATTATGGCATTTCATCACAAGATGGATTGCGAAACTGCATGCACCAGCCCCATCACTCTTTCCTTCCTATTTCTATTTCCTGTGCTTGGCCCAACGCCGCATCCATCCCATAGTCCACCCCACCCTCTATCCGCCCCCGTCCAGTAAGAGCAGATACTGTCTGTTCTGGAGGGCGGATGGGAGGGGGCCGGTGCCGACTTGCAGCACAAAGCCAACCCAGTTTGGTGCTGGAGGCAGAAGCACAGCTTATAAGGCACCATAATGTGCAACGGGAACAAAGCTAATTTATAACACAATGATAATGTGGGCGATGGATATGATTAAGTCTCTTCACAATAAGCAATAAATCAATTAATCTCATGATAAACTAAAATGAGAGCGATCATTTTCATTTGGATAACAATAAATAAAGAGATGATTCCCTGGCATTTTAGTAAGTAATTAGCTTGCACTACCTTCCTCTTTAGCCTGTTTTCCTGGTCTAAGCCGAATAATTAATATTTTTTGAAATGCAATTTTGGTAATAGAGACTTCCTAATCTGTTTTAATTATCTTTGTTTTGGTGTTTTGTTTATTTATTTTGGATATTTAAAATGTTTTCCAGTTTTAAATGTTCTTTAGAAATTAGTTTTTCTAATCTTCAAGAGGGTACATTTGCAGTGATATGCCAAAATCATTATGATGTTAGTTGAAAATAGACTCAAAATGACAATAATATTATCGCTATAATTTCTGGGACAATTTATTGTCCAGAAGAATTTGTTATCGTGACATGATGCGATTTATTTTCAATAAGATCACAAAGAGTCTGAATATGATGCTCAAAATGTTAAAACATGTTAAAACTACATATAAACAAAAATCTAATATTTAACTCAACACTTTGGACTGTTTAAAACTGAAAAAACAACAATTAATATTAAGAATTAGAAAAATTCAGTGAATCAATTCAACAAATTCCTTAAAGGAAGCAAATGTTTCACTTGGGAATATGGAACAAGCAGCTACAGCTGAAAGGCTGTCAAATTATATCAAATACTGAAGATTAGCTTAATCTTAACCTTGTAGCAAATAGCTAAAAACATAAATAGCTACTTTTGACAGACTAAGTCGATTAGCACATATGTTTCTATAATATTTCACAAAAATATCCCCCGTTCAAATTGTGGCTTCCTTATGAAGCTTGTAAAACATTAGTCATGAGACAATATGAGAAGCAATTCTAGGCAGATGATAATGTAATATATTTTGACGTATAATTTTAGTCCAAAACAAGCCAAATCAGCCATTATGGAAAACTATTTTCAAGGGATTTTCTTAGACAAGCAAGTCCTATTTTCGTCCTGAAGTTTCAAAGCTGTCAAAAGTGACAACGTCACTCAACCTACCTTTGTTGTTGTAGACGTCTAAATAGTTTGGAGCTGAGAAGATGGTGATAAGGGACGGGAAGCCAGTGGTCTGACTCTTTCTGTACATGCGGTATCTGGGGAAACATCCAAAAGAGAGGCACTTAGTTTATCTTAGAACAACCGTGCCGCCGTGATGTGATCGGAGGTGACATTTTTATGGCCCTTTTGTTTGTACACGTTGGGTGTGTGTTTGTCCGGAGCTGATGTCTGTGGACATCTTGGTACCTCCCCTGAGGAGGGCAAATCCCAGCGTTACGACTGAAGCGAGGTGGCAGTAACTGAATCTAGTCGTAAAGTTCAGACTTTCTCAATAAAGAAGCAAATGTCTGAGTGCGACTACAGCTTACGACGTCTCACGTTCTACACCTGAGGGTAAACGGCCCCTTGTGAGTTTCTTGTTGGACATAAGTGATGCGGAGTAGTGCAATTAGACATGCGGTCGGATTCATATCTGAGATGTGGCGAGGCGTCCCATGTGGCCACACAGTGGGAGTGCAATGGTAAACAACTTTGTGCCGAGCCTTCCCATCTTCCTCAGAGGAAAAAAAACCAAAAAAATCAGCTAAACACATCCAGTAACCTGTTTCTTTTATTATTATTTTTTTATCTTTTCAAAGAGTGTGGCGTCTGGTTGATGTATAAAAGCAGGGTAAACTCTCCCTCTGCGTCCTGCTGTGCCTCCTTTTCACCGTGCAGCAGCTGTAACTGCGAGTTCCCGTCAACCTTAACTTTTTGAATCAGAGCTCAGCGATGTCTGCATGACTCATTCGTGTTGCATCACATGTGGCCGGCTCACTCTCCCAAGCTGGATTCATTTTCATTTCTTGGATTAACGCAAAGTTCACACTGCGCCCATCGTGCTCCCCAGACAGGCTTTAACGAAACCTCCTGAGATTTCTCATTTCACTCCCTGCCCTGAGCCGCTCGGCTGCGTGACAGTATGATGTGGAAAAGACAAAGAAAGCAACACTCACCCAGCGTCCTGTGCTTCATGGGCCCGGATGACAGATAATAAGTTATTGTGTTGTAGAAAGTCACAGACTGCAGGGTAGCTGTTGAAGAAAAGAGACTTTTAGCTCACTCAAACGTCAAGAAAAGTCCCAGAAAGCAAGAAAAACGATCAATAGCAAAAACTAAATAAGGCCAAAGGTATTATTGATTTGAGCTCAAAGAAACATCGGACAAACAAGCTACGTTTATTCCAGCACCAACTGCAGCTCCTACAGAGACATTTAGCCCAGAATTTTCTGTAAAATATACACAACATCCTGCACAAATATATACATCTATCTTTTACTGCATTTTCACAATTTGACATTTATTCATTTTTGCCAATACATCACTTTATTTCATCAAGTTAGAGCAAACAGACGAGATATCTGACCATTCCTCTTAGTTGCTTTCTCTCTGATATGATATGAAGAAAAATAACTTAGTTTTTTTCTACTGCTTTGTGAAGTTATTTGCTTTGAACTTTGTTATCCTTAATCCCGCATTGCCGAGAGAGAGAGAGAGAGAGAGAGAGAGAGATGAGCTTCTGCACCACTGCCTCATAAAATGAAAGAGATGAAATTTAAAAAATGCTACATTTAACCCACAAGTGAATACGACTGGGAAAATGTGTTTGATGTTGTGGGAATTAAAGTCAATCAATAACAATGTATATCGCAATAGACATATGATCAATATTAATAGATAAAATGTTCAATATTCAATGTGTAGAATATTCACTTTACTCCAAACCAGAACTGCACTGCATTCTGGGAGATGTAGGCAGAGAAAAGGATTCAGCGGTTCGAGCGTTCGCAGCTAGCCACGTTAGGTTGGTGGAATCAACCACCTGACTCGCTCTTTGGTTACCTAGCAACAAGCAGTTTCAAGTTCCCCCACAACTATAGTTACCTAGCAACAACCTGTTGAGTAACTTGGACAGTCATAACTGCTCAAAAATAAAATAATAAAATAATAAAAAAACAAGTATGAGGAGTGAAAACTGTGGCTAAAACAGGAAAGTTTGGTAGTATTTAAAAACAAATTATTGTTATTGGTTATTATCAATATAGACTGATATGAAATGCTTGTAGCTTTTGAATTGATTGGTTTATTTTCATTATTCACAGTATTTTAGTCTTAAATATTTTCTGTTTGTTTTATCGCTACATAATCATAAATAGCTAGATCAATTAGTTATTGTGAAAAACAAACTAAATGTACAAAATTTTAGTAAAATCTACCAACATGTTTTCTATACGGAAATAATGTAAATCAATTTAGATGTAATCTAGGCTACAAGAGCATGATACGTGTTCCTCCACTAAATAAGACTAAGACAATTAAAAAAATGTAGCTATTTTCTGACCTTTTAAAATCAACAAACAAATGACTTACTTTGTAGAGAATGTTCTTTCCTACTGTGAAGACTTTATTTCTTTCTAACAGGAAAAATATCGATTTGTTGCATATTACCAACAAAAAGATCCTAAAAAATATTTTGTTAGCTAGAAAAGGTCTGTATTACAAATGGACATAAAAGTCTAAAAAAATATATTTTTTTCTTAATTTTTCTAGTTACATAATTAAATATTCTGTAACTAGAGGCTTGATTATATCTTTTTTTAAGTGTGACATTATGCTGCAGCAATAAAAGACTAATTTGCTTTAGTGTTTTTATACACTGTAGCCTCTAAAGGAGACTTACATTTCTTTCCCCGATAAAATGTTTTCTGTTTTAAACAAGGCTGTATAGGAGCAGCAGGTTTGACCCCTCTTAAATGCTAAATAATTTATTTTTCAATGAAATTATAATTAAAAAAGGGAGCTGATTCATTTTAGGCTGCTTCTTCCAGGAAAAAAAAAGAGAAGAGCCGTCTCTGGAAACTACTAGATGCCGATTTATGCTCGTTTAGTCTGTGAGCAGTAAAACCAAAAGCCTCACTGCCAACAATCAAACTGGAGCACGTCGAGGCAGCTTTCATCCTGCAGCAGCAGCGGCAGCAGCAACAACGGCAGCGGCAGCAGCAACAATGGCAGCAGCAGCAGCAACAACGGCAGCAGCAGCAGCAGCAGCGGCGACGGCAGCAGCAGCAGCAGCAGCGGCGACAGCAGCAGCGACAGCAGCAGCGGCAGCAGCAGCAGCAGCAGCAGCAGCGGCCTCCTCTGAAGCCTCGTCTGCTCACAGTAAAAACGGCACAAGAAAAAATGTCACCGGCAAACAGCATGACTTGATTTCGTCTCAACCTGACTTTAAAAGATGGCGTTTCTGAGAAGAAAAACGATCAACAGCCCCAGAGGATGTCGGGGTTTGTGAATCATTTGTAATGAATAAAGTCAGTGCTGCGTAACATCTGAAAAACATGAATGTGGAAGAACTTCTTCCATCAAAAATGGAGACTCTCTCTCTCCAAGTGATTTTTGGTTTGATAACATGACACTCAGTGTTGTTAGCCGAGCTTCTTTACTGTGTTTAATGTCAAAAATGTTTTATTTCAAATCAGCTGCTTCTTGAAAATGTGGCTTTGTTAGTCTAAAAAGACAACGTATCACTTTGTGTTCGTTTCACCAGCTCTACTTCAGTGTCTTATAAATAGCCACTTGAAAAATTTCAAGAATACACAAACACCCTCAGATATCAAAACGTTTTGTGGTTCAATCAAGTAATTTGCTGCGCTTGCTCAAAAAACTAAGTTCTGCAATCCAAGCTCAAACACCCCTGCAACATCGGCGCTCAGAGATTAACTCCCACACGCTGCAATCAGAACCGAGCCGCACGTTTCTGTTTTGCAGCGAATCCTGCTGATTTCAAAGAAGCTTTTTAAAATGTAATTCCTGCTCTGCAATCAAGAAAACACAGTGGTTTCATGATGACATGCATCGCTCTTAAAACTATTCATGGCAACTGAACTTTTGCACATTTCGTCACGTCGCAGACACAAACCTGTGGGTTATTCTGTGATTTTATGTGACAGACCAACAAGTTGGTGCACAGGAAAGAATACCATATATGGCTTAGTTTAAATTTTTACTTTTACAAATAAAAATCTGAAAAATCTGGCATGTCGGTCCTGGAGGGCCGGCATCCTGCATGTTTTAGTTCTCTCCCTGGTTTAACGGACCTGGAACCACCAGAGCCAGAACTAAAATGTGCAGGATGCCGGCCTGCGAGGATCCACTTTGGGCACGCCTGGGTTAATATATTGGATCTATCTTCATACATCTATTCAGCATTTCTGAATATTCTTCTTTGCAAAGTAGCTCAATTAGATCAAATAGAGAAAAAATGTAATCAGTTTTGTTGAAATTACTTTGAATAGGCCATTCATTTGTAGTTAGCTCCCTCCATCTTCCTATCAAATCTGACCAGCTTCTCTGATCCTACTGGAGAAAAAAAAAAAAAAAAAAGCATTCCCACACCATGATGCTGCCACTACCATGTTTCACAATGGGAATGGTGAGTTCAGGGTGAAATGAAGTGTTAGTTTTCTGTCCCACGTTGCAATTTCTTTTCTGGTTTTGGTCTTATTTGACCAGAGCATCATAAAAAACACATTATTCTTTATTTCTCAACATAAATGGTGGTAAACAGGCTTGTTAACAACAAGTTTCTTCTTTTTACTCCTCCATCAAGGCCAGATTTGTGGAGTGCTCAGTGCTGCTGTTAAATCCTGTTAAAGCTGCAGCGCTTTATAACCTAACCTTGGTTTAAACTTTGTTTCTTCCTGACCGGTTTGCTGTCTTCCTTGATCTTCATGATGTTGTTTTGCTCACAAATGTTTTCTAACAAACTTCTGAGGCTTCACAGTAGATTCTGTTAGGGCTCTCTCTATTTTACTATAGAGAGAACTACATGCAAACATGCACAACTTAGTGTTGATCTATCACAGGGCTGAAACGATTAATTTGATTAATTTATGAAAATAAACAAACTAATTTAGTAATCAATTCTTAACTGGAGCACAGAAACTCAAAAAAAGACAATTTGCTGAAAGAGCAGCATACTCATACAAAAAATATAAACATTTTGTATTTAAAATAGAAAACCAACCTTTTTTGCCTGTAATGTTCTGCAGATGCTACAAATGATCCATTTATAACTAAAGGAAGGCTATGCTGTTGCATTTTGGGCAATGAAATGTCTATTTTGTCATTTTAAAAATTTATTAAATTACTTTTTGCCTTTCCTTACTGTATCCTAATGTATGAAATAAGCTTCATGATTGGTAGAATTAGCATAAGGCTCATCAACAATCTCTGCGAAAGAATATTTGAGTTTTTATAGCAACAACAAACATCTGGATAACGAGCTACAAGCAGATTCCAGCAGATTGTTAGAAATTAATGTGTTATTTGTTCTCTAATCCCCTTGCAGCAGCAGAAGACGACATGAGCCAAATGTTGGTTTGTTGGACTATAATTCAGCTTTCTGATTTCACTTTAGATTATTTTCTTTAATTAAATAGCATTAATAAAAGGTAAAAAAAAAAAAAATAAATAAAGAAAAGGTTCCTTTAGGTTGACCGATCTATGCTCTTTGTGGCGCCTGAAACAAAAAGCGAGCATTTCAGAAGCATGCGCAATTTCATGCCTGAGTTACATTTGCGAACGTGTTCGGAGGAAGCCGGCGGCATCGGGGAAATTCTGCAAGACAGGCGCAACCAAACAGGCTGATGGTTTCTGACTGGGAGCGCTGTAAGGAGCGTCTCCGTTTCTCTCCTTCAGCGTTGAGCTGAAACTGTCTCATAAATACAGAAAGCCAGTGTGAAGCCAATTAGCGGCCGTCCCCTGGGCAGACGGGGCGTCGGACGCTGATGAAAACATGACATGGGAGGAATTTTCACCCAAAATGTCAGAGGGGTTAACTGGGATGATTTCCGACATTAGCGTGATGTGTTTGAGGTGAAAAGGGGGCTGCATACCCTGCATTTCTTTCTGGTTTCAGCTGCATAAAAACCCCAATGAAGAACATTCCTGAGAAAACAGAACCACTTGTGAATCTGAAATGTAACAGCTCATTTAGAGTAAGGGAAGACAACAATGTGTGCCCACAACCGACGCACAATGAGTCACTTTATGAGCAGGTAGATTAAAACACAATTAGGGAGGCAGCTATAAAACACCTGCCATCAAATAAATAAAAAGAGTCTGTTCTCATTTAAAGCCTTGAGACATTTCTCACTACTTCTCCTGTCTGTGGCACACCGAGGGCAAATACGAGTCGCTCAGGCAATAATTGGAGTGGAAGGAGAAGGGAATGCATTTAGAGAAAGGACTGTGCCTTGTGGTAATGTGCCACTTCATTACATTTTGTGACAGTGCAAGCTGCTTGCTTCCAGCTTTTCCTCTGCCTGTTCAGTTACTCGGCTCAGCTGACGGCAGCTGCAGAAATACTGGCGACAGTCGGAGGAGAGGTCTCAGGGATTCTTCTGAAACGCAGCATCACTGGCTGCTGCGTTTCCATTAATCATAGCATTTATTTTCTAATTCTGAGAATAAATTTGCTTGATGGAAACACGTCAATTTTGAAAACACAAGGGTTTTTTGATAAAAAGTTGTTGCTCTAGGATGAGGTGGTTTCTCAGCTGTATGGCAAAACTGCAATGGAGACATGAGATCACGATGTTACTACTGCTGAAAACCACAAAGAAGACAACAGGAAGTGGCAGGACGGTGAATTGTTTTTGTTTCATTTCATTACATTTTAGACACGTTTGTGTCTAACGTGTATTTTTGAGTGAAATAAAAAATGTTTTCATGATGATGGAGCCAAGAGTGAATAATATAACAAGTGTTTTGCTTTAATTACCAAAAACTACAAAAAGCCGATTTTAATAGCAGAATACCTTTATAGGGTTGAGTGGAAAACTGAATGTCTAGAAAGAAATTCCTTTAAACAAAGATTATCACTTTCCTGCATCATAGAGCTCGAAGTTTTGAGGTCAAATTAATGTTTTTTTTGTTTTTTTTTTTACATTTATCTTTTTTGTATTGTTTGCATTATTTTAACTGAAGTCTTAAAATGCTTCACTGTGCTTATATTGGAGATCAATGGGGTGAAGTGTACAGTGTTCTGCTGAATCATGACCAGGTGCATTACTTTTTCCTTCTCACTTCATTTTATTTCCATAATAAGGATCAACTTGATCATGTGGGAATACAATTTTATTGCACCATGAGAGCCTTAAGTAGTGAAATAACTTTATTTTTTAAAATAATTTTAGACAGTCATGGTAAAGGACAGGAGTATCAAATTCATTTTCGTTTTGGGCCAAATTAAGATCATGAATGCTCTTAAAGGGCCGGTTGAGCCAGAATGTATTGATTAAACCAGTTCACAAACTGTTGAAATCTTAAAATTAAATAATATTGACCATCTCTCCAGTCCCTCCAGGATTCTGTGATTCTTTTTGTGATTTTTTTCCAATAGAAATAAAAGTGTTTGTAATACTAATTTGGAAATATTTGTGCTTATTTATGACGGTAAATGTGACTTTTTATCACTCGCTGTACAGGTCATGGACTATAATCTGACATCAATTTAGGCTGAGGCAGCTGTTAAGTACAAGTAAAAAAGTTTTTGACTATTTCTGAGAAAATATAAAATAAACTCCCAATTATTAGTGCAAAAAAGTGCGGAGATTTGTTGATTTTTGCGTGAATTTCCACGATAGTTCTCCAGAAACTGGAGGGACTGGTTGATATAATTTGGCAGTAAACAGATAAAAACTGCATTGATTTGATTGATAACATAATATTTAAGCACAGCTAGGGTTTAGTCTAGAATCTAGAGGGCCACATAAAAGGTTGTGGTGGGCCAGATCTGGCCCACAGGCCTTGAGTTTGACACATGTGGTACAGGATGTGTTGACAGGAGCAGGACTTTCATGACATTAAAAAATCTGTCTCATTTGACCCTGTAAGATGCAGAGTCACAGATGTGCAAAAATTATCTGGGTGAATCTTTAACAGAGTCATACAACGCCTTTGAAATGACTGGCTGATTCACACTAGTGTGAAAGGATACTGGAATAATTTAAACTTTTTCATCATACTGTAAAATATAGCTGTGGCTTGCATAAGCAGTTCTATACTAGCAGCATAATTAAGCTCCTAACTCACTGGCTGCCTCTCGAAATCCTGACGGTTCAGAGGCAGAGAAAGAACAACCACGACACAAATAATAAACGTCCTGGGAGACGGAGCGCCTACCTGTAGAAATAGGAGCAGCCTCTCACTGTGTTGTGTGTGAAGTGCTCCTGGCTCTTCTCGTTCCCAAAGTCCTCCAGAGGGTCTGACCACAGCAGATCGCACATCGGCCCGTAAGCTGGCGGCTCTTTGAATCTGTCTAGCTGTGGAGGAAAACATGAGGCTCCTGTGAAAGTTTCCTTTTAACTGCGGCTTAGCACGTAATTAAATCTCTGTTGGATCAATATTAAACCATCTACAGAGAGGATGTCAAAGAAAGAATCAATCTTGCAGTTTAGAGATGGATGAACTAAAAAAACCAAAAACCCGGCCAATCTTTTTCTACGAGCGTAAAAGGCTTTACTTTCAGGAAATGATGACTCTTTCTTAAACTGAAGCTTGTTTGTGACAGTGCGGGCTGCATGATGGACACTTTGTTGGACAAAATGCTATTATGCATGCCCTCTGATTACAGCCACAAACTCCATTTAGATTTATTGAATTAGTCTGAGAGAAGGAACTTATTTTCCTTCCACATTTCTTTCATTCAGGAGAAAGACAGCAATGCTACGTATCCAAGTTTGGAGACAGATGTCTACTTTATGAATTACAAGCAAGGTGGCTAACTTTTTGTCCCATTTCTAAAGCAATTAAGAAACACCTGCTGATTAAACAAACACAGCAGTCACAGCTTTGTAAAACAGCTATAAAACTGTCAGATCATACACATACTTTCCTGATGTCGTCAAGATTTGTGATTTCTGGAGACAGTCCTCCGTGTACACACAGGAACTGCTGGTTCATAAGCGCAGCCAGGGGAAGGCAGTCGAAGGCGTCCATACATGCGTCATACACCCTCTCTGAATACTTAATTTTACCTGTCAGGGAGAAGGGAGGGGAACACAGGGCAGGAACAAGAAAACAGCATGCCAAGTCAAACAAACCTGCTCTCCAATACTGGTGCAGTGTCCTGGTCGGGGATGGAAATGCTTTCTCAACACTGACAAAAAAAAAAAAAAAGCTTCCCGAAAGCAGTTTTAGAAGAACACAATGTAAATGTCATTTATGCTGATTTTCTCTTCCTACCCGCACAGACTAAGTCCAATAAAAACAGCTCTGACATGGGTAAATACCAATGAAAGGTAAAATATGGCTTTTGTCTTAAGAGGCTATAACCTCAACTGCATAGGGACTTGAAAGTGATAGCTTAGGTTGTTTGAGGAGGGTTTTGCAAACTGTTTATGAGTAGCCAGTATTTTACATGCAGAGAACAGTAGTCACAACTTTTTAATGTCAAAGACAGAAATGAGAAATTTGAGGAGCAAATTTCCACCCCTAAAGCAGTTTAATCTAAAAACTTTTGCTTGTAACAAATGATCTTTACTCCAAATGTAACTTTTGCATTAGAGTTTCTCACAATTGTAATTGTTAGCCTAGTTCCAGGTAGTTGTTAATATTTTCTAAATATAACGTTTGCACAGCTAAGCATTCACTGAGCCTGATAAATAACTTATTAATATATTTTAGTCTCTGCCAAGAAAGAAGTTGAATGACTCAGAAGCCTAATTAATTGCTAGCAGCTACCAAGAACTGAGAGTTGGTGGCGTGGCTAAGAAAAGCTGCTAGCGGTTCTGGAAATCCTGGCCCTAAGTAATTGTTTATCTGGCTTGTAGTAACTTTCAACTTGGCTCAATCCAGTTGTAATCCATGCTCAGACTAGCCTAGCCTAGTGTAGCAAAACTGCTAGCCTGGTTCCTTGTAACTATGTGACTCCTGTAAGTTGTTAGCTATTAGCTTGACTCTGGATAAATGTAAAGAACGTTACAGAGAGCTGCTAACTTAGCTGTAAATAGCCTAGCTTAGTGTAGTTGTTATCCTAACAAACAATTGGGGGTGATAAAATGGCTCACCGTATCTTTTAGCCTGACTCCGGGTAGCTGTTAGCCGTTAGCCTGCTTCTGTAAAGCCTGGCTCCAAGTAATTGTTTATCTAGTTCCAAAATAACTAAATCTGGCTCAGAGGAGCTTTCAACTTCATTGTAGCTAATTGTAAGCCCTGTTTTGACTAGTCATGCTCAGATTTGCTGCTAGCGCGGTTTAGAGAAACTGCTAGCTTGGCTCCATGTGACTGTATGATTGACTCCTGAAAACTGTTTGCTCAACTTAGGTTAGCCGTTAGCTCAACTCCGGATCAATGTAAACCAGTTTCAGCTGCTAGATTAGAGTAGTTGTTAGGGTAAAATGGCTCCAGGTGTCTTTTAGCCTGGCTCCAGGTAGTTGTTAGCCGTTAGCCTGGTTCAGGCTAGTTACTAGCTTGGCTCCAAGTAATTGTTAGCCTACTTCTAGATAGTTGTATATCCAAAAGGAGCTCATTCAAATATTGTCAAAGAAGCATTAAGAACAATAAAAAACTTCAAAATACTTTACTTACATTCCTGCTTAAATGTGAAATACTCTGTTAAATGTCGACATTCGTGATTCCCACGCAGCAAAAACAGTGTTTTGGGGTATAGGATCTTTAAGGCCCACAAGTAGAGCACACACTGCAACAAGAAAGAACAAAAATAAGAGCAGTTTTCATCTTTCCTAATGCTAAAAGCAGAAGCTATCATGTCAAATATCGTCAGTTTAACGGAAATGCATGTAAGTAGCTGAAATATTAATGAAGCACATTTTGTGGAGCATTTCAGGCTTGCAAGACACAGAAAGATGAAACATAACATTCAAATGAAAAACCTGACCAGACAAGAATAGCACACGCTATAAATACATTTCATATAAATTTATTTTTTATTATTAAACAAAGCATTTCCAGAGATAAGGCAGCAATAAACATATATATTGGTTATAAAGTCATATACTTCAAACATGTATTTTGTGGAATATTAAAAATCTCCCAACATAATCCTCTGCTTCACTGTGACATTTGCGATCCAGGCTACGTTTGAAATGATCACAAAAGTTTTATCACTGCAATATCTGCAGCCTGATTTCATCTATGATCAGAGAAAGCTATTAATAAACCAAGCTTCTGTCACACACATGGCGAGCATCACGCTCGATTAGGGCCGCACAAGAACAATAACAAACACAAGGACTCACTTCAATACTGAAATACCCTCTGTCTACGTAGTCCCCAAGGAAAAGGTAGCGTGTGGATGCTGGTGATCCTCCTACTTCAAACAGCTTCATTAGGTCAAAGAACTGCCCGTGGATGTCTCCGCAAACTGGAAATATGTCAGGAAGAAGACAACAGTGTGTCAGTAGAAAGGCTGGAAATGGATGAAAATAACATTAAGATTGTGAGAGTGTGTTTGTATGTTTCAATGATTTTCATCTGGTAGTTAGGAGCTGAGAATCAAATAAGACAGATTTCTGAAGTCGTACATTTGAGGAGAAAATAAACTCTAATTTAAATGCTGCTGTTCCTTTTTTCATTCAGGCTATAGACAACATTTATTTTTTATGTCCAGTACTGTACAAAACCACTCCAAATGCTTTTAATTCAAAGAAGCAGACATATTTTGAAATGACACTAACTGACATTTCTTCAGGATTTCTAAAACTTATAAAAGTTTTCTTCAGAAGTTTAAAACATTACGGTCCAGTATGTCTCGAAAAAAAAGAAAAGTAAAGAAATGTGGGACGATTCACATCAAAGTATTTTGCATGTCCAGTGCAGTCAGCATGAGGTTGTCTCAGTATGAAAAGCTTAGACAAAAATACAATGGTATCATTTACAGAAAGATTTTAAATAAAGAAATAAAAATGTCAATAACTGCTTTTATTGAAAAGAGAAAACCCACAACTATTAATACTACTTCTAAAATAACATACTGCAGATTACTATGGATATAAAGATATTATCATACCATTTATACATTTTTCTGATTCTTGAAAAATCCCTTAGCCACTAAATTATAACGCCATATTGTTGTTGTCAAAAATATTACCAATCTGATATTAGCTGGGCTAGCAGGTCAAGCAGAGTGATGTTTTTTTTTGGGAGGTCCAACTATATTTCCAAATTGGCACATTTGTGTTTCACATAAGCGCGAGAAAAGTATATTAGACTTTC
Source organism: Brachyrhaphis terrabensis (assembly GCA_903067065.1). Classification (NCBI taxonomy): domain Eukaryota; kingdom Metazoa; phylum Chordata; class Actinopteri; order Cyprinodontiformes; family Poeciliidae; genus Brachyrhaphis; species Brachyrhaphis terrabensis. The sequence continues at coordinate 272,218 of CAEGAG010163075.1, read as the reverse complement.
TTCAGCTTACCATTTAGCAACAGGTTAGGGAGGGGCAGCTATGCTACATTTAAGTTAGAAATCTTAAAATAAAATGTAGATTTGTGTCAAATTAATCCTTCCTTTTTCTGTTAGCATAGATATAGTTAGTTGACAAAGATATAAATATTAGCATGCTAGCATTTGATGACTATGCCAGCTTGTTATTATAATGGACTCCCTTAGGTTAATGTTAGCAAAAGCACAAGTGTTAGCCAAGATGCAAAACATTTGCATGTTAGCTAGTTTTATCATTGGCACAAAATCTGTTAGCGCAGTAGATCGCTTACAGTATTGTTAGCTAAAAAAATTGAAATTAGAGTAAATACTAGCAATATATTCAAATATATTATACATATTTTCACCCAACTTCAGCATACTAGATGTTGGAGTGAGATGATGTTAGATGTTAGCTAATAGCATATAGATGCTGGAAACAAAGCAGATAGTGTTAGTTACTGTTAGCTAACATGCTAGAATTTGCCAAAACGCCATTATTAGCATGCTACCTAAAGTTAGCATGTTAGTTGTTGAACTGATAAGCTTGCTAGCTTGTTGGTTAATGTTAGCACGTTTGAAAAATTGAGCATAGCACCTCATCTCAGTATAATACTGTTTATTTTTTTTATTGAAAGCTATTTGCTAAGTTTAGTAATAGCTTAATTTTTTACAAAGGTAAGGCAAAAAAATAGCAGTATGAAACACATTGGAAGCACCAGCTTTAGGAATCTTTCTAGTTTCTATAAAATAATAATAATTTACAACAAATCTATTTTCAGCAATGCATCTCCATTCCTGTATAAATGCTTTACTGTAACTGTTCTGCACTTACTTAAAAGTGTGTGTTGTTTTTGTTCTTTGACACAGCAGAACAGATGTCAATTTTATTGATTTCTAAACCTTTCATGCAAGTTTGTGTGTCTGTGTGTTAACTGAATGCAAATTCTGTCTTTTGAGCGCAATTACCGACAGAAAATTTAGCCACTGTTAACGGTGAAGTCTGTTACTACCTGGAATCCCAGTGCAATCATGGCTGCTCAACATAACACGTACAGTTACTAACAACAGAGCGGGCAGCTGTTAAATACCACCAGGGGAGCTTTCTGGGATGAAAACATCTGCGTCAGAAATGGACTACCACAAGTGATTCACCCCAGATCAGTTTGCTATCACATTATGAGATTCTATACTCTATTACTCCCTCTGGAGACGGGAGCAGCCAAGGCCAGAGCAGATTTGCTGCTTACAGCAGCGCCAACTGTCAGGCTGCATATGAAACCGTCTGATTAAAAAGCCTTTCATGCAGCTGCCAGTTTTATAGATTCAATAAAAGGTCAGTGCAAGGGTGGGGTATCCCAAAATTTACTGCTTTTTCTTCAGCTTGTCTCATCTGTCGGATGATTTATTCCTACAAAATGACTTTGATTCTAATTTAGAAAAAAAATTATATTTAAATCCTCTACAAAATGTTAACTTGTTCATGTTGAAGTTGTGATGCAGTTAGTCTTAAACCTTTAAGACCTAAGTTTCAAATCTCTGCCTGGATATTTTGGTTATTTTAATTGTACGCAGTTCTTTAAATGTTCTGTGAGTCAATATATTTGCCCGTTTATTCATAACAACTGAAACTTTCAATATCTAACAAGTTATTTTCACAATTTACAGTCTATTAAGAGACCGCTCCTCAGTTTAATTTCACTTCCTGCTATGACAGGAGTGAAATTACCGTAATAAACTGAGATTGGCTGGAAAGCGCAAGGTCTCCCCTTTCAGGAACCGTGGGAATTTTTCAGACAGCGCAACATGCGGCAGAATTATGGTACTGCAAATTTGTCTGTGTCGTTTGTGATACGTTTGGTCTGGAAGGGTTAAGCAGAGCTGAAAATTAATAAAAGAAAAGAAAAATTTATCTAAATTGTTAGGGGAAGCCAATATGATGAAATATGATGAAAAAAATAATAATTAAAATGAGAATTTTTACTTTCAGACGTTTCTCCTACTGCTGTATGACAGCTGCAGCTCTGCTAACATAGAGAAAAAAGCTGCTTGGGGTTAAAATCACTCAAAAGTTACAAGGCATTCACACATCTGATACCACAAAAGTGACGAGACACTTTCATTTACTTCTGCCATAACTGAAGCAATAACAAAAGTATCTCCGGCAGTGTCATAAAAAGTTTTGCAACAGATGGTAAGAGTCCTTCTGGGATTGCATGAAAAGTTAGAGGCACACCCTACATTTTCAGAAGAACTGTGGTAAGTTCTTGGAACAGCCTAAGTAAATACAGTGGTGCATTCACCTTGGTTTTATGTTTCACTGCACAAAAAGAGCCAATCACGTTATGGTTTCCCCCCCCCCCAATAATTTGGTTTAATTTGTAAATATGCATGGATTCTTACATTCCTTTTCTGCAAATAGATTCCAGGATGGGAGGAAAAGTTGCACTGCTTTCAGCTCAGAAGCATCTGGAACGGATCATCTCAGTGAAAGAGAGCATGGAAGATAAAAAACTTACATATTTCTGTGGGAAATATATACAGCGTGGCCCATAATCACCATCCAAATGACGCGCTCTGGGATGGTATAGGGTAACCTTGGCATAGGTAATCTGAGGTTTCACTGCAGCTGCATCAACACAGAAACACTCAGACACCTTCGAGCAACATATGCTCCCTGCAAGCTTAACGACTTCAATGTTTGATTTTGTCGTCTGTTATATTCTGAATTATTTTGAACAACAAAACTACAAATGTTAATTCAGCATCCATGATATCAGCTTTGTTTGTGCTTCACTTTCCCAAACAGCTGATCTGTGATCAGAACTTTAAAAAAATAACTACGACAGATGAGAACAAGATGAAACAAGAATACTTAAGACTTCTAACACTGCATCTGTTTTTGCTGCCTTTCTGCTATAGATAATAATCATAAAATGGAATTATGCATTCATCATATTTAGCTAATTGATAGTAAAATTTACCCAAGAACATCAGGAAGGCCAGATTACTGTTTATTATCCATTTAAACATCAAAATGTCTAAAAGGATGTAGTAACTTATGGTCACGGCTGTAAGAACACTGTTTGGCATCAAAATAAAGAATGAAATAGTGCATTTAACTTTACTGTAAATATAAATGTAACTGTATAAAAATGAAAATCTGTAGGTTTTCAGCCACTAAAACCAAATTGTGCTGCTTCCATTAAGAGGAACTAAATCTGATTGTTCTCAAAGCGTTTGCAGTCTGAATGGTCTTTATACTTCTGTAATCAATGCGCTGCTGTGTGACGTTCTTCTGCTGCGCTTGCGGGTCGTAAACCGTTCACACAGGAGTACAAATCAATAAGTAGATGTGTTAATATTTACTATGACAGTGGAAGGAAACCAAAAAAGTTTGAAAATATGAGCACATTGTGTTCCATGTGACATTTTTGTCAGTGGATTTTAATTTAAAAGTTGTAGTTTTGTCCTAATTTATCTTTGTATTGAGGTTGGGGACCGCTCAAAATTAATCCAGGGGCTGCAAAATGGTCCCCAGGCCTCACTTTGAACACCCTTGCTCTAAACTAGAGGTGTCAAACTAATTTTCATTTTGGGCCAAATCAAAAATCAGAATGTTCTTAAAGGGCCGGCTGTGCCAGAAACTATTGATAAAACCAATTAAACTGTTAAAATATTAATAAATAGCTGTTCCTCCAGGCTTTGGGATTGTTTTAGAGTATTTTGAAGTCAAAATTACAGATTTTGTGGTGAATATTAAGTAATGCTTGTAAGGATTGTTTACAATATTTGCGCTAATGTATGAAGTGAAATGTGACTATCACTCGCCGTATCAGTTACGGATTCAATGTTTTTGACCAATTTTGAGAAAATTGCAGTAAAATCTGGAAAAAAATTTGAAATTTGTGTGAATTTTGTAGATTTGTGAAAAACTGGAAGGACTTATTGATGTAATCTGGAGTCCAGAGGGCCACATAAAAATCTACAGCGGGTCAGATTTTGACCCTGGGCCTTGAGTTTGACACCTATGCTTTACATATATATACTAAAACAGAAGCAGTGCTATTCTTGTTTTTACAAACTTATAAACTTGACCCTCAGTCATTAGTCAAGAGTCAATTAAATATTTAAAAAGGTAAATCTTTGTTATTTTGGCTCTCTTTCCTTCATGAAGCAGCAAATTTGACTCATTATGTCATCTTTATCGGTGTTGAAAACAACAGTTACATTTAATAGCTCTAAATAAAGCCTTCCCAGTTCATCTAACAACTTTACAAAAAGTCTTTTCCCTCCCTGAGCGATGTAATGATCTTCAGCTGGATATAAATCAGCAACATTCACGGACAGACAACAGCAACAACCAGGAGGTTGATCCTTCATATCTCCACGTTTTAAGGTCATCGAGTCAACGCGCAAGGATTTAGATGCAATTTGTAAAAAGAACTTGCGTTTCTCAAAGCTTTCCGAACTGAATCTCACAGCAAGAAACACAATTAGACTCAGGTAGAAAAGAGAAAATCCGACGCTGTGATACCCAATTAGAGGAAGAGGGAGGACAGCGTTCAAGAGCAATTATCCCAAGTTATGAGACTCGTGAGACGGCTCTGAGAATCCTCTCTCCTTGACTGCATCGTAAACCTCTGCTTTACCCGTCATCTTTTATTAAACCCACACTGCAACGTCGTTTAAATCCACAGCAGGGACTGACTTCAAAAAACAGAAAGGAACCTTATTATTTTCCGTTTGATTTCTGCAGATATCGTCATTCTTTTCATTTCCTCTCCATTTGCGTCCACGACACACGCTTGCCTATTTTAGATTTGTTGTTAAGCTTCAGAGGAAATTGTTTTAATGGAAGAATTAAAAAAAAAAAGATGTTGAATGTGTAATTTTTAAAGGCAGCGAGAGAAAAAAAATCAAGTCAAACAATGCATTTCTAGGCAAGATAATTAGTCTCTTTTGTTTGCATCAGGCATACCAAGAATACTAATTTTCTTTAAAACAAATCTGAGATTTCACCATTTGTACTTATAAAAACATTAAAAACGGGACAAAAATATTGTTTTCAATTGTGAAACAGGCATTAGTACCGTTTGTCAATAATATCAATTTAGAAACAAATAAATTAAATTCAAAAATATTTAATGCATCACCACAGGAAATAAAATGTCATAGCAGTCAATCTTGCAACAAATCTGAATAAGCTTCTGACTGAAGACTGAACGGTTTAATATCGGTGATGGTTTGAACTTCCTCCAATCAATTGTCCATCAATAAATGATAATATTGATATTTTGAAACCATTTTAAAGTAAGGATAATGGCGTCATAAAGTCCATCCTCTCAAAGACCAATACATTTTAAATTTTGTAACAAATGCTTCATACTGGAACTGGAAGATGTTTTCAATATCCAAAATAAAACGCAATTGTCTTTTAAAACTATTAATAATCAGAATGGAAATTATTAATCTCACTTTAATTCATCATACAATCAATTGATCAATTGATTAATTGCTTATTGTGATAGGCTAATACAACGTATTTAGTCATGGGGAATGGTGGAGACATTGTTCTTCCAATTTCCAGAAACATTATCCTTAAATATTTTCTGAAATGTTGCAGTTCTAATATAAACACATAACTCACAAATACAGTCCAGATCCTGTCATATTACGGTTTTAAAACGTCTGAAAAGAAGACTTGGAAAACGTAACATTTAATTACATCTTTTGAGAAATTCAAGGATATGGATGATTATGGCTTTAATTAAAAAATGTTGAATCAGAATCGCATTTCGAATCGCTTCGCTCTTTGCAGTGTCACACTGGGAGCAGAGAACTTAATGTTTCCAAGTTAATTCTCATGTAATTTGTTCATTTTACAGACACGGAAATTAAAAAACTGAAATAAGCAACGCCATGGAAGGAGTTAGAGTCTAAAAGATTTTACACTTACTATTGAATCACATTAAAAGCATTTAAACCACTGATACTTTAAAATCCCAACCTGCTTTGCATCAAGTTACACAAAAATATAAATAATTTCTAATTGTAAGCCTAGTCATATTTTTATACCACTAATATAGTATAATCCGACTACATTTGTCACAGGATTCACCCCAACGATGATGCAATGTGCTTCACATCTTGGTTTATCCTGAGGATTTTGTGGCGTTAAGGCTGGTTATTGCCATGGAAACATCCCAGGATTTGGATCAATAATGGCAACTTCAACCAAACCAAACAAAACAAAAAAGAAAACACCAACCTGCGATGCTTCTGACCTGATAAAGACATAAATGAGCATCGCACAATGCCACAGATACTGTAGATGGAAAAGGTAATCATATATTTTATAAAGCTTAATGTATCTGTCACAATTAGCAATAAATCAACTAATCGCATGATAAATTAAAACAACCTTAACTTTCATTTCGATTACTTTTTGTTTTTCTCTCTTCAACCAAAAACTGCATGACAAAAGTCTTCCAGTTGGTGCTTAATAGACTTCATAAATAATTTTATTTGCTGTTTCAGTTGTTTTGTTGGATATTTAAAATTTCTTCCAATTCCAGTGTTAAATGTTCATTACAATTTAAAGTTGATTGATCTTTGGGAATACATTATATTACTTGAAAATGGTCTCAAAATAATATTATCTCAAAAACTTCTGGGACAATTTATCGTCCAGGAAGGTTTTTTTAGAGTTGTTTAAGGATTTATGTAGAACAATATGTTTAAAATGGCGATTTTCCCAACAGTGTGGTGAGAAGTGCACATGAAGTTGACCTTTAGGGGAGCTGGGAAGAATAAGAAATGAGAAGCTGCTGTTGACGGTTCAATTTCTAGCCAAAGACTTGATTTGATGGTGGCTCTGAATTGCAGTCAATGCATCTGTGGACGCGGCTGATCGATGGAAGTCAAACACAAGCAGCGGCTCCCTCCTCCAGCTCGGCGCTCCACTTCATCAGCAGCAAACACACAATCCTCCCCATCGCTCTGCTCCAGTACACCTACAGACACGCATCGCCTCCCTCCCTCTTGTCACACAGCACACAAAAACGAGGTGAGAAGCAAAGCCCACATAAGAAGAGCAGGTGGGAGTACATTATCTGGAGTGAGAAACAATTCGTTCTGGCCATCTCCTGCTTGTGTGCTGAAGTGATTCCCCCTGAGTAGCAGCGTATCGGCGGGCAGCAGCTACTGAGTGGGTGGTGGGCATTACACAACCTGGCTTCAGAACCTACACAGGCCACTCCAAAAGGCCAAGCTTATTGAGCGGCCGTGCCAGATCGTGTTTTGATTGAGACGGGGCGCAGTAACAATACCCGGGGTTTTATGATGCCTCTCTCTGAGAGCCCACATCCTGAACGGCACGGCGTTATGCAAAGGCGGAGGCGGAGCTTACAATCTGTTTATGAACGTCTATCTGTCTGCTGTGTTAGTGAGCGCAATCTGAAAAGCAGAAATTAAACAATACACTTTAATAGTTAACTATTAGAGTTAATAGTTAACTATTAATAGTTAATATTAACTATTAATATTAACCACTTGTCATTTCAGGTGGTTGATCTGAAATGACAAAAGGTTGAATAAGTCCCTTTTCATCCACAGGAAGAAAAATTAAAATGTTCCTATCAAAATTTCAGAGTTTTTACAAACAAATTGAGATTTTTTAAGAAAAAATCTTTCCCGAGTTTTTACAGTAGAAAATGTAACGGATGGATAAATGAGTGAAAAAAAGAAAACATGGACTGATTGATAAATTAATTTAAGGATAAATGGATGGATGGATGAAAGAAATAATAATAAATGGATGAAATAAGGGTTGGATGATGGGAAGAAGAAAAGGATGGATAGATGGATAATCTGAAGGTGATTGATGGACGAATGGTTGGATGAAAATGGATAATGGATGGGTAATCAAAGGGATGGATGATGGATTGATGGATGATGGATTGATAAAAAAGGCTACATTTTCACTCAGATAGCAGTACCGACTTTATTCTGGGGTATTGTGGTAAAGGGGGCTGAACACAAAAGCACGCCACACTTCTCAGATTATTTCTGTCATATTAGACCATAAATCATTTTCCATTCACTCCTTTGTGTTAATCTACAACGCACAATAAAATAAAATGAAGTAAAAAGAAAGAAATACTTTCTGTGTGGCTCTAAAGTCTAAACAAGTGGATTTCTCATTTAAAAGTGTTGCATAATAATCTACAGAGGCGATTTAACAGGAGCAAAATGATTCAACTTGCACATTGTTAAACTGTCATCGTCAAGGTCTAAAGTGAGGTTTTTCTACAGGAAGTCTAACAATCAAAGTCTTCGTGTTTCCTCCTCACATCTCATAGAGCAGTCGAGTGGATTGGATGAGTCCATTGTGCAGTAATACCATAAGATTTCATAAAAACGGTATTACTAGTTGTGGGGAAACGCGTTTTATTGTGTTTTAATAAGACAGGAGCGTGTTCACGGTGGAGCCGGCTTTCTGCAGAGGCTTACTGAGGAGTGTAAGAGGTTGCTGTTGCCTGGTGATGTGGTTATAGGAGCTCCTTTGATGGCAAGAGAGGAGCGAAGGCCACGGGAGCAGCTTGTATTCAGCATCCTAAGCCAGCACCGTTTGTCACACTCCTCCCTTCTCAAAAAAAAAAATAAAATAAATAAAATAAATAAAAAAACCCACCTGCCATCTGGCCCAACAAGGAAGTGACTGAGCGAGAGTGAGGAGCAGAGAGAGATAGCTGACATGTCATGGTGCTTTGCATCCACGATAAATATTTACATACTAATTTGCTGACCATGTGTCATGCTGGAATCGAGGGCAGCAGAGGGAAGGAGAGAGAGAGAAAGTTAGAGGAGGAGTGAGAGAAGGGAACAGGAGAACAACGGAGGTAAACACAGCGGGAAAACGAGCACGCGCAGCAGAGAAGCCCTCGCTGAAAAAGACTAATGAGTGGGAGAAGGGTTGAGACAAGGTTGTTGAGTGGGAGGGCAAGAAGTGCTTCGCTGTTGCGCTCGCATGCACAAGTGGATGAACACACACACCCCTACACACGTACACACACACACACGGTGCTCCTCGGGATCAGAGCAGAAACTGTCCGGCGTTTCGGTGTAGCACAACAAAAGCAGGCAGGTTCACCTGTTCAACCAACACTTGAACTGTTGTGAAATCTTAAAAAAATAAATAAAACATCGTATCGGATGACGGCTTCACAATGCGGTTTTGCAGAATTTAAAAAGACAGTTGGACCGGTGGGAAAAGGTCAGCAGCAGCAGCAGAAGGTGTCTATGAAAACAGAAGCTCAAGATCAGGTTGTTGGGAGGGATGCAGCGATCGCTCCAAAGGTTTCTGGAATCGGACGATGTTTAGCTCGACCGGAAACGAAACGTCTTCTATGTGGAAAAGGGAACGGAAATTATTTAAAACTGGCAATTTGTGGAGTTTCTATGACAGGTGAGACTCGATTAAAATTATTGATCTAGTCAATGGCAGGGTCTAAAATTAATTAATCACATTTTAATCCAAACTACATAGTGTGTATAATACACACCAAAAACATAAGAAACGTTTTTAATTCAAAAACCCTTTTTGTTGCTAAATTCTGAAATAAATATGAATGAAATCAACAACAACGACATTTGATGGATGGCTGAAAGTGATATTAATGGATCGATGGACAGACAGATGGTTGGATGGATGGACAGATGGTTGGATGGACAGATTGTTGGATGGATGAATGGATGAAACCGGCCTCCATCCAACCTCCGTCCAGCCTCCATCCAATCTCCTTCCAGCCTCCATCTGACCTCCATCCGTCCTTCTGAGGTGTTTACCTTCAGCAGCCTGTGAGCTCCAGCCGCCAAAAGCCGAATGATTACACATCCAGCTCTGTTTCATCACATGTCAAACTCCGTAAACACGGATCAGAACCAGAACGCAGCTTGTTTTAATCTCTGTTGATCGTCGCTGCCTCAAACCGCCAGAGGAGACATTTCCCCCCCATCATGGTGGCCTTCATAAGCACTGGAGGCACACAAGGGTCATGCACTCATGAATTTAAGTGAGTGCATTTCCTGCCTAATGCGAACACGGGGCCTCTCTGGACTATATTGTGGAAATGATCTGGTATTAGGAAATGATGGGTTGCCATAGATCCCTTGAGTAGGGCTCTGCCTCTGATTACACCAACATCAAAGAGGCCTCATCAGAAAGTCTAATGGAGGAGCAGCACACTTGACCAGGCAGAAGGACAAGAATAGCCTCAGTGGATGCATGAATATGCATCAGCAGCCACCCCACAACGCCGTGTTCATAAAAAAAACCAAAAACTAAAATTCAACTCCTGGATGAGAGAAATCTCATCATTTCTAGAGCTAAAACAGCTATCCCCACTTCTACTACATTTTTTTTTTTTTTTTTTACAAAGATTTTTGCTTGAAGTGTTTTAATTCAAGGCATAGACACTTATTTTTATTTCCAGTGTGTCAAAATTGTGCAGGCTTGAGTGCATCTACTGTTCAACGACCGCATTCGCATTTAGGGTCTCTTGGTGTCCGAGCAAACAATGACTGACGTCATTACAGCCAACCTGTAATGACGTAAAGCACATCCAGGATTGGATGTGCTTTACAGATCTATCACCTGATGATTGCTGCAGGGATTGCAGCAATCACAACCGCATCTAGATCACACTATTCATGAAATAAAGTTCATTTATTTCAGTACATCAGCTAAAAAAAATGAAACATTTAAACATGTTGAGTGTTTTACTTTATTAATTTGGATAATTATGCTACATGAAACAAACATTTAATACAGAAGTGTTATTAAAACAAAGTTTAATGTTCACCACAATCAAGGGGAAAACTGCTGAGTAACTCACAATAGTTCAAGCACGTTAATGGAAAGTTGAGTGGAAGGAAAACTTTCAGAAATAGAAAAATATTCTGATTTCTGAGGACCTTGCTTGTTCCTCAGAAATCAGTTTTTTTTTTTTTTTTTGTCATCTAACTGTAATGTTCTTACCTTCTGAAATACCAAACAAGATAAATAATGAAAAATATTTGTGATCTTGTTTATGTCAAACAAAATCATTATTATTATTATTTTACTTATTCTAGAACAGCAGCATGTTAGAGTAATGTAATAATCTTCCTTTAGACTTTTACTTTTTTTTTGCTTTTCGACAGTTGGTAGTGATGCGTAACCGTGGCAACGACGAGGTATTGTTTTTTACAACTTGGAGCAGCCGATTAGCATCTCACAGGCTCAGACAACAGCAAAGCAGCACAAAAGAACAGAGAGAGAAGGACGAAGTTCAATCCATCTCTTCCATCGATCAGAACGGTTAAGGATCACATCCCCGACTCCGTATCTTTACCAGTTTTTCTAACCATATCACCAATTAAAGTGGAGTGGCAAAAGCAAATGAGACGGATTAGCAAACCTTGCTAACAACTGATGGTGTCATCCAGGAAATGTTAGTGTGGAATAGATAATGACCTGTTAGCATGTCATGAAACTATCATATAGTAACAGGCTTCAGTCAGAGGCCTCTTTAGATTAGTTGCAGGACTGACTGCTACAGGAGCTCGGTTCCTCCCATAGCAACTCTCTGAAGAAACCTGATTTGAGTCGCGACGTTTTTGAACCAAATGAGATTTGAGTTGGTACCAATAGCTTAATAATATATGTTTTGGTCACCATCATCAATGAGGTTTGAAAATTTGATTTTCAGTACAGAACATAAAAACAAAAAACATTTTTAAAAGGTTTCTAAGCTAATAGTAAGTGAGCGTTTTATTAAAAATGTAATTACTTCAAATATTCTAATATGAAACTGAAGAAAACATCTGTGCTTCAACTACAAGCCTGCTGTGGCTAATTACACAGCCTATGTTTGGCATTAAGGCCATATTTAGGTTAATTAGGATACAAAGCACTTAGAGCTAGCCAGTTATGGATATTTGTGACTTTATATTTTGAAAAACAGGGAAAACAAAGCAAAAAAAAAAAAGCTAATATGGGTAAAAATGTTGTAATTTAACTTCCAAAGTCACACATCAGCTACAAGATAAGCAGGTCATAATTTACCGCTGCTTTAATCAAATCTAATCTTGTGGAGCATTTTTGAGTGATTGCAACCAGACCTGTGTATGTTGCATTCCTTGTTTGATATCTTCAAACACAAAAGAAAAGAAAAATTGGTTGTAAACACAACATTGTGGTCCACAGCCCTAATCGTGTCCTATTGTGCCCTTTATAAAAGTGTCACTTTGCTGCATTTCTCACAGAAAAAGCAGCTCATGGGGAAAATCTCCAGCTGCGAAGTGCATCTGTGAGCAGAGACTGCGAGAGGGAGGAAGAAAAAAAAAAAAAGTTCAAAGCGAATTTCTCTGCACATTATCCAGATATTTTCTGATGTGAAAACAGCTTCAGTCAACAATCACTGGCAATCACTGTAAGCAAGCAGAAAGCTATCCAAATGGAAAACTGAAACTGAGAACTGAAAGCTGAAAATGAAAGTAAAACAGCCGTTAAACTAAAAATTGCCAAACACACAAAACTGCAGTTACTTTTCCTGAGTGAATAACAGAATAAAACAGTTTTTACACGGTGATGCAGAGATCCATGGTGACTTATGAAAGTATTCATTCTTTTTCACATTTGTCACATGAGTCCAACACACAGGTACTGTGTACATGTGAAGTTGGAGGAAAAATAATCCAAGATTTACAACATTTTTATAAATAACACACTAAAAGGCACAGTGGGTATTTGTCCTGTTTACTCCGATACCCATGAGACTAATTTAACACAACTTATTAGTAGAGCTTCACATTATGAAAAACATGAATCATTTTCCTTCGACTTCACAGCCACGCACTGCTCTGTGTTGGTTTATTGCCTAAAATCCCAATAAAACATATGGCTGACAAAAAGTGAATACGTTGAAAGAATTACTTTTGTATGGCACCGTAACGTGATTGAACTAGTACCAACTAAAACAGCAACAAAACAACCCATAGCGGGTATGGAAGCGTCTTTTTATTTTAGTATTTATTTACACCAGGATTGGCCAAAGTGACATTTGTGGCATTTTTATAACAAATGAAGGTTGATTCTGCTATAAAGTGGCACATGGTGCCACTTTATAGCAGAATACATAACACCGCCCCTTTAGCCCTTTAAGCCCCAAGTTTCAAATCTCCGCCTGGATATTTTTGCTTATTTTAATTGCATAAGGTTCTTTAAATGTCCTGTGTGTAAATATATATTTGCCCATTTCTCTATAACAACTGAAACTTTGGATATCTAGCAAGTTATTTTCGCAATTCAACATCTATTAAGAGACCGCCTCTCAGATTAATTTTGCTCCCTGTACTCCCTCAAAAATGACTAACTAAAATGTTGCATGTGTAGTTCATGGCAGAGAAGGTAAAAGAAAACCCCCCACTTATTTACAAAAGTAAATTAAATATTTGCTGATCAGGCTTCATGATTTGGTGCTTATTTATTTGGGGGGCTCATTTCGGGTGTTTTCCTGACCTGTCACAGGGGCCTCGATGTCCAGCAGGTTCTTCTCCGAGCGCAGGATGGCAGCGCCCTCTCCTATGAGCCTGAGGGCCACCGACTCCTCCACGCGCCCCTCCTTGGTTAGGTGAGCTTTCAGCACATCCACTTTGGGCTTCCCGTCGCTGTCAAACACCTCTTTAGCCGTCAGCCGGTGACTGGGGGGGAAGGGGACAGCTGCAGAGGAGGAAAAGAGGGAGGAGGAGGACGAGAGGGTCAGAAAAACAAAACAAAGAATAATAATTACACCCAATATTCTCTCATAATGTATTTACAGAGCCATGAATTTCAGCGAACAGAAGACTCATGAGGATAAACCGGAGTCGATGAGGAGCAACATTTAAGCCGTTTGATTAGCAGGTACGCTCCATGTTCCCCGCGGTTCAACTCCCTGCAGGAGGTCACCACTGCGCTTTCAGCTCACCCTCAGAGACGACTTAGCACACTGCCGCTGTGATCCGTGACTCATTTCATTTTCAATATTTATGACAGAGCCGCAGATTTGCTAGTTTGCTCTGCAATATTCGCAGCTAATGAGATGGCACTTCTGACAGTGAATCAGAGAGCCGAGACATCTGTTGTTTTACTTACATAAAACCCGCTCGCCTGAGGGCGAAGCCTAAACAACACGCATGGCTTTCATGTGTGCTCTGTACGAATACGCCGTGTTTTCTGCGTTTGTAATGGACAGATGCAGACCTGCTGCTGGGTCCAAGGAGTTCAATTTAATTCAACTCCTGAGAGCACTGATGGCATCGTAAAAAATTAAGACTAATCAAATCCTCGGCAGTCCATTACTGTCAGTAATAAGAGCTTTTAAAGGACGGTGCTGCAGATCGACTGCACAACGTTCAAAGCAACAGATGCACCGAAACAGCCGAGAGGCAGAATGCACTTTAATAATACCAAAAGATAAGAAACACAATCACTTTTTCTGTTGTTTTAATGTTTTAAAGTCATTATATTTATAATTAAATAAACTTCATTATTGATCAATAAATGCTTAAGTATTCATTCCGTTTTAAGTTTTTCACATTTAAAACAACCGAAAACTAAAATGGACTTTATGTTTTAGAAGTGGAGCATAACTGAAAAGTAAAAAGAAAATTACTTATATTTCTTATTTATAACCCTATAAAGAGTGCCATATAAATAAATAAAGCCACCATTTACTGCAGTTACAGCCACAAATATTTTGGAAAAGCCTTGGTCTTAGTTTGTGGAATATGTTTAGTACCAACTTTAATTTTTTTAATGTATTTTATTATTGGTATTTTTTTGTAGAGCAATACATAAACAAAACATTTTCTTTCAAAAGTAAAGAAATAAGAAAAAATAAATACTCCAAGTTTTGAGTTTTTAACAAGATATGATAATCGCAAGTTTAAATTGTTTGTTTTTTATGGAATAATTACCTTTACTATCAATAGATGTAGCAGTAATATTTTTAATATCTCTTTTTCTTGTTAGTCTTGTCATATGTTTTTACAAAAAAAAATTATTTATCATCTTTTTTTTGCATAATTTAGGAGTTTCTCTTAATTTTAAAACTTAAAAATGTAAATAAAATGGTAATTTTTATTAAATAACACAATTCCTATAGCAGATATTTATCAAAACCTGGAAGCTTTCGCCACATTTGACGCTCTAAGTTAATTTAATTTAGCTGGACTGGGAGGATAAATGACTCTTTGGGTTGTAAAGATCTGGCTTAGCTGCACGGCAAAGTCCTGCTTAGGCCGTCAGAGAACAGGTGGGTTGATACTGAGATTAAATTACACACAGAGGGACTCTACTAATTAGGTGACTTCTGAAAGCAGTTTGGGTTTTATTAAGCAGTCTCAGCTTTAAATGGGGTGAATATAAATACATGCAATCCTTTTCAGATTCTACTTGCAAACACATTTAAAAAAGCATGCATGATTTTGCCACTTTGTGCTATCCTGTCACATAAAACTGTGACAATAAAAAAGTGTGATAAATGTCCCTCGTGTCACTCGGGTCCAGCTTGTAACTCAAGGATGTCTGAGAAGTGAGTAACAAATACTGTGTAGTTAACAACTTTCACTCCCAAAGGTGAGATCGGATGTAATCACACCAGCGCTTCATCTGCGTCACAGTGCGCTTGCTGACAGAAAATATTTGCAATTTAAGCTGCAGTAATTTGAACTTCCACATGGATGCATGTTGAATTACATATTTAATGAAGTTGCACGCTTGCATCCTGGATCCCATGCTAAGCTTTCTACAGCCACAGATATGCACTCTAACGGCCTAAATGTTTAAGGAGGAGGATAAACAGAACCGTTTCTCTTCCTTTTAAAGTCACATTACACTGAATGTTCTTAGAGGGACTGAAAAAATGTCTTACAACAATAAATGACTAATGGCTTTTTCTCAAATCAAGATCTATCCCCACGTTGGATAGAATTACCCAAGGCCCTGATCTGGCCTCCTGTGAGCACCTGCTGCACAACTCCGGCTCGCGGCCGGGGCCTCTGGGCTTTGGACTCCATAGAGGAGCACAATCTCTACAAGCTAGGGCCCCTGAGATGCTGAAGAGACGCAGGGTGAATGCTCTCTAAACTTAAACACACTTGTTGTGCCTTTTTTCTGCAAAGTACAATTGACAGCTGATCAAAAATCTTTAGAAATGTCTGAGTGATTGTCATTCAAAGAAAACTTTACAATTTAAGAGTCCAAAAACACTGAACTGAATATGTTTTACTGACACACTTTCCATTTTAAAGCACTCAACTATTCATTATCAGCTTATTTTCTTTCAAGTTACAGGCATTTCTAATAAATTAAGGGGGTAAATAACAATAGTAAAAAGTATAAAAATCTCTGAAAATGTTATATTCCACCCCGTTTCCTTTAATTGCGATTTTGATCAGCACATGAGACGGCTGACTTATGAAATATGAGAGGTTATGACCCCCGATGAAACCAAAATAACCCTGAGTATCCGCCTGCTGGAAGATAATATTTATTAGAGTGGCATAAGGAGATTTCTGGACAGCTGAATATGAATAAACTATTGAAAACTTACTAGTTGTTAACCTGCAGGTTTACAACGTTCTCCTGACGGATCGGAACCGACATGTTACCGGTACGAAACGGTGTGCAGCAGGTAATGCGACCTGCACTCGAAAATATGCATTTGATATCATAGTTTCATTTCCATATTCTAATGAAAAATACCCATGCCATGCCACTAGATGGCAGTGAGGTAGACATAGTACTTTAAAATGCTAAAAGAGAAACATTCAGAGAGTGTGTGGCTGGTGATGTTTGTGACAAGATGTTTGTGACAAGACGTTAAAAACAGCCTTGTTGTTGTTGTTACCAACAGCAGAACATCTGCTGGTCTATGCACTCAATCAGAACCATTAGTTTTCTTTTCCTTCTCCTCCTTTAGCTTCAAAAGGAAGCGTTGATGTTCAGGTGTGCTCCTTACCTGCTTGTTATTACCGTCTTCCTTCTTAGAATAATGCAAAACTGGGTGTATTTCAACTCCTAATTAGTTGTAGGCCTGTCACAATAACTAAGGTTTCTGGACGATTAATCATCCCAGAAATTATCACAATAAACAATAATATTATTGTTTACAGACAATTTGCCAGTAATGTAATGGTAATAATGGCATATTAATACAGGAACACACTCTCAAAGATCATTAAGCTTTAAATTTTAATGACTATTTAACACTGGAACTGGAAGACATCTTAAATATCCAAAATAAATAAACAGAACAACAGAAACAGCTAATATAATGAAACAAAATTATCCTTCAGAAAATGGTTTGAATTATTCTTCAAAACTCCAGACTGAAGACTTTTCTCATCCACATTTGGTTGAAAGAGAAAAACGATAAATCACAAAATTAGAAATTATTGAGTTTGTTTTATTATATCATGTGATTAATTGATTATCGTGACAGGCCTAATTATGTGTTTGTTAAATATCAACTATATATGAATAAAGTTGACTCATTTGTACAAACTAGTTAAATTGTGTTCAAAGATGCTTTTCGGGTTGATATCTAAGATGAACAAATCATAACAAATGACGTACTTTTTAGTTCAACAGGAAATAAACAAAATGAACATTATATGTATGGAACGGGGTGGGCTTGGCTGGGGTTGCTAGGGAACGGGGTGGGCTTGGCTGGGGTTGCTAGGCGACTGGAATTGCCTACTGATTTGTAACGTTACATTCCAGAGGTTTTTGAAACGCCTCATTTTCCAGAAACCAAAAGCATTAACTTATTGCCAGAAAACAGTTAAATGGGTTTTTTTTCAAAGTGCTTAGGCTGATTTTTTTTATATATAAGCGGTAGAAACTTAAATGGAAGTACAAAAACATACAAAATGTGAATTTTGGATACTACGTCCACTTTAGAGTATTCTGTCTTAAAATGTCGGTGTTAAAGGTCATTTTAATGTCTTAAAATGAGTTTCAAGCCTCAGAAAATAAATGTAACCTAAAAATAAACAAATAAACTTCTGCTGGATGAAGTGTGGAAATGGGATAAGAACCTGGACTTTCCAATCAAAGAACTGTTCAGATGATTGGCTCATTATACCTATTTTTAATAGAGCTGTACAATATCATAAGCATAAAGCAAAAAAATAAACGGGAGCAATATATGAAAGGGTACAATACTTCAAGTGTTATAAATTTACGTTGTATATCTATAATAAATGCTTTTAATACCCAAACCTCACGTATAAACCTCGCGGCTGACCACAGCGGTGGAGATATTGTGTAATGGTAAAAGTGAGAAAACCGCAGCTGATACTGAAATTGCAATTTTCAGTAATGGTATCGAAATTACATTTTTCTGTTGAGAAGCCAGTCAGGCCTGTAACACATTTCTCCTGGCAAATATCACACTTTAATTGATCAATTTTGTCATCAGAGAAAAGTGCATCCAGGTACTTTCTTTTCTTCTTTGAGAGAAGTCATTAACTTGTGTCACACTGTCTCTCTTAGATGACTGTGTACTAGAGACACATCTGGCCAACTGTGATAATACCATGATATATTTGAATATTTTAAAAGGCGACGATTGTGGATGTTCACCCTGCCGTGGTCCTCCCCTTGTGCCTGTTCTCCGTCTCACTCATTAGAGAAGCAAAGGAGGCAAAAGGAGCAGAAAATACAAATAACGTCTGCAACTGTGTGTGTCAATTAATGAACCCAAAATACTGAAGAGCACAATCACAGTTATGCAACAGAATAATGCCAGAAAAGCATAAATTTCCCTTTCTTTGGGTGGATAGGGTGATCTATTAGGACGCTGGACTTTACAATGCATTTCACAGTAAAAGGCTGTACTTTTCTCTCTGTGTCCTTGTTAATATTTAGAAAGCAGACAATTTATTTAAGGTTTGCCATAATAGAGGACACAGGAAATCCATGGAAGAAGGGTTTCTGGTCACCTGAGACCAAAATTTGACTTTTTCCACAAAGCTAACACTAGACATTCCCCATCGCCTCTTTGTAAACTAAAACTGAGAATACTCATCTGTGTTATGTAGCATTTGTTGCTTGAAAAGTAGAAATGGTTAAAATAAGCTCTACAAAGTAAAATGTACAAATGTTTGCACAATTAACATGCAAAGTACAAACACCTGTGGTTTATCAACTCAATTATTGAATCATATGGAGCTAGAAAATCGATTGTAGCTCTCGGCTCGTCTCAGAAGCTGATCAAATTACTGAGTTGAAAGTTTAGTCTGGTATCTAAAAATCACATTGCAAGATAACTAAAATCTGTTATTCTAAAGTAAATAAGTCCAATTTTACCACTGCTACTATATTTGTATTGCGTTGCCAACTGGGTAACTATGTACAGATTAAATTTCATCCATGATTTTTTAGTTTTCATAACGAAATATCAGTAAGTAAAAGAAACACACAATAACATGCTGAATACAAGCAAACGTTGAGGTGATTGGAGATGATTACTGTTTCCAACAAGAGGGCAGCTTTTAGTCACATTCATTGTATTTCAGACGTTACATCCTTCCTAAATTACATATTCTAAAATAATATTTGACAACAGCAATAGGCCAGGATAGATGCTGTTTATGTGAACGGTTCCCTCCGTTGTTTCCTGCAGTCATGACAATGGAGACTCTGTGAATTTTTCTCTTGAGGAATTTCTACCAGGCCTCTTATTAACGACGGTAACACCCCTCTGCCAAAAACATTACATAGCACATTGTAATGGTGGGTTGTGTGCTAAAGAAAACTCTCATGACAAAAAAATGAAAGTGTGAGCTAAGGGGAAAAGATTAAGATCAGGTCGGAGGCTGTCAAATCAGTCATTCATGCCTCAAAAGAAAAAAACTTGCAGAAAATCTGTCTCTCCTGTCTGCCTGAAACTTGAGTGAGTCAGAAATTGCCTCCATTACCTTCATTAATTTCATCATTGTCCTGTTCCCTTTGGTTACATAATGAGGAAATTGCACCAAAGCCTAAAATTTAACATGAGAGCGAAATGACAAAAGTGTAAACCGAGGGTCTGGGCAGCTGAAAAGAAAAGAAAGAAAAAAAGAAAAAGAAATCTGGGGTCTAATTTAACTTTCTGTGGTAATTTGTCTCAGATTAACATTGTAATTTCAGAGTTCCAAATTAAAACCATCCATCAGCCATTAGGTTTAAGACCAGTAAAACCTCTGGATGTCTGGCGGGTGTGCTAAATAAGCTTTAAAGTTTATTTAACGGAATCGCGCCATCCTGCATTCAGTTGCTTAATGGCAAATTTGAATGATTTGATGAGTCTAAGGTCATTACTCTCAAACCTCGGATCAGCAGCCGACTTTTTGTTCACGCGGCGAGTGGGAGAAAAATATAAAAGAGCAGACCTCTGAGGTGTGAATTTCTTTTTATTTTAAGTCTGCGCCTGGGTGAGCCGCCGAGCTGAAACTGTCGAGAAAAGGAGGGAGAACGGGCAGCTCGAAATGTTGAAATTGGTTGCAGTTCAGAGCTAATACACCTTTCTCTGAGGAATGAGGCAGCAGGAGGCGTGCCGTTATGTGGTGCTGGACAGATCAGTTTAATTGGAGAAAGTGAGATACTGTTGCGGAGCTCTCAGGGCACCTGGTTTCATTTACCCAAGAACATGAAGTGTAACTGGGAGACTGGGCCGTGCTGACGGTTCAGGTGTCTGCAGTTCCTGCACATCATCGTCCTTCTTTGGCTTCCCGGCCTTATAACAGCTGGGCGAGCTTTAAATATATAAAGAACCAACATCAGCACGACGCCATTTGAAGGTGTAGAAGGAAGCACTGTTGGTAAATAAAAGAAATCAGTAAAATTCACATAATTTAGTCTACAGGGTAGGGAGGCACTGAAACCCCAAATCCCTGCGAGGACAAGCAGGTACAGACAAATGGATGGATGGATCATCTGGAGATGCTGCTCAATAGATCTGAATATTATCAAAGGTTAATTTATTTTCTCAATGTGATTCAAAGAAATGTGCAACTGAGTAGGATAACTTTAAAAAATGTACAAAATGTGCATATTTGTGAGCAAAAAACTATTTACAAGAAATGAAAACGCTGCTTTTCTGATTGAGACCTCGTTGCAGATTTTGGCTAAAAAATTATGCAAGATATCAACCTGATATTTTCATTTCAGGTTATCATACAGTCAGAAAATTACACCCATCGTTGCAGCCGGTTCTGTCGCTGTATAAACAACTGGAACCACCCAGCCTCCTTGTGTAAACACCCTGCAGAAGCAGAGCTAAAAGATACAACCGTCTTGAACTGCCAAACCGACACGAGTCGCCAAAAAAAGCCATACGTTTTAAAAATGTAACATCGTATTTAACTGGGAGAATGATAACAGTCTTAAAAAGTGTTTAAAAAACACAACTTTAAAGATCCTCATGCAGCTCAGGAGCCACAGGTTGCTGACCCCTGGACTAAATATCAAACAGAGGTCACTTTACACAAAGTATGGGATGACAGAGGTAATTTGGCTGCATGAGAAGGGATTAGCATGCAAAGGCAAATGTTTGTCGTTTTACTCTGAGCAAAGAAAAAGCAGAGGGAAGATCTCTATAAGAACTGACATGAAAGGTACGAATCGAGTGACACGTAGTGCCGATGGTTTGTCGTCGTCGCCTCGACATGAAAAATTTAAATGTGAGCGAATAATAGCATCGGACAACAGAAAATCAAACCACATGGTTGTTCTGTTCAGACACCTTTTGGTGAAGAGCAACCCTCCGCGAGCGCTGCGTGCACAGCACTGTGTGTGCAGCTCTCTCCGCTGACAGCCAGAGTTTGTTAATTAAATTACATAACAGTAGTGAATTAGAGTGGGATAGGAGAACAGGATTAGCAGAACGCACGAGCTTCTGTGGGCGGCAGGGAAAGAAAGGACAGGCTGTGCCCCAAAAAGTACCACAACTTTAAATCTGATGCAGCAGCAGCGTAGCTGTGTTTTGTATTACAGCATTCAGATGGTGGGCAGTTGATTAACTCGTCATGCAATATGCAAAAGATCGAGATCGTATGGCTTTATTCCCTGACGAGGATGAGCCGCAGCACCTGAACCTGCCACGACTTTATATGCACATGGGAATAAATCGTCTGCAAAAAGCTCCAAGTCACATATGGAGCAATGTTGAAACTAAATTAAAATCCTTTACTCTCAAAGTGTCATAAACAAAAGAATAGACATTATAAGATCTAGCAGGTATATTAACCTTTGTATATTAAGTCACATTGCTACAATAAATGCAACTACAGAGAATTCAGATGTAGCATAAAACAGTCTGAAAGTGAAGGAAGAGTCTAAATATACCACTATTCTATATGTTGAAGTGGAAAACAAACTGCTGGATGTACAAGCCACAAAACAAAAAAGAAAAAAAACAAGAAAAATACACATCTACATTTCAAGGTTAGCTTTTTAAAATATCTTTGTTTCATCTAAAAGAAAACTAAGGTGATAAACACTCCGCATAGTTGAGGTAAACAGAGACAAATGCAAAGTTTTCGCTCATTCATTTGGCTCAGACACACAAAAACTAAATCAAAAATCGACACGCATTTTTTAAAATGATATTTTTCTAAAAATATGAAGTAGGAAAATTATCACAACGTTGGTATTTATTTGTTTTATAAAACCATATTTTCACACTGACTTCATTTGTACAAATCTATCATCTTGAAGCCCTTCAGGTTATTTTACTATTACCTCAAATTACAACTACAAAATGATTAAAAAGAATATTTTCTGGCTTTGATTAAAAAGAAAGTTAAATATGTTACATAGTTACTAACTTTCCGCCCTCCTCCCTCCTATTTAGCAGAATATCAAGGATATTTTTCATCCTTGAAATATCAAAATGTGTTTACCCAATCCTTTGCAACTGAAAACAACAATTAATCTGGGAATATGCAAGACTTTTAAAGATCTGAAAAGAAATTATTAAATACAGTTGAGATAAGCAATGAAATATATCCAACTGTTGGAATCTCCTACACATAAAGAGTTTTTATTTTATTTTACAGGGTTAATGTATATAACATCATAAAAAGTCATAAAAGACTTTAATAAATGTGCAAAAGGTGTTAGTGATATTAAAACAACATCAAATGGATAATTATAATCCTTAAAGCCTAATTAGAGTGAATGCTTTTCCATTGTGGCGCCAATTCAGTAACTTTATCACCCGGATTGTGGAGTTGAGGGATTTTTAAAAAAGTTTTATCTTTGCATAATCAGTGACCTGGTATAGTCTGTGATCTGATTTCTTTAGATGAAGGTTAAATTTAAATAATTTTATAATCTAAGATCAGATAATTTATCTTAGATTAGATTGATCTTTTCTGTTAAAGTACCATTCCTCATTTTTACATAAATCTTGTTTTTTAAGGTTGAAAACCTCACTGCACATCTTTGCATATTTCTGGGTCACTGCCCTAATGCAGCCACGAAGTTTGCATGACTAAGTCTCACAAGGACCCACACTCCCATTTCCTTTTGCATGAAGGTGTATTAAATTAACCTAAAGGGCGTTGAGGACACATCTGCTCAGCCGGAGCAGACCACAGATTCAAAAAGCTCACAGGCCAAAAAGAAAAAAAAAAAGTAAAGTAGAAATCGGCATGAACTTGTTTAGCCTGCATTAGTCGGGACAGAAGCCAGTTCCGAACGAAGCGCTTAGAGCAGCATAAGCTCTGAGTCTGCTGATTTTATCCGTGTGTGGTTGAACGGACAGAGGAACGGGAAGGAGGGCGACGCCAACAACGTCTACCTTCCAAGAGACAGAAAGGAAATCAAAAATTTAAAAGGCTGCTGGCACACAGCAGCGAAACCCTGGGTACCGAGCCGCATCGAGCCATGAAGACGTGAGGCTCGTCATTCCTGCACACGTTATCTCTGCATCAGAAATAATACATCCTGTAGTTTGACTGCTTTTTTAAACAATTCAGGCCAAAAGCTTGCCAAAACTTTGCAATTGGTGTAATTTCTTCACTCCTTTTATTCAAAAAGTTCAAAACAAACAAGTGGAAGATTAAGTTTACTTTTTATGCTGCATGTAGGTACTGCAGTATCACCACCTCACTTGGTAAAGATGTATATAAAAAGCTTAAATTAGATGATAATTATGGAACCTTGGTTGCTGCAGCGCTTTCACTGTGAGCTTTGGAGAGTTTATTACCTTCATCCTCCTCACTGTGTGTGGGGTTCATATAAACTCTGGTCCTCATCCAACCTTTTTTGTCTCAGTTAATTTAAACAAATGTTGCTGCTTTGACTGCAGGTTGGAACATCTTCAGTGTTTTCCTATCGCAATTTTACCAATTTATTAAAGTGAACATTACATGAATGGCGTGCCGTCTTTGAGGAGTAGCCAAAAAGCTGAGAGACATGGACAAGAGTGTCAAAGTTTATTCATTTAAATAAAAGATATTTGAACGTTACAAAGTCATCCAACTCCTAAATTCCTTTTTTCTGAGGCTCTAGAACTAGAAAGCTGTTGGTTGCGTCTGGCTTCCACATGGAAACAACGTTTTAGTACGAAAATGTTTTTTGTTTCATTTCTTTCCAGGTTCCAGAATGGAAATTTCATCCTCAAGTATTCATGTTAACTGTGAAAACACTAACATTTCAGTCCAACATTAACCTGGCCCTGTAAGCCCAAACACATCGTACCTTTGGAGCATCTAGATGCATTGCTTCAGCTCCCTGTTTGACTTTTTTGTTAATTCTTTACTGCAGCTTGAATATAACGATTCAATAAGCTCAATATGCTTATTGGTTTCATTCTAAGCAAGGATTAAAAATGCAGAAGCAAAGAGTTTGCTCAAACTTATTGACTTAGTGTTATGATCGTGAGGTAATTAAATCCAACTGTGGGAAGATTCTTTGTCTTTAGCTTGATTTAGCTGAAAACTTTAAGATATATGTGGGCGTTTTTTCACCAACTTTCTCCTTGTTTTTTTCCACCACACATAATATGAATGTAAACATGTTGCTCCTATATAACGCAGTAAACAATACAAACTAACGTGGACAAAGCAAAGCAAGAAATCAAAGATTATATGCTGCAGTTTTAATTTTGCAGGAGATTCATTGGATTATTTCAGCGCTATTAACCAAACAGTGTCTTTATTCCTTGTTTGATTTTGCCAGATTTTGTTATTTTCCATTCACACACTGACCCTGACTCTGTCTAGAAGCACTCGACACACAAACCAGATCCCTTCAGATCAGCACAACTCCAGTCAAAAGCCTTCAGGAGATCATTTCTGTCCCTCTGAAAGCTGTTGACCATCGCCATCATCTGCTGCAGAGATGTAAGCTTTTACGTCATCATCAACAAACAGGAGAGATAAAAGTGAGTCAAGGGGTTGCCAAGGAAACAGCGCAGTGGAGTCTTAATCTTTCATCCATCAAAATACTGGTGAGTCCCTGCCAGCACGTTGCGTTCGGCGTGGATTTGTTCTCGCGGTGCGTCCCCCGCTTACCTGGTGCTAAATTAGACACCGGAGCAACGACAGCTGTTCGCTACATTAACATCTGTCTTTGCACAGCTTCCTGTCGATGGTAGTAATGTAGGTATGCGGCTTATTAAAACAGACAGGCTGCGTGCTAAATACCTCAACAGCATAACTGACAACAATCCTGGTCACTAGGGTTATCTGACGAAACGGCCCGGAGCCGAGTTTTTAAAAGCCGACTGCGATGACGGCATGAGTGATAAAGTAAAAAAAAAGAAGCAAGTCCCGATTCCGCCTCAACAGGTTTTAGCAGATAAATGCGGATAATAAATGCAGAAGCAGAAGATGGAAACTCGCTGCAGCTCTGAGAGCATTCTGACTACCTCTCTGAGTAATTAGCGGGGTTAGGGCTGAAGCGTGGGAGGCTGACGTGGGAGAATGTAGGAATGGATGAATGTTTATGCATGTGAGGATGGATGGAGGGGAGTAGGCGGCGGAGTAGGCTGCAGTGGGGGTTGGTGAGGTATTTTCTGAGGGATGTCCATGCAGTGAGTTTCCGTTTGGTGTGTGTGTGTGCTGCAGATCAATGGCTCCGTGAGCGGCCGCTGGGGACCCGAATCACACCAGGCAAATGACTGCAGTAATTTGGAGCGGGTCCAGGTGAGGGGCATGAGTCAGGCGATCGATCAGAGACATAAAAATGCATCGAAACGGACGTGAACAAAAAGAAAGAAGAAGAAAAAAAAAAAAAAGAGCAGCCATCTGCCAATATAACACCCCACCCTGACTCACAGTCCAGTGATGGGATGTCCCTGCAGATTTACAGTTCTTACAGTCTACCGCAAATTATAGGTCATGCTCCGATGGCAGCCATCACAGTGTCTGAAAAGCAACGTTTAACAGAAAAAGCTATCACATCTCCTCTTAGCGGAAAGGGCAGCACTAAATGGCGATGCATTATGGTTCTTCTGAGTGTCACATTTCCGTACCGGAGTACAGTTATATAAATCCTTGCAATATAGTTATGTTTTTAACTTAGCATAAGTCCAAATATTGAAGCTAATGTACAGGAAAGCTGTAAACATTGCTGCATTTTTCTGTTTACGGAACAAGATTGCAAAGAATCTTTGAGGTTTTAGTAACTTGAAGAACGTTGAGCTAATGTATGTAGTTGACGCAATCTGCGTAATGGTTTTGCTTTCCAGACTAATTATGTGACCCTTACAGGAAATGGGTAAAACGGACGTGACTGGAAGAGATATGAACAATTAGTCAAGAAAATTAGAGTGACTCAACCACAGGAAACATGTCTGACGCTACTTTTTGTTGCATCGCAAAAGAGTGCAACTGAATAAATTATGAAAAATAATATATTTTAATAATGCCAATAAAAAAATCTCTTTAAATAGATTCATTACACACAGAGAGGGACATTCCGTGTAGTTGAGATGAAAACCCCAAATTCAATTTCTCAGACAATTTGAATATTTTATAAAACCAGACAAAGAAAATGTATTTTTAATCAGTGAAGTTACTTTTTGTCTCGTAAACACCAAGGCAACGGCTGACATGACCAGAGTCCTTAAAACATAACAGATTCCTTGAGAACAGTCTGATATCTGGGAAAACATAAAAACTGTAACTAATGCAGTCAGTTATTAGTGTCTTTATGCCAAATAAAACACTGACACCTTCCCGTTTGTGTTTTTATAAATAATATGAAAGTTTAACCAATCGTCATTCAGTCTTTTTAAGAATCACTACAGAATTATCCAGTTTTGACTTCTTTTTTTTAATTAATATTATTACTTTTGGGTTTTGAAACTCACAATTAAAATTATTTAACCACATGTGGGAGTTAAAATGATCTGTGAAGCCATTGAGTGAAATTCACAGGTGTGGAAATTCATAATTCATTTTATTTTTTTCTCTCTGTTGCTTTGTTTACTTATTTTGGATATATAAAATGTCTTCCAGTTCCAGTGTTAAATGTTTAATGGAATTTAAAGTTTATTGATCTTTGAGAGATTAGCCTCATTAGCACTATTCTCATTTATCGCAATTAACTTCTGGGGCAATTTGTCGTCCAGCAAAATGTGTTGCCTATCCATCCCTTACCTGCTGTATAAATTATGCATGGTACAATGTCAAATGCATAACAAGGCAATGCTGGAGTGCTGTTTCTTTTTTCCTACACCACTGAAACTCAAGGCAGGCATGCAGAGCGTGATGGGTTTGAATATGTGACCTTCTGCCAACAGACTGATTTTTGTGAAGCTAAGCTAAACTGACAGAAGATCAGAACAGAGGAGAAAAACGGCCTGAAACTCCTCATGGATTTCAACGGCTGCTGAGACGTTACCACTGGCATATTTTGCAAAAGCCGCTCTGACAGGTCTTGAAGAAGATATTCCCCACTCGATCCTGCACCCCTCCTGTACCTCCTCCTCTTCCTCCTCCTTCACAATACCGTGTCACAGGATTAGCTTTCATTAGAAGAGGCGCTGTAATCAGCTTTGGAGCATGGCGGAGACGGAACAATGGACGAGGCTGAAAGGATCAGGAAGACGGAGCGCTAGAGCGCCGTGTTCAGCTGTGTGCAGGCTGTTGGTAACCTGTGGCACACAGTGCAGAGATAATGTCACTGCAGCTTATCTGCATGGCCCCCAGTACTGTGTACCTTGCCTAAAAGATCACTTCAATGACAAGGGAAGCAAATAACGGAGCCACCGCAAAATGTTAATTACTTCATTTGTCTTTCAGGGTCCTGACACTACAAGGTAATTTTATCCGAAGGACGAGTTTCTGGTGAAACATTTAACATTAACAGCAAAAGGCATCTGTGGCAACATTCCTTATATTTTTCTTCCTTTCGCCAACATAAAAAGTCGGGCAAAGTTTTTAATTAGCTATATCTCTGTGATGTGCAACTTTTGTTTGGAGAATCAACAAAACTACAGCTTTTTATCATTTTTGAAGTATTATCATTCTAAAGATTGATAATATGGCAGCTCTACATGAGGACAGACCATAATTACGTCTGTTGGTTGTCAAGAACAAATGCTTATTCATGGAGTCATTAACTTTCTAAATGTTCAACATATTTAGTGTATAGTTACATTAGTATTATGTGTTCATCAAGTAATACTAGTGAAAACAGTGTTGGGGAAACAGACTATCATAGGCACCGAAACAGGTGGGGTCAGGGGGCCATTGGCCCCCCCACTTTACGGTCCTGCCCTGCCCACCCGCTGTTCCCACCAGACATTTACACAGGCTGCACACAACTCTGACAATCTGTGACTGACATCTCTCTGTGTTTATATACAGACAGAAGCACAGAGAAAACCTACAGCATTGAGATCTGGACCAAATCTAAGGCTCCAGATCATAACAGTCACCCAAAGGTTTACACACATGCGGCAGCTACGGGTCGGGTTGGGATCATGAACCGGTCTGACATCTGAAAAAAGGCTTTGACTCTGATCTGGTCCAGGTCCGAACCAATTCTGCCTAAAAATTAAATGAGATTTCTGCATTTGTCACCATTTATAGAACTGTGACGATGTTTTTTTTCTAATGGCGTTGGGATGAAAAAAAAAAAGACGACATCGGGCCCATGTATGTTTATGGTCCGGACCAAATGCTCACCCACACTTTGCCCAGAGCAGATCATTTTGGCTCAGGTCTAAAAATAATTACCTAAACAATGGCTAATAATTATCATTATGAATTTATGATATAATTCTGAGCCACTAAAGCGCATCACATTAGGAGTCCTGGTTCGCATCCAAACAGACTTCTCTACAGAAATTGCTGTCAATGCTTCACAAAACAGTTATTAGCTACTAATTGTTCTGTCCTTTTATTAACTTCCTTCGTGTTATGCTCTTCTGACAACATGGCCACACATTGCCAAGAAACTTTAAAATCCATCCATCACCACTCCTGTAAACAATGCGCTGCTGCGTGACTTCAAAGTTCTTCTTCTGCACATGCGGATCGCTTTGGGGACGTACATTGTTCGCACAGATGTCTGATTGTGGTCAGTAAGAACAATCACAAAAAAAAAAAATTTAACTGTGCATCAAGTCCTGCTGTGTGAACGTAGCCAAAGTGCACGCCCACAAACTGGTTCCAAGGATGAAAATCCATACGATCCTCAAAACATCTTAAAGAATCGTTTTTAGATTAAACGGATCCGCTGTCTTTGAACTGTGCCGAACTCATCCTGAGCTACGACTCCATTACTTCCCCAGTTGGTAAAACATAAAATCACACTATTTAAGAAGGACTGCTTGGATTCAACTTGGGTCCAAAACCCAGCCTTGTTCTGTACAGAACCACCTTTGTGTGGAGCTTCAACCACTCTCAATCATGCTGTCAACTGCCGCTTGTGTTAGGAAGGACTGACGACACAAGTCTATCGAGACCATATGTCCTCACTATCCCCAGAGAGTCCTGCAAGCACACCGGCAGCTAGTACACAAAGCCTTCTTCTTGTTGGTGGCTTGTTCTGTGCGTGAGCGCTGACATGCTGTCGGGTGGCTGGACATGACACAGATCCGCGGCATGCAGTTCAGCTGGGGTAAGGGCTGCAGTGACACAGTCAGAAATCTTGACTTCAAAAGCATGTGAAACTAAATACCATAATGATAACATGTCAGGCAAGTCAAAATATAATTCTGTATTCCAGCAGAATTAAAGCAGGCAGCTTGACAGGAACATCTGCACGAGAGCTTTGAAATGTTTGTCGGGTGTTAGCTCACTAAAAAAATATTACATTTTGCACCTGGTTTTGTTTTTTTGAAGCTGCAGCTAAATATATTTCCATCTGCCTCACTGCTTGCAGTAGTTAACCAGCTAGAGTCACGCTGAAGCTGACTTTCCAGCCCCCCTTTTAAATATTTAAAACCTCATATCTCATAAAGCATGTAGGCCTCGGGGGAGAGCAGGCAAAATAAAATTCAGCTTGTTGAAAACATTTGCTCTAGGTGTCTTGTATAAAATAGGGAAATATTACATTATGTTTCACAGAATGTAGTGTTAGATTTAGATCCATCTGTCGAGCGAGTGGCAAGGTAAACCCTGGATGGAGGGGGATGCCAGACCATCACAAGGCAAACAACAAAACATACAGACACACATACTGACACTTATGGGTAATTTAGACCCAACAGTCATGCTTTTCAACTGTTAGAGGAAGTCGGAGTACCCAGAAAAAACCCACTGACGCACAAGGAGAGCATACAAACTCCAAGCAGAAAGACACCAGGCTGGGATTTTAACCCACAACCTTCTTGTTGCAAAGCAACATTGACAATAAAAACAAATTATTAACCCTTTACGTCCTAAATTTAAATATTGGATATTTTTGCTTATTTTAATTGCAAGCAGCTCTTTAAATGTCCTGTGAGTAAATATATATGTGACCTTTATCCATAACAACTGGAACTTTCAATATCTAGCAAGTTATTTTAGCAATTTACCATCTATTAAGAGACCGCCTCACAGACTAATTTCCCTCCCTGCTACGACGGGGGTGAAATTACCGTTATAACGTCTCCCCTTTTATAAACTATTTTGATTTTTCAGATTGTGCAAACTGTGCAGAATGTACTGCAAATTTGACTGGATCGCTCCATTTAGGACTTAAAGGTTTAAAATGATACAAGAATGTCCAGGTTTAGTTTATTAACACAGTTTCTAATAGTTGTAAAGTTTTCAATAATTTACTCATTACTTTTGAACAACAAATAGGATTACTGTATCTGTTTAAAGTACAGCATACTTACTTTTTTGTTGAAAAGGCAACAGAAGACTGTTTGGGCCTTCCAGTTATTTTGACCTGATGATTTTGGCCCCTGTGTCAAAAAGTTTGGTCACCCGCAGCTTAGATTGATAAGAATCAATGCAAATACTTAAAAACTAATGTTGACACATGATCTCTGTCCAATCTGAGATTCAACTGTTTTTAAAAGAAAATAGGTAAAATCTCCATTTCTAGCTGTGCAATGATAGTAGAAGCATAACTCAAAACACCTCTTCTTCCAGCTCAAGGCAATTCTTAAAGTATTTAAAATAATTGAGAATCATGTATAATTTCTCTATTACTTTGTAATTATGCACACATTTGTATTGCTCTATTGGATAAAATCCTCAAAAAACACATTAAAGTTTGAGGTTTGAACCTCAAACTTTTGAAAGTTCAACGAGAAAAAAAAAAATCTGTATTCTACCCATTTTGAGACATTGTGGAAACTGTTGCTTTGTTTATAATTCCCAATAAGTGATGATCAAAGAAGCACAGATTAGAAATCCCCGTTCACATCATGGAACATAAATAAGGAGGAAAAACGCTGTCACGTTCCAGAAACTCCGAGCGACTTCAGTGTTTTCTGTAGTCATTCACAGCTTGCTTCTGAGATAATATGCCTGAACAGGCGTGATCGCACCTCCCAAGGAGGGCTACTTGGCAGCCGTGATGTTGGCATTTCTAGAATGCAATTACTAGACACATACAGAAGGGTTGAGGCCAGTCTATATTTGCACCAGCGCTCGGTAAAGGAAGCACGACAGACCTGAGGTTGACCCAAATAAAACAGGGTATGAACTGTGGATAACACTCCTCCTCGTTAATTAACCCACCCACGCCGACTCGTCCCGGCTCGGAAGATTTACCTGCTCCACTTAAAAATGGACAGAGGACTGCTGACTATCACAACGATCTGTGGACTTGGGCAAACCCTCCTGACAGCACAGGAATAGCCACATCACATGGATGAAGTGGCATTTCTGCATGCAGTAACAAACGAACAGGGCTGGGTCAGCTGCACATAAAAGAAGGCATGTTTTCTGAAGAATTAATGCAAGGATTAGAAAGCTGAGGCCGACTCTCAATCACCATTTTTACAAATGGAGTTGCACAATATCCAAACCTCAATGTGGAGATTGAATCCAATAATAGTGAGCTATGACAATTATACCTACACCTGATGTGGGTCTTAAAGACCAAGGTGCTAAAGCTTTGGGACAATGACGAGGGGACATTGAGTTAACTGTATGTAATGAAGGTCTTCATTACTTAGATGAAAACACTTAAAAGGGTGTGTTGAATGATAAAAGACAGACAAACAGATTAAAGTATATTATTATTTGTGTGTTTTTATGCAGGGGCATCTCAGGCCATTCTAACACTGTAATTGAAATTGCTGTATGCGGATGTTTCCTTAACAACTATACGATAAAGACGATGCGAGTCGCCTCCTAACGCTGCTGAGTCAGACAGTTAGTGTAAAATAAGGTAAAATGATTATGATGATGACATTATAATTGATTGCAGTTTTCCAACAAAAAACGGGTAAGAAGTCAAAACCCAGGCAGTTGCTTCAAGGTGTTTGTTCTACATCCATGCAATATCTCCAAATATGAAATTGTTGAGTTTCTAACTGTAAAGTCACTCCTGGGACCCAACAAGATGCCCATTTCTCTGTGCATCCCTTGTAGCAAGGACTCCGAGTTTGCATCTTTGGCCCAGTGACTGTAGCTTTGCAGAGGACAGGTGGCTAGGCAGTGGGATGGCGCAGTCAGCCTCCTCCCACCTCTTGCCAGGACAACAAGGCCCCCAAAGAGCTCTCTTCCCCTTCCCCACACCCATCTCTAAAGCACAGCTCTGTTTCTGGGCCATGACTGCGGGGGTGTGGTTGCTTCTCGTGCCAGCAGGGGTACCCGGCTGCCAAGACAGAAAAGCAAAAAGCAACACAAGCGAAAGGGTGGGCAACAAAGGAATTGCTTCTCAACAGACCATAGGAATTCTGAGTCAGCACGAACCTCAAACACATTTCTCGTCTCACCGCCCCGTTTCTCCAGATCAGCTTTGTACAACAGGAACAGCCGACAACCCCCCACCCGAGGTTGCCTTTATCGTGTAACCTTTCAGGACTAGAAGCCACTGCTAAGTAAATCATCCCTCTCTGCTGCAAGCCAGACCTCCATATTGCAGAGAAAGCACTCTCAAAATTCACAAGCGGGGTATTATGCTGAAGGCACCATCTGTCCAGGCTTTACTAGCAGCCGTGAGATTAAAGGCAGTTAAGGCATCGCACTCCAAAGCCTTCTCCACGGTCGCTATCCGGACAGATACGAGAGCACCAGAGCTTTCAAAAGACTCCGGGAAGCATCTGTACTGTGCGGGTCGAGCAGCCGAGGGGCTTGCCCCGATCCCTGAGCGGCAAAGGGTTCATATGTTGAGGACAGGTCAGCGAGTAAGCTCAGTCCACTTGACAGCTTGAATGCCTGGGGGAAATCTCAACTCTCTTCAGCTGCACTTCACTGGCTGCGCATGCAAATCTTGGAGACCAGAGATGCGATTAGTCAGTATTTCCAAATTCTTTCGCTGCAGTCCTGCTGCGTGCATTACACAAAGGAGCTGCTGAATAATTGCGCTGTTCGCGTACAGTACTGAAAAAACAGACCGTTGCATATGAAGGGTGTTTACGTTATCTAGATCCCATGACACCCACACTATATTTACTTTTAACAAATGCAAACAGGCTTTTTAAAGAAGCAGAACTGCCCAGCTCTGTGCTGCATACGCCATCTGGTCAGGCTGCCCTTTTTAACTGCTGGCTAAGAAGCAAAGAAAACTCAACAAATGTTTAATGCAGCTCACGACTGTTCTCACGTCACTACCTCTGTGGGGTGTTTCAGATTAAATATAGCTGTGAATTGAGTCCAGCATACCGAAATAAAGAGCTGATTTTAGTCTTCAAACGACTCTCAAAGCCCCGGCCTGAAATGACTCGGGCCGTCTGCTGAGGCGGCCAGCTGATTTGTACCTCGATTTGGACGTCCTCAAGGCCCGTCACATTCCTCCAGAGAGAGGAGGGGGGTCCGATTACATTCTATACAGGGAGACGTGATCTTACAACACCGCCGGGCCAAGACACCGCTCAAAGGGAAAGAAACGTTGAATGAATGACGACTGCAGATGTGGTTGAAAGAAAAGGGAGGAAGTAAAGAAACAAAAAAAAACATGTACAGACAGAAGCAAGAGAAGCTGAAATACAGGCTGAGAAAACTTCTGAGTCAATGTGAGGGCGAAAAAAACTGGTCTGGTACAGTATGTCTCCACTTTAGGCTGACAGAGGTAAGTGTCGAGCCTCGGTAGAGAGCCTGTCAAAGACATTGCTCCCCTAAGTACTCTTCAGACTGCCTGACATGGATGCAAAAAAAAAACAAAAAAAAACTCCAGTAACTGAGCTGCAGTTTCTCTGAGAGTAGACCACCATTTAAAGTTTGTATGATATAGAAAAAGACAACCTAGCTGGCAGGAGTGTGATAGGCAGCAAGATCATGCATGTAGGTGTAGAACAGGGAGCTGAATGTGTTATATAAAACCTGCCATAGACTGGATAGAGTCTGGAGTAGAAAAGTAATGTTTGATTTGGGCTAAAATCAGTCAAAGCACATTTCTCTTTCACTAGAAGAATAAAACTATCTTCTCTCTCAGTTTAGTGGATCTTAAAGGTGCAGGGTTAAGTCCATTAGAAAACTAACATGAAAAGATGAAGGAGGTATCACTTTGCAGACAGTCGATGATACTATTTACCCGGCATAGAGGAGTCCGTCTTTTGGCTAAAATTCATCTAGTTTTACAAATTCACAGAATATAAGTGAAGCTCTGAACCTTCAACTTATACCTATTGAACTTGTTCATATTTTTCAGGCAACAACCATATTCAGGAGCAGTATTTTGTATTTTGCAGGCGCATACTGCCATTTCTATGCCACAATCAACTGACAAACAATCCACCCAGGACTTCATGATTGTTTTTGTGATTATTTGCAATCAAAATCACAGATTTTGTGGTGCTACTTTAGAGAAACTTGACACTTTTTCCTCATTAAAACCCCTTCCAAAAAGTACATATAAAAAAAAATATGAGGAAATTTTTTTATTTTTAAGTAATTTAAATAGCTTGCTTTTTGTTATTCGCCATATTTATCAGGGATTTTAACTTAACATCAAGTAAGGCTGAGACTGAAGTGTAGTAGAAGTAAGAAACACTGTGGGAGTTAGCCACTTAAACCAAATGTTTTAATCCATTTTTGTCAAAAAATTTGCAATATACCCTCAATTATGCAACAGCGCTAAACAAAGTGGGGATCTGTTGATTTTCCGTGAATTTCTGCGATTGCAGAATCACAATAAACTGGAGGGATTGAACTATCTCACTTCCAGTTGCTATGAAAGAGTTGTGAATATCAAAAACAACATATAATAAATTTGACTTTGTATTGTAGCCGTGTACGATGCTTTAAAATTGGCCTGTCTCTTTAAGAACCTTGCACTTTTTCAGACACTTCATCATGTTATCGCAACAATGCTTCTCCATGCCGTCCTTCATGTGTTGTTGATGAATATATTTTAACATATGACGCACTGTCACAACTTCTCGATTATTTCTAACTTAATAAATAAATAAAAATAATTATTCACTACTTTGAGCTGCTCTATTGGACAAAATCTCATTAAATACATTGACTATTTAGTTGACAAAGTGTAGTTAGGAGTAGGACTTTCTTTTAAAGGCACTTTAAACACACTGCATGTGTTGTGCACACAGAAACTGTCATGGGCACATCTGCCGTTCTGTTTGTGTAATAAACATTCAATCTCTGAAGGTGCAGTCCCAGGATTTTTAGGTGAAATAAGGGCATGGCCTTCCCTTTAAAAGAGCTGAGCCCGTACTAAGAATAGTGCAGCTATTCATTTCTGAGGAACAGTTTTGGATTCACAATATTTCATAGGCCTAACAGTTTTGATCGATCTTAGCAGTCACACTTCTCGGACATCTTGTCCTAAACTGAGGGATAGTCAGTGCAAGAGATTCTTCTAACTAATTCTAATCAAAATCATTATTCCCTTTGACATTTTTACCTTTTGCTCTGTTACAGTATTACTAGTGTTACACATAAAGACAGATGTTTTTGTCCATTCTTCTTTGCAAAATAATTCAACTTCAGTCAGATTGGATGGAAAATCAGTGAATTTAACGTTTTAGGTGTTGACAAAGATTTTCTTTTCAGATTCACCTATTTGAGGACGTATTTGTTAACGTAACTCCAAAGTGGTCATACATTTTAATGCAGACTGTATCCAAAATATTGGAAAGGAAATAATATCTAGACCAGAGGTTGTGTTAACGGAATATTTTCTGTATCTGACCAGTTATTTTTGTAAACAACCGGAAAATTTAAAGCCCCTCCGTCATTTGACAGGGTATAATTAACACACTTGACTGGTGCACATGGGCAGACATTACAGACTTTCATCGCAGTTCATCGCAGAGGCAACTAAAATTAAAAAATCCTTAATTTAAATGGAGTCATTTAATTTGATTTATTATAAGTTATTGGGGCCACAGTCAGTGGTTTTTGTCACTACGGAGAAAAATCTTTATGCGTTTATCTGCTTTATGTGATGGGATCTGGATTCATGGTTCAACTAGATGAATATTAACTAAACCGCATAAAAATGCGTCTAAATACCCGATGTTAATGTGATTATAATTTAACAGATAAAAATAGAACATGACCGATTTTTTTTTATGCTATTTGTCAAAATGACGGAGAACAAAAAAGTCTAGCGCGACCTCTGATCTAGACACAATGCTACTTGACAAGCTATTAGCTGACGATTACAATTCAGCCAATCCTTTTTTTTGGTGCGGACTGGCTGTTCCCCAAGAGATCTCGAAATATAGAAAGACTAGATGTTTGCTTCTCAGGTAGTACATATTAATCCATATTGAGGCATATTTAATGTGTGAACTATTAAAATAGGCTGCTATAAATGTTTTTAAAGAGGGATTTGATATTTCCTGGCGACTTGGGTCGTAAACCACCACAAATACCAGGGTCCGCTGTATTTTTTTTATAACCTAACCCTGCTTTAAATGTCTCTAAAACTTTTATGATGCTGTTTGTTCAGCAAACTTCTCTTACAAATCAGACCCTTTGCAGAACAGATGGATTCATACTTACATGGACTTCTAGAAGCTATTAGTTGTACTTAGAGAGGCACAATATTGGATTTTTGGTTGATATCTGATATGCCAATATACTAAAACTCATTTGGCCAATAACCGATACCAATACTAATATTTTTTTCCTATGTCTACTATAGATTTTCAGTAATACACTCTACTCTTTCACAGTAGAGAAAGAGTAGTCTTTCTACTGGAATTAAAATTCTGCATTATCTTTGTCAATTTAGCCTGCTACCAAATGCAAAAGCTAAAAAGGAGGCTAAAATTATGTACCACTTTCAACTAGCATTATGTTTAATGTTAAGTTTATTCAGGACATTTGCTCTCTCTAAGACAAACACTCAAACAGTGTAAATTTGACGTTGTGCGGTGCTGCAGGCATCATTGTAACTGGTTTGTCAAATAAAAACAACACCTTTTATATCTGAGTTATTTTGACAGAATGGCCGATGTCCGGTATTAAATTTTACAGCTAATATTGGCCGATACCGATACCATGTCAATAATATTGTGCTTATATAGGGGGTGTTAAAGTAGAGAGGGCTGAGTAGATTTGGACATACGTCCAAGTACTGAAGTAAGGCTATAATGTCCTTCGACTTTACATTTATGCACTACTTCATAGAGGCCTTTCACACAAAACACCTTGAAGTGCATACCATTACAAAATGTGTTAAAAGTTTACACCGTATGTAAACCACAACCAGCGGAGGACCGTTCTGTTTACAATCAATAATGCAACTGGTCCATTTACCAACAAAAAGATGCAGTAGGATGTACTCTCAGTGGTCCATCAGGAAATGGGGTGACATTAAAGCTCAGCCGATTGGTCACTGTAATGTAAGGCTGTACGTCGATGAATCAATCCAAGCCAAAGGACACAATCCCATCTCTGATCTGGCAACATCAATAATGTTGATGATTGTGGAGGCAAATATTTCAGAATGCAAACCAACTTTATGCAGTTAAATATAAACAAGCAAGATCAAACAAGCTTGCCCCAATTATCCTCTCAGGAAAAAAGTAATTTAATGGTCGTCTACCCCAGACACGCGCACACAGAGCCCCACAGTCACGACTCCTCCATGGGGCACTCCGAGTGAGTCGCACTCCCTCACCTCTCCATGTAGGAGTGAGAGGAGTGAGAGGAGTCCCATCATCGGCTCTGAGGCAAACATTAACGCCTGTTTGCACCTCCCCGCTTTAGTCACAGGCAGAAAAATATGACCTAAAATAGCCATAGATTGTCATTAATACATCCACGTGGACAGCAAACATCCAGGACTGTCAAGTCTGATCACACAAACTCTAAACATCCTGTCAGGTCAATTATAGACCGTCCAATGACAGCTCTTTTCCTCTGGCGATAAACTAAGATAACCAGTCGCCAAATTTACCACCACATACAATAAGAGGGTTAATTTTCAGCCAGGTGGGCTATAATTAACCCATGTGAATGTGTGTAAATAAACCTTGGGGCCTCAGCTCACCCCCAGCTGTATTTGTATAGCTGAAGTCTCTCTCTATCTCGGCCTCACGCTGGCTATTTTAGCCCGTATTCTGACAACACCTGAAAGAAAACTCTCCCAGAAATATAATTTATCTCACCGAGGATAAACGGTGGACAAACACAGGAAAACCTCATGCCACATAATCTGCTTATTTACCCATCTGTTGAAAGGGCTTACTCCAATTAAGCTTGTTTATTTTAAGCAATAAATATAATCTGCAGTAATAAAAAGGCTCCATGAGGAGCCTGAGAATAGCCTTTTGCCTTTCACAGCACAGTGTGACAATGAATTTAAATGCCGTGTGACTAAAGAGAATCCAACACACAGCAGAAAGTGGTTAAAGGAGTCCCGAGTTTATCCTCAGGGTTCATTAAAAATATGAAATATACCTTAAAAAAATGCAGATTGGTCTGTTGCTGAAAAGGAATCCCATTCTTCTGACTACATCACTGTTTTGTGGTTTATATTAACAACTGTCCTTCACAAAATAACAATAATGCTGTTTGTTGTAGAGAAAAGTCTAAATTGTATCTAGAGGTGCACTTATTGCAGTTTTCTGGTGAATCACTGATCTTTAAGAAGCCTGACCAATTATTAAAATTATTGACATTAGCTGCACGTAGGCTTGTCACAATAAACAACAAATCAATTAATTGCATGATAAATTAAAACAAAATCCATAATTTCCATTTGCATGATTTATCGTTTTTCTCTTTTTCTACCAAAACTGGATGATAAAAGTTTTTTCTGGAGAACAATTTTCTTTACAGAGACTTCATGATTCATTTTATTTGTTGTTTCTGTTTCTGTTTATTTATTTTGGATGTTTTAAATGTGTTCCAGTCCCAGTGTTAAAATGTTCATTAGAATTTAAAGTTCATTGATCTTTGGGAATGTGTTATTGCATTATTATACCATTAACGTTATATTAATTGAAAATGGTCTGAAAACAACATTATCATTTATTGCAATAATTTCTGGGACAATTTTTTGTCTAGTAAATTTTGTTATCACGACATGACAATTACAAATGTGCGCAAAGCTTTTTTTGGCATTATGCTAATGTACAAAGAACACAATTTTACATTTGCGGTGTTTCAATTAAATAAGAAATGCAATTGAAATCACAATTGAACTAGCTTGTTCACGTGATGAAGCATTAAAACAAGCTCCTTATACTTGGTAGCAGCTACGTATGCAGCATTTTGGGGAGATTATAGTTGGTGATTTTACAAAAGAGCTACGGATTCAACACATTCAAATGACAAACTCAACTTTTGATGAACTTTGTGAAGCTGTTGGTGCCTACAAATAATTGGCACAAATAGGAGCTTTGCTGCTATACAAACTGGCATGATGCAAAAAAATTTCTACATTGCAGTTTTGCAGTAAAGAAAGTAAAGAATGTGACCAAAAATGTTTAGAAAAATCAAAAAAACTATGAACTACTGCCTTGTTCTACTTAAATACCTTCAAGCCACTCAGACACAACTGGAGTCATAAATCTTACAATATTAAACAGTCAAGCCATTTTACTTTTACACTATACATAAATAAAACCTAATGCTAACAAAATCCCTAAAGTTAACTCAGTCATTTTTTCAGTTTTCCACTCCCTTCTGTGACATCCCTTCCCAGAAATTGGGCACCAATTTATCCTTTTGTACCTGGAATACAGGTAAGTGAGGAAAACTCACAAGCAACAACACATGACAGTTTTAAACAATAAAATGTTTGCAGGCAAAATAAAAATAAAACAAGAATGTGAACTGAAAAATACTAGGACTAAACTCACCCAAATGAGTGAGTTTAGTCCTCCAAGCATTTGGCATGGTGAGGTGAGTGATTCTCTATCAGTGCTGATGGGTTGTAGCATAAACATTTCTGGATTAGTTATTTCCACAGCACAAAAAATAATGTTATATATGGTGTATCTAAGCCATAGAAAAACACATGAGAGATGAAGACGTGACTCTTGCAATCTAAACCTCAAACCCACTTTGTTACAGTGAGGTTTTTTTTTTTAATTACTGTATTTCTATTAAATGAATTTTGTTCTGTAATTTCAATTTTTTTAATTTTATGGTTGATGGAAAAACAGGTGCTGAAATTTCACAACACACTTTCAATGTTCCAATCTTATTTAATCTAAAACTATTCAACGATACCTATGAAACAATACAAACTTGTTTTAGTATCAGGCAACAGTGGCTGATCTTCAGACCTTTGCAGAGGTAGATAATATCGGTATCGGCTCCCGAAATGGAGGAAATTGGGGTCAGCTGAACGATTGGTGTGGTCCTAATTTTAATATTTGTAATTCAATATTTGAGCGAACAAGAAGCAAACAAGAATAAATTATTGTGGTGGCCTTCTGCAGGGGGAGAAACTGTAGCAGAGGGGCTACTTTTCGGGAATTACTTTCATCTCTGGGGAGATGTGGGATATTAAATCATATCTGGGAAGATGCCAGTCAGCTGCAGGCTGAGAAAGGAAACAGCTGATGATTCACATCATTTCAGGTCAGACCCAGTTCTGGAAAGTTGTCTCTGACCCGCTTCACTCACAAGTTTTCTCTGAAACAACCAAAAGCCACAACCAGTAAGTGGTGTTGCTTATTAGAGCAATTTAACAATAATTTGCCAGTAATTTTCTTCTTCTGAGAAGCTTTTCTGTCCAGTTGCTGAGATAAACCAACCCAAAATGAGTGGGGGTTTGGGAGGGAAGCAGCCAAAGCTTATAGTTAAATTTAAAAAATGTGTTTTAGAAAGCCTGGGAAACTATCCGTTAAATACCACATTAAAAGATTACACAATGCTGGTCAAAACAGCTTTAAAACAGCTTTCTTAAGAATTTAAATGCGTTAAAAAACAACATATGAGCTAAAAGGGAGTGGGAGGGAAGAAAAGAAACACTAAGAGGCTCAAACTGCTTAGAGTAATGCACATTATAGTGCAGAACGGCAAACCAATTCAGCTTTGCATTGCCTTTAAGTCAGATGTTGAGTTATTGCAGAAAACAACAGGAAAGTATAAGATATTTGATATGATTCACTTCCCCAATATCAAGTCAAACATAGTGAATCCGTCACTGGATGATGTCCAACTGAATTTTAAATACTATAGCTCATCGGCTGCCAGAAACAACTTTGGGGAGGGTTTGCATGTCTGAATGCACGTTGCTGATGCTGCCATCTTGGCTGTTCATGCTCCTAAGCAATGTGCCAAAGCTAAACTCCCGCCAAAACAAACCGACAGTGGAAAGCAAAGCGATGCCCTGAAGACAACTGGGACTTCTCTGTGAGATTCAGTTAGAGGCACCAACTGGCTTTATCAAACAGGCGCAGAAGAGGAAAACAGAAATAAATAATGAGTTTGCCACGTTGAGTGAGATGAGAAAATCAGGCGTTAATGTGTGGGATTTGTTCCAGTGCGGTGATGTAGAAGATGATTTGCTCCAGTTTCTGTCCATTTCTGGTCAAGGTTTCGCTTTAATGTCCAGAAGTTGCATTTTGTAAACGGAAATCAAGATTGTATCATCCCGCGTCCTGCGCATTCAGAGGCTGGGAGAACAGACAGTTACCGACAGATACCATACATTATTCTACTGCAAAGTCCTCTCTTCTTGTGCAGTGGCTTTTCTCAGTCTACTAATCCACCATTTATAGGCAGCCCGCAAACAGCCTTACTCATTTTGCCCATATTTAAATACAAACACCCCCCGGCACGATGCAGAAGTGTGTCTGTGTTTGCGTCTGGTACACAGCGGCGCGCAGGGGCCTGTCCCAATCCACAGAGTCAACTCTGAGGTCTAAAAAGGGGGAATGTCCCTTTAACGTCTAAATGTGTGGCAGGATGTATGAACCTGTGGAGTTAAATAAATGTCAGCCTACAGTTAATATCCAAAGTAATGCGACGGTGCTCCAGTGTAATGTGGA
Organism: Brachyrhaphis terrabensis; assembly: GCA_903067065.1. NCBI lineage: Eukaryota > Metazoa > Chordata > Actinopteri > Cyprinodontiformes > Poeciliidae > Brachyrhaphis > Brachyrhaphis terrabensis. The sequence continues at coordinate 229,133 of CAEGAG010163075.1, read as the reverse complement.
AAGACACATCATGTATATGAGAAGTTAGTTTTTACATGGGTTTACATAAACTACACTTTAGAAATTGGCCAAAAAATTAGGGCTGTATTAATTAATGATTGGTTATTGGATTTAAAAGCTGCCCCATTCTGCAGATTTTTCATTTAATCACTTATGCCAATTTATACAATGTTAAAAGATGCAAATAAACAAATAATTCAGTAAATTTTTTAAAGAAAAAAAACACGTTATTACCTAAAATGCAATAACGTAACATTTATTTAGTGAACACTTCATGATTCATCGCAAAAGATGCACTTGTAGCTAAATAAATACTTTCTGCTTGACTTAAAATCCATACGGTGTAGGACTAACCTGCTGAATATTTTTTGGTTTAACCAATTAATCATTGGAAAGCAAAACGTGCTCAATAGGAGATTTTCTTATATTTATTACAGAATTTGAATGAGGTGAAGCTAAAATGATGCCACTTGAGTAAAACATATTTACAGACAAAGGTCTTTTTTATATCTTAAATGCAAAATGTAGAATTTTTTTGTACAGTTTTAGCATAATGACTTCTCTGACTAAGTTGTTCTCGACACAAAATTCTTGTTTGAATCTGTATACTTCAGTTAACGATTAATCGATTACTAAATTAGTTGGTTATTTCCGTAATCGATTCATCGCTATTAATAGTATGCATTCGTCTCACAAAATCTTCCTTAAAAAAAGCAACTGATTAAAAAAAAAAACTGTTTTCTAGTATCTGATTTCCACAGACGTCGGCTTTCTCATTCGCTTTGAAGTGACCCATGTGCACACATGCGTGCGCGAATGTTTGTGTGAACACGATGGCACTAATGTAAACACAAACTGCAGTGCATTCGCAGCTCGCTCTCTTTCTCTCTTGGTGGGAGCAGAAGGGCCTGCTCCACAAACCGACCTAGCAACCCTTCCTGCTCCCGGTTCACGGTGTCATCCTCTCCTCCCCCGCTCTCTCCCAAACTGGCTGCCCAACACGCAGTTAAATGCGCAGCAGACACTGTATCGATTAATTTGGGTGACCCACTCTAAAGAGCTATCTAATGACACACAACTGCCGCTTCTGCTCCAAATGGCTTTTGTTCCCAACTGTGTGCTCCCGTCTGCCATCTGAACTGGGGAGTAGTGAGGGTTTGTTTGTACACAGGATGATTTTCATGAAATATGAGAGCAGGGCATTATGACCTCCTCAGTCATAGTTGGCCACTGTGGGTACAAGCAATCATGAGCGTAATTTCTCTGTTTTGTCCAAAGCAAACAAAGAAAATAAGCTCCATGTGGTACTCATAACGTTTCTTAATGAACAGACAATAGTAGAAAGCAACATTGAAAACATGCCTCCATCACCACATTGCATAAGCTATAAAAATACAGCTTTATTGTGTAATAGGGGAAGTAAATCAACAGTATGATCTTCAAGGCTTGAATATGCCGTTAACCGCACTTACTTAGACTAGAAATGATCAAAAAAAAACAGCGTAGGTAAACAGTTTCACTCCCCCGTTTCCTTTCATCAACACCCAACATCCATTTGTTCACATGAATTAGCAAAAGCAGCAGCTAATGCATGGAGTCAGATTACAACCCCAGAGCAGAGCTGCGTTTATCCCCCTATATGGATCTTAATCTGTCCAAATCCACTGCTTTCTCTGTGCCCCAAATCCACAACAGAGTCTAATTCTCTTTAATCTAATGAGCAGTAAAGGTGCACTTACTGCGGATCAAAATACCACAGAGTGCCCTATCTCAGAAGAACATCATAACGGAGGTAGCAGCTCAGGTCTGAACTCCTGCACTGTCATGCAATCAAGAACCAAGAGTAAGTGGGAGCAGCAGATACACTGAATGCTTGTTCTGTGAATGCGGCAAAGTGTTATTTTTGTACTTACTTCTCTCATTTCAACAACTTAAATGTAACTTTCAGCTGTCTACAACGTCATTTACATCTTTTATACTTGTATTTAACTTTTTTATATATATAATTATTCCCCTAAAAATAATGGGGGAAACTTTAAATCATCCTAACATCTTATTTGAAAGCTAAATGCTTCAGGTTTCTTTAAACACTTAAATATTGTTCACTATTTATTTTATAATATTACAATTTTAATTGGTATTCTATATGCTAATGTTGCCATTTTAACACATTTTAACAACGATAAACATTAGCTAATGTTTATTCTTGTAAATTAAAATCATTAAATGCCAATGTTAGCATGTTACCTAATGTTAAGATAAGGTTTGGCTACTGATGACACACACTGATGTAAGCAGAGTAACAAGGGTTAGCTAAACTTAGCTAACATGTTTATATTAGCTATGAATCAATCCTATTAGCCTATTTGCTCATTTTAGTTATCGTTAGCCAAAATGCTTACATGCCAATTTATGAAGACAGGTAATTTTGGGCAAATTTGATTAAAGCTAATATATAAGCTGCAATATACATAGTTAATGTAAGCTACCGTGAGTTAACAGGCTAATTTTAGCATATTCGCTAATTTCAGCAATTTTAGCTGGCATACGTTAGCTAAGGCTGGCATTTTGGGTAAAGCTATTGCATAGACCGCCTTTAGCACAGTCGCTAGAGTAAATTTATCTCACTTAACATGCTAATTTTAAAATATTAGCGAATGTTTACTCTTTTTAGCTAACAAACCTTAGCCAAAGTTGACATTTTGGACAATCCTGTTACACAGGCTGCTATGAAAACAGAAGCTAATGTTAGGTAATCTGAGATAACATAAAAATGTTAGTATATTTGCTTATTATTGCTACTTAACACGCTCATGTGGTCTAGCTGAAGCTAACTAGAGCTCCTACATTCATCATGTGGTACTCACACAGAGTAAATACACATTTTTCTATTTTTATTTCACTCCTCACTTTTTGTTAATAAGAACTGTACAAGATGATGTCTGTCAACAGAAGAAACACCTGTCAGCTTCAAAAATACAACACTGGAAATTCTTCACTTGATTATTACAAGTAAATTAGAAGCTGCATTGTATATTGAAGAAGTTTCTATAACAGAGTATGACAGCACAATTAATAACACTTATCCTGCAGGTTTTCTCCCTTGTGCAAACAATTAACCTTGACTGGGAACGTTATTGACGACCAGCCACTAAAACATCTGCTTTGTTGCAGCAAATCAATTGTGTAACCAGTCAGTGTCAGATTAAATATGCTCCCTTTTAAAACATGGGAGAGGCAACAGTTACTTTAGCCATTCAATGGAAAAAAATAAATAAATAATCTGGCTAAATAAAACAGCAAAGTGTTTTTGCATAGTAACCAAAGAGATATGTGTCCACTGAAATATTCTAAATAAGACATAAGCAACCATGAATCAGATGCTTAACCAAGCTTAATATTTCACTTTGCAGGAAAAACAACAACCACACACAAGTTGACAAGCAGAGCTAAAGCTGCCTCAGTGCCACAGAGGTGCAAACAAGCATCATTACTGCTTCCTTCAAATTAAATCAGTTTGAGTTAACATCTATTCAATATCATCCAGTGTAACTGAAATAGTGGGTTTCTCAAAATGAGAGCTAGAAAACAAAAATTCACATTAAGCGCAGACTGTGGCACTGTGGAAAAGGTGCTACCTCAGCTTTACTATTAGCTGGTCCAGAGGAAAGAAACAATTAGCTCGGCGCTGGAGGCAGAACCACAACCAATTCAAATGTTCTGAGTCGTGCTTAGAACTCCAAAAACAGTGTTTATCTTCTTGATTTAAAACTAAAGCAATAAAAACACAAAAGTTTGTGTTAATAACACTGAATTTCATCTTTTCATTGTTTGTTTTAATAACAGTAGTGATGTCACCAGCGTAGATCAGTTGCTGTTTTCAGCTGAAACTATCAAAAATTATTAGCATTATTAGCCAGTGTTTATAAATCCTTTTTGAAACATTGTGTGAAGCCCATTTTTGCAGGACTGTCTGCAGTGCAGAAATACTGATGTAGATTCTAAATAGCATCCATAAAATAGCATTTATAAGTGAAGCTGGTAATATTAGGGCGTCCGTTTCCAGCAGAGCTGCAGGACATATGAAAAACATGCAATTTCAGTATTTTTGTGGGATAATGTGATCACAAAGTAGGCTGCAATTAACCTACATTTTCCTCATTTGTCTTTTTTTAAATCACAATGCTCCAACCATTCCTTTTAACCTTTTTATCTTTCTTACTGAAATCTGAACAAGGCTATAAAGAATCATCCAATTAACCAAATACAATATTGACATTTAGGGCATTGAAAATATAATCACCTTCAAGCAACTTGGTACAATTGCAAAATTCAAAAATATAAAAAAAAATATATGTCTTTCTGCAATGTAATCCACAACAGCAACAAAAATCAGATTACATCATTGGGAAGATCCTCTTTTCAGTAAAACGACACCAAATAGAGGAAACGTCAAATGATAATTTCTAGGTTTTAGTGGTTTAGATTTACTTTTAGGTCCTTTTTCCAAATTTATGTTTCAGATTTTTTGTTTACTTGCCTGTGAATGAACGCTCAGATGCATAATAATCTATCTTGATACCAATTTTAAGCAGAGAGTTTTACTCTTTAATATACAAGCTACAGATAAATCTGATTTGGTGACTCAAACATGTTTATAAAAACTTATTTTCATCTGATAATTCTCTTACTTTTTCGACAGTAAAATGATATAAATAGGAACTCTTACATGTCACAGTTTAACCCAAATCAGCTGGTAAACATGAGATTCTTAGCATGAAAAAAAGACATTTCTCCAGGAAAAGCAGCTGCAATAGCATCAACACAAACTGTTTAAGCCTAAGTTGTTTAAATTGAATTTCGTACTTCTTGTGGTTGTTTTTGCATCGTTAAAGTTTTCTTTTTGCTACTTTCAGGGATTTTTAAAAAAACTAATTATTAAAGTCTAGGTTTATGAGAACTTAGACGCCAGAGCACCTAGCGCTTTATGTAGATTTATGTTAATTTTTTTGTCTGGGTGTTTTAAACTGATACAAAAAAAATAAAACTAATCAAAACTGGACATAAAGAGGAACTACAAGTATCGTTCCTGAAAACAAAAGATGGTTTAACATCCTGATTTGTTCAGATTTATCGAGGGAAATCTAAATTCCTCATCAAAACAATCAGCACAGGACTATAGGTAACTACTATGAATGCCCGTTTTAAATCACCGTGCTGCAAAGAGTGTGTGGAAGCTATTGAGTAAATATTTCTCAGAGTCGGATGACCTTCAGGAAAACTTTCATTTCTGCACACCGCTGCGTTTACATCTGATAAGAACCAAAGAAAGAAAGAAAAAACGCTGCTGTTGGCATACAAACAAGAGGCAGGTGTGCAGGTGAGGAAGAGGTCCGACGATACGAGGCGTTGCTTAACGTCCAGTTCTATAAATGACTCGGGCCGTCCAGCTGGGATCGCGCCGCTGTCATCAAGCACAGCCTCTCCAGCCCACGCAGGTCTGAGCGCGGGGGCCCTTCTCTCCGAAAAGTCAAATGTCAGATGTCGTCCATCCCCCGCTCGCACAAAGAAAAGCACCCAGCGCTGCGTCGGGAGGAGCACTCGGGTCCCGGGGAGCAGGGAGGCCCTGCGTCTCAGCATGGCGATGGAAAAACATCATTACTATGCTTATTCTGCTTTGGAGCGCTGCTGCTGTCATGGCAACCAAATTACTAACTACATTCCCAAGCAAAAGTATTCATACCCTGCGGACTTTTTTTTTTTTTTTTTTTTTACAGGTTACAACCACAAACTTCTAAGTTAGAGCGTAGTTTTGAAGTGGAAGGAAATTGTGTGGCCTGCGTTTGTATTCAGCAGCATGCAGAAACAGTTTCTGCTGGAATCACAGCGTTTTGAAGAATTTCTATACCAGATTTCCACATCTAGATGCTGAAAATCCTTCACACTGTTCTGTGCAAAATAGCTGAGTTGGATAGAGAGAATCTGGACATCAATTTCAAAGTCATGCATCCTGACTGGATCAATCTAACACTTATACACGCTTTGTTCTAAGTCAAGGGTGTCCAAACCTTTAACTAACCTTTAACTAACCCTCCCAATACTGAAAAACAACCTTCCCCATTAAAGGTTAATATGCATTAATACGCACAGTGGAAACCATCTTAGCACTACAGCCGATCAGCGCCAACGAAAATAAATGCCGCTCCTGGATTGGCTGCTTTGCAAACACAAGCTAACATCATGCTAAGTAGCCTTATGCTTAGATAACTCAGCATCCCATACATAATTTGAGGATATATGAGCTTTATAAGATATTATAAGACATGTTTTGTGAAAAAATGCACAAAATGGTGGATTTTTGGCAAATAAAGTCACAATCCACAGAAAAATCCATGAGAACTGAACTTCAAATAGATGGAGGTTCGCTGAATTAGCAGTATAATACCCTGCAGATATTGCACTGTAAACAGTCCTTTTCAATATTTATATCCCACACACTCATCTTATGATGATGACACATTTGAAAATATGCAGAAAATATGAAGCGGTAAAACTGAAGCGAATTCAGTCCAGTAAATGTTTGCACTTTGAGCTAAATCTACATATACGATAAATTCCTCTGCCACTTTCCAAATGCCAAATCCACTGTAATTCATGGACCTTCATTCAGTTTCTGTTGTTTCTGTTCTAGTCGGTGACCAGGCAAGAACAGGATTCATTTATCAATCGACGCTGGAAATAGCTCTACAGCTAACACATTTAGCAACACATTAACAATGATGATGGCTAGAACTTTTGGGAAAAATAATAGGGATTATCACAGGTCATGGCTAATCTCTATCCAGCAGCTACTTAATCAGGTAAGCCTTAAGAGCTGCAGTAATGGTCCACCACTGAGCCAGATTTCTACACATAGTTCATTAAGGTGAAAAGCTTCCCAACTGACATTTCCTCCTATATTTATTTCTGTGGAGTTTAAAAACATGAAGAATCCCCCCACCGGCGGACCCTGCCAACGTGGCCTGCCGAGGCTGATTAAAGAGGATGGAGTAATTACTCTGCAGCACTGGCTTTCAGGAGCGTTATGATAATGCCTTCTGAAAACAGGTGGCTGCGGCGCGCTCGTGATAAGTTGGACCGACGCCTCGCAGCGTCGCAAAACAGGCAGCTGAAAACAAATTACCTCACACCTATAGCCTGCAGCCACGTTCATGCTTTGTATGTACACAGCAGCCAGCGTCCTGTGTTGTCACAACACTGATGCATTACCAAAAAAAACAACAACAAAAAAACGTTGCACTTCTGGAAACTCAGAGGATGGATTTACTTCCAGGAGCTCCGGCCAACGCCTTTTGGATCTGGCCTCTTATGTCGACTGACAACCCGCTTCTAATGTCTAATCAATATCTGATTAAGATCATTGCAGAGCTTTACTAAGCATTGCAGCATTGTAAAGTCAAGAGAGTCGGACTATGCATCACAACCAGAAACAGAAATGAATTTTTTGGGGATTTTAAGCGAGAGAATCTCAACATCAGTTCTTATGCTGTGTCATCTGCTAGCAGCAAATCAGGCCTGCAATTATCTGACTAATCCATTATTCTATCGATTAATCGGAAAACAAAATAGCAAATTTCATTTAGCCACTCAAACCTTGCTTATACAATATTAGAAATATGCTAACAGGTACAAATAAAATATTTCAATTTCCTTATTTTCTTATTTTAAAATAAGAAAATAAACATTTAACATAGCCTTCCTTTAGTGTCTGCTAAAATAACAAGCTCAGCCCTTTCTGCTTGACTTAACATCAACTGACAATATTTTGGATTAAACAATTAATAATTGGATAGCAAAAGTTGTTTAATAAGAGATTATTTTCCTTTTTTCACAGAATTTGGGGAGTGTTTAGGGTACAACATAATTACAGACGAGAGCTTTCATCTTAAATACATAATCTATATATTTTTTTGTGTATTTTTGGCTTTTTTGCTGATTCGAGTATGTTCTTCTTTAAGCAAATGGCCTCTTTTTGGGTCTCTATGGTCCAGTTGACGACTAATAAATCAGTTGACAATTATTTCAGTAACCGATTAATCAATCACGATTAATCATTTCGGTTCTACAACAAACAGGACTTCTTATGATTAAGACCTGTGGTATTTCATTCCTGCCTGCGTCTACCTGCTGAAAAACGGTATCTCCAGGGCATGATGCTGCCACCACTATGTTACTATGCAGCCCCTTGAGTTAAGATTACTGCATTCAAATAATCAATAAAACACATTGACTTTGTGGTTTTAATGATATCAGGTCAAACCATGGAAAGGTTCAAGTAGGCATGAATACTTTCACAAAGTACTGTAGCTAACGCGACCAGTCCAAGTTTCCCAGTGAAACCGTTTCATCTCTTTATAGCCGAATCTTGTCAAATCCATTTTTCATTAGCCTTCACGTTGCTGGAGACTGTACGGGTATGATCTCTTAAAAAATTCATAACAAAAGCACCCAAGACATTCTGTGGATCTCTCAACACTCACTCCACCCACCCACCCTCCACTTTCCACCAGAAATGTGGTCAGAACAGAGCCGCTCGCTGCTTACTCCATCCACTAAACCTTCAAGATTGCCACTAATTTCCCCCTTCCTGATGAGCTACTGGCTCGAATCGTTTCAATCGATGAGCTCAGCCCAAATAAGAAAAATATCTCCCTCAATTCCCCCGATGTGGTCCCTGCACATGCCTGTTGTGGTGTACAGAGCAGAAACTGGAGTACTGATCCTCAGCTAGAGCTGGATCAAACAAACACACACAGATTCTGTCATCCTACTTTGCTCTAGTCATTCAGTGACGCATTAATAGCCCATATCCTTGTGCATGAATTGCCTCAAAGTTAAAAGTCTGCAGGCTTTAAGTGAAACGACGCTGGGCGAGCTGGGTAGGTTGGGTCGAACTGATTATTATCTTTATTGCATTCTTATGGTAGACTGCAAAGGTGGAATGTCAGACCTGTAAACACAGAGAGAGGCAGGAAGAGCCACCCCATGTGGCATGAACAGTGAAAGCAACCCCCACAACCAAACATACATCGAGCAAGCAGGATTGTGCAATTGTTAAAACCGGAGAGATAAAGCTTTGTTTGATGGTGCATGCACAATAAAGACAGGGGGGGAAGAAGAGATCGCTTTTGGTGCTGATTGCAATGCCTGATCTGCATGCATACTGTGCACCAAATGCATATATACATATAAATCCAGACCATCAACCTGCAGGATGCGCAGTCACATGGAAACGCTTCGTTTAATATGAGGGCATTCTTATTTTTATAATAGATAAACATGTATGTGTGAGATTCTTGCAGGCTGAAGTTCTCCTCACTTCCTACTTTACAGCTGCTGTCACAGCTCGGCTAACACCCTTCTTCCTCCATAAGCCAGCGAACAATTTTTCGACTACATTTTTTTTTTTCTTTTGCCGCTGCGACGAAATTCTTCCAGACACGAAGAGGGTAACACATAAAAAAATGTAAAAAATAAATAAACCCCACTTACATTTCACCACCCTGTCCGTCGTAGATAACTTGGGCTCATCATTCGGCTTGTTTTCGGACATTTCCAGTGTGATATGAATTTAAAGACGTGTAAATATATATATGAAAGGAGACTGAAAACGGGTTCCTGCGTTGCTCTTGCCGAACAACTCTTCGAGTGTGTCCGAGGAAAAGAGACCGCAGTGATCTCACCCGGGTTCCTCTGAGCGGCCAAAAATACTTGCAACGGGGGGTTACAGTTTCACTGCAGGAGCTGGAGGAGCTGTTAGGAGCTGCTCTGTCTGATTTACTGTTACTCTGAGCCAAGTTGCCTGGCTCGGCGCAGTGCGCACTCTAACGTGCTGACACCTCAAGGCCCGCCCCCCGAGGCTTCCTATTGGTGGAGAGCCACTGTTTTCTTTCACGCTCACTTTTATCGAAATATTTTTTTTTTCTCTCGTTCTTTTATCATTTCAACTGCTGCTAATAACCCGAAATAAACTTAACAAACAAAGCGAGGAGTGTCGTTTATCTCTGAATGTTGTTATCGAGAGAGCATTCTAATAATAATAATAACTATTGTTATTATTAGTTTTTTTTATTTTATTTTATTACTTTTTTGTAGTTGGCGACATTGTATATATACATATATATATATATATATATATATATATATATGCACTAACAAAAATGATTTTTAAAAATTACTATCATTATTATACTTAGCATTACCTCTTTACTACTTTTACATTTGAACTTTTAAAATTGTACACATAATAAATTGTTACGATAGGATTAAGTGGTTGATGAAACAAAATTTGATTTCACAGAAAACGTCAGAAAGTTAAACACCAGAAACAAGATTGTAATAAGTTTGGATATTTTATTTGTTCTCTCCAGCACCACCTTGAGGACAGATCAGTTCTGGTCACAGTACCTTGTTTTGCAGACACTCTTTTTTTGAATTGAGGCTACATACCAGAACATAATAAAAAGGAAAAGTTATGTTATTTTTTTTAAGGTCTTCCAGTTAGTTAGAATAGTGCCACAGATGAGTAGTTATCAGGTACTTATCCACCCAACCTTCGGTTCAGGAGGAAATGGGACGGTGTTCTCCTGGATCTTTTATAGAAAACATGTCTTTTTCCCACAAGAACAAGAAGTATTCCCAAATCTAACAACAAAAGAAACGGACCAGGAAAAGTCATAAAAATACTCATTATGTTATTATGGTTGTAGTGATGTAGTTCAATTATTTACTACAGCTATTTGGATGATCTAATGAAAACTCCCGATGCAACATGGTCTATGGTCTGATCAGTCATATAAGAAAAAAATATATTTTTAATACAGAAATGTTCTATAGACTCTTTATGGTAAAGCAATTATTGACAACCTTCATTTTGTAGAGTCAAGAAAAGATGATCACAGACTGCTATAATCATAAGAAAGAAAGATGGTAGAAGGAGGAAGTTTTCCATATTGCTTACAAGCAAACACATCAAATTTATTTATAGAAATAAATAATCAAATCAGTTTAAACTCACTATAGTCATCTATCAGGAAGCTCAAGCTTCTCTCTGGTTTTAGATAAAACAGAGGGAAACTTTATGGAGATTTTAATTTCCAGCAGGATTTTACACCTGCCCATACTGATAAAACTATCAATACATGACCATTTAATAACCATGATGTCACTGTGCATGATGTAATTCATGCAAAAGAAGCCCCAACCGAGTGTTGACTGCATATACTGTACAGATAAGATATCTTTATTCTTGTTATCAACCACATGCAGTGATGAGTTGCAGGTTGGTTCAGGTGAATTACATTCCAAATAAAATTACTGCATCCACACACAAACAAACAAAGCGATAAAAACTGAATTTGAAAAACACAAATACATTTAAGTATTTAAGTATTGCACGTGGTAACAATTGTTGCCCCTCCTGTGTCATTTCGTCCAGATAAAATATATTTTTTTTAAAACAAGTGCTGTGGGTTTTAACTTTTCCCTTCCTGAGGGGAGGAGCTGAAACAGAGCACTACGGTTGTTGTTTTTTTTAATATTAAGGGCTTTTCTGACACAACAGGAACTCTTCCAGAGACCGGAGAGGGCAGCCGATTAGTTTCTCTGCAGACGTAATAAGCCTCTGGAGGGTTTTCCTTTCTGAGGCTGAGCAGCCGCTGAACTGTGCACACATTACATTAGGTCAATATGCTCTCAGTGGAACAGCGGTAGAAAGTTGAGAGCAACTTTAGTGCAAAATATTCATGAGAATCCTCTGGAAATAAAGCCTCTGCTTCATGTTCTTCCTCAGCTGCTTGGTATTTGCCCCCCAGATAAGATCATCATCATGCAGCACATGAGTTGTCAACAGGCTGACATTGCTGTAATAAAATCCTGCATTCGCTGCTTGCAAAAGTGATACCTTGTTGCCAAGGGTATGCTTTATAGCAACTGTCTGAAATTCAAAAAGTTAGAGCAAAAATCCTTCCAGCCCCCCAAAAAAGATAAACAAAACTCTACAAAACAAATTGGGACTAACGTAACAGAACTACTCAAAAACATGTTGCCACCATGTGTTGTTATATATAACAAATAATGTGATTTTATGTATCTATTTTAATCAATACAAACCCACAAAACAGCTTTGTCAGTTTTCATGGTTCCATGAACACAATTATGATTCAAAATGCCTCCATATCTTTTCTGCTGGCACCACCCTCAGGACAGCATTTGTAGTTTCACTCTTATTTACATTGGTAACACCGTGACCAACACTACATTTTTGTTTGTCTTAACGCCACCACCTTTGGCGGCTGTGACTACGAGCCGTACAAGAAGAGATCTGTTCAACCGAAGCCGCCACAGACTTTAAAGATTTCACCGTGACAGTGTGACAGACGGACCTTGTGTGCCTGCAACGGGAGGATTTTCATCTGCTGCTGGTCGTTGCGTAAAACCAGTCAGAGATTTGCGTAAAGGAGACCTCGCCTCTCACATTTGTGCTCTCCCTCTAGTCGCTTTATAAATAAATGGTGCCAAACTGGTATTAGCAAGACGTTGGTGCTTCAGCGTTTAATGAAGCACCGAGTTTTACAATTCCCTCACTGAGGGTAAGCGTGCGTGTCCGGGTCAACGCGTCCCCTTTTAACTATTCTTGCACTGAAGACATTTTCCACAGATCATTAGTTGTAGCACATCTCAGCTTCTTTTGGATGCAAACTTAATTAAACTCGGGTCTGGACTGAGACTCGGGCTCTTTATTTTTCTGGTAACCTGTTGTCTGAAAGGCAGGCACCTTTGTTATTTGCCATCTTCCCTCTTTGCATACTCTCCCACCTATTCTGTCTGCATGGAAAATACAGTAGAATAAAAAGCAAAGCTGTAAGTGTGAGCTTTAGTTTCAGTATTTGAATTTAACAAGGTTAGAAATAAAAATTCATTGATAAATTTGCTCTTTTTTTTAATACATTGCAGCTTTTTCATTAAACTGCACCTCTCCTTTCAACCAGTCATGATTATTTGATTATTTCCTGGAAATATACGACTTGCAGGAGAGAAGAAATTTAACTTTTCAAGCTATAGAAACAGCAAAATGTTTGATACCGTTAACTTTTTCAACAAGGTTCAGTTCTTTGGTTGGGACAAACCAATTGTAGAGTTGACACTAAAACTCCCTTCCCAGAACATTATTTTAAATTATTTCAAAACTGGATTGTTATCTAATTAGTTGAAACCCACAGGCATTTAGTTGCACTAGCTTTCATTTAGGGGTATCAGAGCCAATGAGGAAGAATATTAATAATCTATCCCAAAGGTTTGCAACCTTTAAAATCAAGAGACATTTTGCCTTCAGTACAGCTAAATAAAATTTTAGAGCCGCAAAAAACAGACTGCTTATAATTTCTGATAAATATTTACTATAGAAAATGTGTTCTCACTTTTAAAGAACCATAATTTTATTTCCATTTTTAGGTTTAAAAAGAAAGATGCAAAACGTTTGCAGTAAAGGGGGTGGGTACATTTTCTTCTTTGCAATGTTGATAATTTTAGAAAACGATATGAATAATCCTGTATTTCCTCTAAAGTTTCCGTATTTATGCCATCGTTTCCAACCTAATGACAAAATCATTCCGTCAAAAAAACCTGAAAAACTGCTAAAACTTGTATTTGTTGTTACATGTTTATTTAAATAGATTAGTGATTTCCGTATTTTGCTAACGTTATTACCTGAAAATGATGCAACATATTTCATCTCACTCTGCTACAAATCAAAATAAAATTTAAAAAGCAAAACATATATAGTGGTAAAACCTGTCCTGACTGAACAGGGCAGGGGTAGGGATCCATGTTGTCCTAAAAAAAACTCATTTAGTTCACTGTAACGTAGCAGGAAACACCCTCTTATCTGAACTGCTCCTGACATAACAATAGCTGTTCTGTTCTGAAATTACTGAGAAGTGAGACCTGCCAACAGGAGCAGCTCTGTAGAAATGAGCCGCACAGGTAAGGGACCTTTCATATTAACGGTTTATCATCCAATTACAGCACATCTTAAGTAATGAAGAAGATTAATGTTTTGATATGTGCGAGTCTTGATCGTAAATGACGGGTTAGTGAGGGATAATTGGGGTTATGCTGCTCAAGTATGAAGGGAAACTGTCGGGCATTCCCACAGAGAAACTGCTCATCATCTATGAGACGGAGGCGAAGCAGTGGGCCACCTACCTTCAGTCAGCCTTCACAGGGCAAATCCCAGAGGATGGCATCTGCTGCTACGACGTCAACATGCCGTCCAGAAAAGATGACTTTGTCAGGTTGTCTCGCTACGCCTGCAAGTTGCTGATCCTTTCCAAGGGGATGTTGGAAGGTCTTCACCAGATGAGGTGCTCCTGCCTGTCCAGGGTGCTGAGTCCTGCAGCCTGTGTGGTGGTTCTGCTATGTGGTGTGGACAGTCTGACCCCGCTGCTGGACCAGGTGCCCATCAACGGTGACGAGTGCCTGCAGATCTCCTGCGAGCAAGACGCTCCAGAGTATGTGAGCAATGTGATGGATATTATACGAAAAGGTACGACCCAAAAATCAATCACCTTTTCTCCGATTTGGTTAACATAACATAGGGTTTTTCTAGATTAATTGTAAGTAGGAAGATTTAGTATCTCCGGTAATTGACGATAGAAAATATCTGACATTTTCTGCTTCAACTCAATGCTCACGATAAATAAGTTTAGGTTGATTTTTAAATAGCATTTAGAAGTTCGTCAGTCATGTGCAAAGCAAAAACAATAGCAACAATACATAAAAGAACCAGAAAACGCATTACAATCTATTGCCTTGTCGTAAAGGTTTCTGAAACAAAATGAACAATGCAGGTAAAACTAAAAATCTCCAGCTGTGTTTTGATAGAGAGGAAAGATTGCAGTAACAGCAGAAGAAAGAAAAGTATAGTTTGCATGATTACAGATCTTTAAAATAAAGGCAAATAGGTTTTTAAAATATTCTCATTTTTTTAGATAGATTTGAGGAATCTAATAACTGTATTCTATATTATTTGAGTCTTAAAAATATAATTTTGAGGCTAAGCAAGGCTATTTTATGAGAAAAAAATGACTAATTTTACCTTCACGTTTATTTCAATTTTAGATCACAGGTTCAGATTGCATTGCTTTTCATTTCTGGCATGAACTAAAAGTGTTAAAATGCTTTGAGTGCCACTTAGTGTTTGATTTGGATGTAAACCAAATAACATCAGATGTAAATTAATGGGAGGACATGTGTGCTTGTTGATTATCCGTTTTTTATTTGCAACACAGGCAACTCAAGCCACAGTAAAATATTTGGAACACTGAAAACAAATTACTTGTTCTTGCTGTCCTCTTTGAAAAATATTCATAAGCCTTTTCCTGAAAATGAAGCGTTTTTAGGGGAAGAGACTGTATCTGTTCTCATCTGCTCCATCAGTCTCTTCATCCTCAATCGTCCAAAGTACAATTTGTCTAAAATCCAAACACAGAGGAGTGGGCTTGTGTTTAAACAGGTGTGTTAGGAGGAACATTCGATGCAAATGTGGCCTTCACTGATTACTCATTGCAAGATATGCAAATTCAATAGCACTCTACCTCACTCCAATGCAGTGATACAGTGAAGTGTTTCAGGCTGGGCGCCCACGAACAGTTATATTTTAACTCAGGAGTAGTCCTGCTTTTGACACAGATGGATGTTGTTTTTTAAATACTATATCTAATGTAACTGGAGAGGATATTTGTTCAGTTTATGTCTAAAAACTAAGTAAAAAAAATCATAAGTGATTGTTGAAGCAATTAACTTCCTTGTTTTGTGAGCCAAGCTAATGGCAGAATGCTAACATGCTCCAGTATGAACTAAAAATCATTTTCTTATAAATCTCTTAAAATCTGATTTTTTTCTTCTTGGTGTAAAGTTTCTGACGAGCTGCAGTCAAGTCCAGTTATGCTAACAGCTATAGGCTAACATCATAGCGCTAACGTGTGGCTACTACCATTAGGCTAATAGAGAGATAGTACAGTATTTTATGCATCCAAGCACTAAAGGAAGATGTTAGTAGATAAATACTGGATAGAAGTAAATATGGCATTGCTTTACTGAGATATAAAACACTGCAAGGCAAATTATTACCTAATTTAAGCTAATTTGACTATGTTTTACATACTTTCTAGCCTCTTTCAAACTGCCCCAGAGCAGGTGTGGCTACAGTGTAGTAGCTTTCCACTATCAGTGTGTGAATGTGTGTGTGAACGGGTGACTGACTGAATGTAGTGTGAAGTACTTTGGTGTCCTCAGGATTAAATACAGGCCATGTACCGTATTATATTTGTACATCAGGGCTTGTTATAAATCTCCTACTTTCCAATTTGAAAATGTTAAAAGTAGATTCTTTCTTAAATGTGGAAATACCGGCCTCTGAGTACAAAATCATTAAACTTAAAAGGGTGATTCAAAAGTCAAGAAATCATGAAGTAGTTTGACCATCTTCAAATGTCCATCTCAGTGTTTCAAGAAACAAAAGAAATCAACAACTAATCTTCCCACAAAAATATCTGGACACAACATAAAACAGAAACTACAACTCTGACAGCTTCTATCACGTAAACATGGGGTGAAAATGTTCACGGAACTGCACCCTTCCTATATATTTTGCCAATTGTTACAATACGTTTGACTGCTGATTTATGGATATTACTGGAATAAAATGTTTGCTAATAAAAATAACTTATACATCCAAGAGGGAATAACCCCTTTTTGCATGTGGCTGCTACAAATTGGCTCCAGGTATCTAAATACAGTTTGCTAATCCATAACATTCTGCACCAATCCTATACAGGTGAATCAGCAATGGCAGCAAACACGAACCCCAATTCACACAAACCATCTGGATCAGAGCAGAGGGACGAGCAGATGCACTCATCTGGAGCCGACAGGGTCAAATCCAGGGTTGTTATCATTCCCTCAAGGGTTCCCTGCGGGGTGAGAGAAGACACTTCTCTGGAAAGATGTGCATTTATTCAGAAAACAGCCATAACACCGACTAACACAGCAATACCCCGGACTGTCCTGTCTGGCAGAGCTCCTCGGAGGTTTTTGTACTCCTGAAAAACGACTCGGCAGCCTGGGACTGCGAGGTCGAGTTCAAGGCAGAGAGGAAGATAGAGAGAGTGAAGCCTGACTGCTGGAGTGAGGGCATCCTGTGTGTCAGTACACCAGGTAGACAACACATGATTAATGCATGACTGAGTAAATACTTTTCAGTTGTTCCGTTTTGTTTTTTTTCCTGGTTATTACTCCTGCATGTTTTCTGCAGCTGATTTTCCTGCTGGAAATGTAAGCGTGACTGTCTACAGTGGTGGAAAAACCCTTACCAGCTCTGAACTGCAGTACTACACACTAATTGAAGAACTCACCCATCTTCTGTCAGGTGTGGCAGACCCTGTAGAGTTCATGTGTCAGGTAAAACCTTCAACTGCCTTTTATTCAAAGAAGAACATATTTTAGACTTGCTGTGGACCAGTATCAGGATTTTGGAAGCACAATCTTCATTTAAATGCATTATTTTAATTATAATGATGCCATCTGTGCCATATATTGCTTTTTGATAGACAATATATAGTTAAATCTGACCAATTATCAATGCTTGGATTGAGGGGAAGTAGTGAGGCTTTTGTCCAGGCTGGCTGTGGAAATACTGAGAGCTGATCTTTATTTACGTCTTTACATCTTATATTTGCAAACGTACTTTCTGACCTGTAGGAAGTGCTATATAAATAAAGTTTTCTTACTTACTAAAATCTGCAAGAGGCTACTTGGGTGGTTTTTGGGCAATCAAGTCCTTTTACAGCTCTGGAGAAAATGAAGAGCCCACTGCACTGAACCCCACTGAAAACCTCCTGGTTATTCCACCAAATACTGATTTCTGAACTCTTCCTGAGTAAAAACTTTAGTATTGTTGTTTATAAATGAATATCAACTTGGTTTTTTTTGCACTATTTGAGGTCTGAAAGTTCTGCATCTTTTAAGTTATTTTGACCATTTCTCATTTTCTGCAAAAAAAAATACTAAATTTTCACTTGGAATTTCAGAGAAATTATGTCAGCAGTTTATAGAATAAAAGAACAATGTTCAGTTTACTCAAACATATAAAAAGTAAAATCAGAGAAACTGATCATTTTAAGTGGTCTCTTCATTTCTTCCAGAGCTGTATATATCAAAACTTAAACTTATAGATTTTTTTGTTGTTTTGTTTCCTCAAAAGATAATTGCTGAAGTTCTTTATTAATACATTTCTGACCAGTAGCTCTTAATCCTAAAAGTTAAGTGCTGGAAGTGAAAATGCACACACATGTTTGCGCTGCTATCTTTGTGGGGACTTTCCATTGACTTCCATTCATTTCTACAGCCTAAACCTTACCCTTACCCTAACCAAAACTCAATTCACACCTTAGTCCTAAATCTGACCCCTGACCCAAAAACAGCGTTTCCCCTTGTGGGGACCAGGCTTCGGTCCCCACAAGTAGCAGTTGGTCCCCACAACGTAGTATATGCCAGGAAAATGGTCCCCACAAGGTATTAGAAACAAACGCACACACACACCCGCACACACATTTAATTATAATCCTCATGAAGCTATTTCACAACTGCCTTGCAGCTGATTTATAGTTGGCGGAAATGTGCAAATAAAAATAAATAAAAGTAAAAAAAAGAAGAAAACAGAATTGAATGAAAATATGTCTGATGTTTAGACAAAGTGTTGTTTTCTCCTGGATTGAGGTGACAGCAGGTTACATCTGTCTTTCAGTGTTGAACACTTGATTTGATTAGGTCAGTTTTGCTGAAGCAGCAAACATAAGCAATGAAAGAGGAAGAATTTACAAACTAAAAGTGAGGCAGGACTTTGATGCTGGCATGGTCAAATTAAAGTTGGCATTTTTATTTGCTCTCTAAATGGATTTCCAATACCACTACCACTGTTTTATGAGTTGGTGCATCTAATCCAAGATTTATTGTAGGAGTTACATCTGCCCTTAATAGAAAAGTTGCTTTTTGAGTCATAACTCAACACAACATTTTAAACTTTGTTTGCATTGCAGGCTCTTCAGGCTTGCTCGGTGGAAAAATTGGATCAGAAGTTGTCTTCCACGCTGCTGGAGCTGATGCCCACAGGAGGCTTTCAGGGACTGCAAGTAGAAAACAAGCAAGAAAGAGGTACAACACTGCTTAGCAATGCAAAAAGCCTGGACAAGTAGGACTGACTTCGAATTTTATTCAGACTTTGGACATCAAAAGAGTCTCTAAAACACACTGCGTGGATTTAACTAGAAAGTAGAGCCTCCTGATGGAGGTAATTATTTTGTTACAGCTGGTAAGAAGCTACCAAAGCAGAAAGCAGTTTTTATATCTTTAGAAGAAAACAGACAACCATCACAGTTAGATTACATGACTATGTCAGGATTTATCTGGCTCAAACCGAGAAAGAGTGAAGTGTGCTAAAATGCTAAATCCCTACACAGTTATTTCTTTGGTTGTTGCTTATATTTAATTTTTGGCCAATTCTTTTGGGCTTAAACTGTTGTGGTAAGCACTACTTTTGGAAATAGCAGTATCAAATAAATACAGTAGCAATACCATCTTCTATTTCTAATACAAGCTACTGTTAGCATTAACCCCACAGTGAGGAAATTAAGGCATAACAGCCTCAAAGTAACAGGCAATCGAGGCTGTTCACACAAAGGTGCCAAAATTTGTTTCTGATTTTACTGCAATTTTTTTCTCAACATTGGCCAAAAACACTGGGTTTAAGTGACTGCTGCCTGAGCCTTACTTGATGTGAAATTGTAGTTTTGTGATTTAATAAAAAGAAGTTGTGTTTAACATCATACATTAGCACAACTGTCGTACAAATTCCTTACAAATATGTCTAAATTAGCACTACAAATTCTATGATTTTGATTGCAAAAAACCCACAAAAGCAATCGCAAAATCCTGGATGCACTGATCAGTGTGAAAAGATGTTTAATATTATTTCATTTTAACAAACACTTATTGAATGCTGAAACAAACAGCTATTTATTGATATTTTAACAGTTCAATGGGTTTATCAATAGATTCTGGCACAACTGGCCCTTTAAAAACATTCAGATTTTTTGAAATACTGCTGTAGAGTAAAGACAAAATTACTACATAAAATATCTGGGCAGTTATGCAAAATAACTGCCCAGATATTTTTCAGTACCTGAATGAATTTGCAATTCAGTCAAATACTTAAAAAAATACAAAGGTGCATGTGTATTTGTGCATTAAAAAAGACTATTTGTGAGATGTGAGACTAAAACCCTGCAAGCAACTGAGATGTGCAAATACCAGCACAAATGTTATTTAAAATTAATAAAACTATGCAAATAACAGTGCAAATGGAAGAAAAGATGTAAACACTGAGTTTGTTGGAGTATAAATCCTCCAAAACAGAGGATTTATACTTTAATGTGAAAAAATAAGGTGTTATTTTGGAAATTATAGAACTAAATAACAAAACATCACAAGCCAATTTAAATGGACAAAATAAACATGTAACACAGTGTGAACACATTCTTCTAGCATGATCAACATTACCCAGCATAAGGGAAAAAAAAAAAAAGGCTTTCCATTATTTCTCAGCTCATTATGTGGTAGACTGATGGCTTCATCAGCTTGTGGGATTGATCTTTTACTCTGTTAAAAAGGGCAGAGGGAGATGTTGCCATGACAAACAGGTCAATAAAGTGCCTCCAAGCCGTCTTTCTTTGACTCTCCTGGATGTGTCAGATTGACCACATTGCTTTACATCACCCTCATGTTTCTTCCAAATAGACATTACTGCTAAAAAAAACAAGCTAAAAGTAGAATAGGATGAGGAGCAGATGCTCATTTTGAGGCTTTCCTCTGCTGATTTGAAAGGGTTTTCACATCTGTTTAAATGCTCACAGCAGAGGTCCACCATGGGGACGTGCCCTCACTCCTCCACTTCGCCGCTCGGTATGGATTCAGGAGCGTCTCGGCTCTGCTCCTGCAGTGTCCGGGCGCTGAACGAGCTCTGCGCATGGCTAATCAACACGGACAGACTCCTGCAGAGATCGCCAAAAGTCACGGCCATAAAGAGCTTCACGTCATTCTAAAGGAGAAGCTGGTAACTCCTTCCACACTCGGTTCCTGTCTCTTGTTGTTAAATCTGGAACTGACTTACTGTGAGTGTGGTACTAGAGATAATCTGTAAAAAAAAAAAAGATCCATCTCCTCCACCTTCTCTCTGAGGTATTGTCATCTGAAGAAATTCACCGCTCCCGCTCAAAAACAAAGTCAGAGCCAGAAGGAGGGTCTTAGTGCTGTCAATCAACCTTGCATACTCAGAGAAACAACTTACCATTACAGGAAAAACATTAAGCCATTGTCAGTGGCATTCATAACCAGCTCTGCTAGCTGTAGCGTAACAGAAAACAAGAAGGGGGTGGGCAGAGTCATATACAGGGTGATTGACAGCACTAAGGCCCTCCTCCTGGCTCTGATTGGTTGTTTCTAATTAACACTGGGGGAACGCAGAGGAGCTAGATTTTCTGCCTCTTGTTGTCATCATAACAGTAAAAGTCTCAACAGATGTGTAAAAAATATTTCTTATTAAAGTTACATAACTCAGCTTTAACCCTTTAATACCTAAGTTTCAAATCTCCGCCTGGATATTTTTGCTTATTTTAATTGTACGCAGTTCTTTAAATGTCCTGTGAGTAAACATATATTTGCCTATTTATCCATATCAATTGGAACTTTCAATATCTAGCAAGTTATTTTCACAATTTATCGTCTATTAAGAGACCGCCCTCAGATTAATTTCACTTCCTGCTGCGGCAGGGGTGATATTACCGCAATACAGAGATTGGCTGAAAAGTTCAATGTCTCCCCTTTTATAAACTGTTGGAATTTTTCATATAGCTCAAAATGTGGAGGAATTATGTTACTGCAAATTTGGCTGGATAGTCACCGATCCGTTTGGTTTAGAAAGGTTAACTGGTGGATAGATTTTATGATAGAAGAGGAACCAAACAACAGAAACTTCTCAAAACTTTCACAGCTAAAGATCAATATATCAATAATGAGGACAACAGAGTACCAGGTGCTGCCTTGCTCTCCATTGATTATCTTCACACCCTGAGGTGAGGACGGTACTTCCAACAGGCGCTAGCTGGGCTGAGTGTCCAACACTTAAACAGTCCTTTAAATGCAGCTGTCAAAATCCATTTTCAGCCTGCAACAATAACACCATGCCACATTGTCTCATTAAGCATCAAAAGGCTCTGTTCTTACCACACATTTTCTTCATCTTTACCAACAACAACTTTTGACTTTCTCTCATGCCTCAAGTCAACATATGGAGAAAATGTCCTCAAGGGAAATTTAGACACCCTAACAGCTGTTGAGATGTACTTATCGTCTCAGCAGCACAGCTAATTGAGAGTGACTGCAGACTGAGAGTGATTTGATCAGACTGCTGCTGCAGAGAGCTTGCTGTAAGCCTAGAACAAGCTGCCAGGGGAGCGTTGGAGTCAAACACAGGTCTCTCCACAGGGACCCGAACAAGCCTATAGCTGTAGCATAACAGACTTAACATGCACAAGCATGCATCTTCTATTAGGGTGATTAAAATTCATCTCAGCAGCCCAAATTGTGCACCAAGTCCACGCTTGTATGTATCCTGGAAAAAAATTCTCAGGGTCCTGGCTGCTAGCTGAGATTTCTGTACTTTCATTAACCAATCTGCTACGTCTTCCCCAACCTCCAATTAATCAGCCCTTGATGCGTCAGTGATTTGTGCGCTAGCGGAGCATTGCTCTGTCAATAAATCCAAGATGGATCAGTCCCCTGCCTCGTTCACAGGCTGAATCACTCACGGGCCCAGCGTCACATCCACTAGCTGACTATGGCTTCACACTTCTTAGTTAATTAGCTGTGAACCGCTCCGGCGGGGGGGCATCAGGGGGAGTTGAATTATTCAGGGAGAACAGAACTCAAATATAAATACAGAGAATGCACTGTTACTCATAATGTTTTGTGTCCTTGTATTGCGAGATCATGCTTGGCGAATTACAGGCATAAATGCACATTATGTCTTAAATTTATGAGTGCCATTTAATCAGGGTTGGAGTTTTTACTGTGCGCTTTCAATAAATACAAATTAGTTTCTAACTGTATGTTTCTCAGAGAGAACAAGCAGCCGTTTATGTGCAGTACGCAGCCTTTGTGCAATAAATAATCCTATCCAAATCCGGGGAAGCCGAATGAGGTTCCATAGTACTGCTCCTTCCTCTGGGATTTGTCCAGTCCACTGACTTTGCTTTGCATAATGCGTTTGCAGTGTCATTTACAGCACTGTTCAGCCAGGCAAACTCCAAAGATTTGTTTATTATTTGAATGACGGTGCCATTACGCTCACCCTGTTTGAGGAAACTGTTTCCTTCACTCAGATTACACCGTAAGAGACTGGATGATTCATTTATCTTTGGAGCATTAAAGAAAGATGAATTAGATTGATTAAATTAGCTTCTGACTTGAAAGCTTGTGCCATGCATGCCATTCTAATTTGTATGCATTTGATCGTCATGGCAACTCAGTTAACGCTGGTTTGCTAATGTACTTGGTGGCAAAGTTTTACAATTTGAGTCCAATGTGAAATCTGACTCTAAGGGATTTGCTGAGAATAAAATCAAAAATGAAATAGAAATACTATTGATGTCAGAGGTCTTCAAATTGACCCTAAATTCCTCATTCAATATGGCTGCCATGTATTAAAATGAGCAAATAATCAATGTATTTTCCACTGATCTGCACCAAATTAAGCCTCCTTTTTTGCACTACATTAGCTTATTTTTTGACATTAGCTTGCTTTGCTAGCAGAAACTTGTATTGATGCTAGCACTTTGAACTGCCTTGTTGCTGAAAAAGTTATTTTACAAATAAAACTTCTTCTTACAGTATAAATTATTCTAATTGTCATTAGAATGAAAGTGAGTTTGTATCATATTTTAAACAAATAAAAAAAACTTTCTACTGACATATTACAACTTCTTAAAAAGGAGCTTCATCTTCTCATTCGGTTTCCTTTGGACATGACATTTCTTATTTAAACAAGAATATATTTTGGTTTCAGTGAGACATAAATCTTGTCATGACTAGTTTTGCATCTTGTAATAATGATGGTTAAAATAAGAAAGTTTCTCATGATAGCAAGTTTTTTTTATCTTGTCATAACAGGAAAGTTTCTCGTTTTAACGAGATCGTTCTCCTGGATTTATGTCCTAACCCTGGCAGTTAAACAAGTAAATATGGGACTGAATTGCCAAAAGTGATCTGTATTGTTAGAAGTTGTTTCTTTGGAAATAATGAAATTCTTATGGTTTTCCAACTTGTTTGTGAAGCAAGTTCATCTAAAGTCTGATGTCATTAATGGATCTAACTTACTGAGTTCTGAGACAAATCGGGGATAAATTAGACAACTGGACAGAAAAAAGCAGCCAAAGTTCAAAAGAAAACTTTCAAAATGCCACCAGAAAGATTGGAGAACTCTTTATAGAAAATATTTGGAATTTTTTTTTAATGAGATTATGCAAGTTTATTCTGTTTAACAGTTATTTTCTGTGGATGATCACAATTTTATCTAGCCGCAGAAAAAATTAAGACTACTTAAAATGACGAGTTTCTGCAATTATACTCTTTTATAGGTATATGTTTGAGAAAAATGAACATTGTGTTTTTATTCTATGAACTACTGACAACATGTCTCTGATATTCCTAGCAAAATTTAGTATTTATTTGCAAACAATGAGAAATGGTCAAAATAACAAAAAAGATTCAGTTCTTTCAGACCTCAAATAAAGCAAAGAAAACAAGCCCATATTCATTTAGAAACAACAATACTAATGTTTTAACGCAGGAAAGGTTCAGAAATCAATATTTGATGGAATAACTACGAGGTTTTCAATGGGGTTCAGTGCAATGTGCTCTTATGATTTCCAGAGCTGTATATTCAGACCGACACTAGTGTATATTAAAAACAACCCACACAAACAACAGCAGGTTGCCACTAATAGTCAAAATCAGCTCGCTTTTAAACTGACCAGGTTTTATTGCTCCAAAATGTTCTCAAGATTTCCTGTCCATTGTAACAAAAATCCATGCCTCAGCTTTGTCTGCTCGCATTGCAGCAGTGAAACTAGATTTGAATGGAATGCCCAA
The DNA here is from genome assembly GCA_903067065.1 of Brachyrhaphis terrabensis. Classification (NCBI taxonomy): domain Eukaryota; kingdom Metazoa; phylum Chordata; class Actinopteri; order Cyprinodontiformes; family Poeciliidae; genus Brachyrhaphis; species Brachyrhaphis terrabensis. The sequence goes on along the minus strand of CAEGAG010163075.1, from coordinate 203,810 downwards.
GGCTCCATAGATCTCAGACATCTGTAAAATGATTTAGCATTTGTGGTTAGTAAATAAATACCTCTCTTGTTCTTTTGAAAATGCCACGCTGTTCTGAGGCGGTCCATTAAAATTCTGCATTGGAGCAGTTGGTAAATAAGCCCCTCTATCCCCCCCTCCTGCTCCTTCAACCTGTTGGGTCTGCAAAGAATCTCAACTGTCAATTAATGCATTCACGGTAGCCAATAGCTCATTTGCAGTTCTAGGAACAGCGCGGCGTCGTAATTGAGTCATGATTGGATGTGTTGCTTGGAAACTGCAGACAGATCTCAGCATGCTGGATGGTGATATTTTGATCCAAGTGAGCTATGTCTCATAAATTTTGCAGATCTCTACAGCCATTTGTTATTGAACAGAGAATGTATGAATTAGCAAAGGACCTTGACTGCTGAAATAGGCTGAACTTCAAAAAAAAGATTATAAAGGAAGTGTTCAGGGCGTGTTTTGCTGTCAGTGATGCAAATCTTCACAGCTTCATGTCCACAGAAGCTGGAAAAAAAGCAGCAAATTATTACCCATAATAATCTGGTTCTAATTCTGGATGCAGTTTGAATCAGCCCACAGTCCTCAAGTTGTTTCCTAAATGATATGTTTGAACTAAAAGGGGAAGATTGTCTGATTTCATAATTACCCTGATCATAGCCTTGTCTGTCTCACAGCATGCAATTAGCAAATAGGCCGACTCTGGAGCAGCTCTGTTGTCAAAGTAAGACAGAAAAAAACCCAAAAACATGCTTTCTCTGAGCCAGGGGGCAGCGCTACAGTACACCTCCTGAACATCATGTTACAGCCCTGAAATTACAAGTCCTGCAAGGAAGTGAGAACCCTTAATTATTAATGTCACAACGGTTATGACAACACTGAATATTTCATCACCGTGCGGATGCACAGCCGGCTTTATGGACAGTCCTCTCTACTTTTATGGCTTCGGGAGATGCTGTGGCAAATGGACATTTCTTCTGAAAATTATGAGCCCACAGCAGATAGGCTTTTTTGTTCTCCGCCATTTTGACCGACAGCATTTAAAAAAATCGGTCACGTACTATTTTTACCCATCAAATTATAATCACATTAACATAGGCTATTTAGCCGCATTTTTATGAGGTTTAGTTAATATTCACCTAGTAAAACCATGAATCCAGATGCCATCACACATAAAGCAGATTAAATCATCAAACTTTTTCTCCGCGACAAAAATCACTGACTGTGGTCCCAATAACTTACAATAAATTTAATTAAACGACTCCACTTAACTTACCAGCACTTCACCCGCTGCGGTCTGAACGCACAGTCTCACAAATTCCTCCTGGTCGCATCTGCAGAGAAATCTGCCCTGGTTCATCAGTCAGTTGGATCTGTCTGATCCAAACCGATCAATTGAACTTTTATTTACCCTGTGCGGTCCGGGTCTGCGCTTTTACGAGGATTTTATTTTTTTTGGAGTGGTTTCGCTTCCCCGAAACGGACAGATGTTACGTCTGCCTTCTGGGCCGGGAGGGTAACGTCTTCCAACTCCATTTGTTAAAACTGCTGGACGAGTTAAGTTTAACTCTTCGCAGCAGCGAAGCCGCGTCCACACTGGTTGTGCAGCGCACTGCGTATGTTACGGTCTAATTAACTTCTGCACCTTTATTTCTTTCCTCAAGATAAACTAAACTCCTTTGTTTAGACCATTCTGTGTTCTGTATGTAATGGAGACTTGAATTAAATGCACCATTTCTGCCAAAGGTTTGGGATGTGGTTCCTAACCAGACGCTCCAAAGCATCCGGTCCATAACTCTTCAAGAGCTGTCAGCTCCCGGTCAGAAAGACGCATTTAGTTCAATGTCCATGAGATGATATTGATATTTTTATTGATTGATTTTAGTTGCCTCTGTGATTAACTCTTTGAGTAAAGTCTATAATGTCTGCCTGTGTGCACCAGTCAAGGGCGTGAATTATAACCTGTCAAATAACCGACGGGCTTCAAATTTTCCCATCGTTTAAAAAAATAACCGGTCAAATACAGAAAATATTCTGTTAACACGACCTCTGGCCCACAGTGTAACATTTGTGAACACATTGAAAAAGCCTTATGGCAGCTTTGTGTGAATTAAAATTAACACAAACTGCCCGACTTGTACTGCTTCTTTTGCGACTTATGAGAGGCATTTAAAGTTTATTTCCTGCTTTTTTTTGCTGCAGAAGATGCTTGGCTCAGACGACGAGGACAACAGTGTGTATGAAATGATGTGCAATGCAAGTAAGTGAGGACTGTGAGTGGTCTGCACCAGGTTTTAACTTTTTTTTTTTAAACTAATCTCAAGAGTATGAAACCACACAAGAGATGTGACAGTTATTTATTAAAAATGAACGAAGCCAAAATGGAAAAGCTGACTTTGAAAAACAAGCACACCCATGACTTCGCAGCTGATACTGCCAGCAGTCATAACTCCTGGTGATCACAGGGGTTCGGTACCACAGACGCCCACAAATAGCTAGGATCTGTGAATACTTGAGATTCCCTCTAAAGTCGCTCATATCTGCCTATTTTAATAGTTCAAACAACAAATATACCTTAATATGCAATACTAGGCACAGTGGAAATCATCTTAGCAATACCACAGACGGTAATATCTATAGTCTCCCTTATCTCTGCTTTTAGTGAAGAATAGTACTTTATTGATCTCTAAGGGAAAATTGCTTTTTGGGGAACAGATAATCAATGGCAAAGAAAAATAAACGTTATTCCTAGTTTGGCTGCCAACAGTGTATCAAGTAGCGTTGCAGCTAGGTATTTTAATGTCCCAAACTGTAAATTCTTTAAAATAAATGTACATATGCGCTACAAAATAGTCTAGAACAATTTGGAGTTGTGTTACACAGTAAAATCTGTGAATAGGTGAACCTATGAATACTGAATCAAGAATAGGCGGGACTCAACTTAAACTGTTTTGTTTAGGACTTTACCAGTCATAGTATTAGTGTGAGACATTCTCTTAATTTGTTGTTGTTTGTCTAGTTTGATGACCCAATTTGGGTTGATCTTCAGCTTATACAGATGGCCTTAGTCTGACTAAAGAATACTGAGATTAAAGACGAATCAACAGTTGACTCATTTACTGCAAAGCACCCATTTGTGATTTGTGAGTGCATCAGGACCAAACCATTTCCACCACACCTCCAAGTTGTACAGGCAGAGTAAAGCGTTTCAGAATTTTTTTAATTATTATTTCTCTAAAAATCTCTACTTCTGTCTTAGGTATCAAAAAGACACTGGTCCAGTTCATTCAGATTAATTGTTGCTGGTGTATTATTTTCATATGGACAGTCCATCCGAATCGGATACGTTTTGGATATCCAAGCGGCCTGGGTCGTGTTCGAAAGAAATCCAACCTGTGTTGTTCAGACTGTCATGAAAAGATCAGATACAGGTCGCATTATGTCAAAGAAAAACGGAACTGGGTCACTTCAGGCTGCAGTGTGAACAAGGCTTAAGATTGATGGGCAGCAAAGGTTCATCTCTATGACCTTAGAAATCTTTCCTCATTGGCCATGCACAGAGATTTCACACCAATTGCTCAGGTGTGAATTAACAGTAGCACAAGCAAAATACATGCAGCAAAAATATTGTGTGCATTAGAGTCTCTCTTCATCATGGTTGTAGGCAAACAGAGACAATGTGAGGGGGAGGACGAGGATCTCTACACGCCACTCGGGGTGAACGACGAATCGAATTCCAACTTCAAATCTGAAAAGACCTTAGACCTTGCCAACCGTCCGCCAGCACCCACACCCAGGCCTGAGTGCATGCAGCTGAAAGAGAGCAGAACCCCATACATTGCACAAGGTAACACCTTTTGTTGCCTGATTTATCTGCTTATAGATGCATTAAGAGACACTTTTGTGAAGGAGTGTTTGATGCAGGAGGGGAGGAACTAACTAGAATGTGCACAGCCATTGTCATTGAAGTGCTGCCGAACACGGTGAAGAGCCTTTTGTACGACGTGGTTTGTTTTGATTCCATAAACCACATGAGCACGGTCGCTCCCTGTTGCAAAACAAACAAGAATGAGGCTACACAAAGACATGTTCGCCTGCGTCAAGAGCCTGCATGTTCCCTAACTGTTCAATTTCAGCTGCGTGAATATTTTATGAAGTTGAAAGATTGAGAAGTGACTGGTATTATTAAGGCTTATAAATCATTAAATCAGCTCCGACTTGTTTTGTAGATCCAAACACATGCTCAAAAATAAATTTTTATTCCCACAAAACAACATTACACCTGTTCTTCATCTTCACCTGGATGCAGAACCCATAAGCAAGGATCGTAATTGCTCAGTGGACAAACTCACTCGTTCATGCGGCTTATTTTCTTTGTATTGAGCTTGCATGCATTTGCTGAGTCACTTCTGTTCCCAATGGAGCTTACAAAGCAAAACAAGAAATTGAGCGTTTGGAGGGATTCTCTGTCTCCAAACCATTCTCTCGGTAATACAGAGAAAAAGAGAGAGAGCGAGAAAGACTGGGGCTACCACCATCTGCAACCAATCTTGAACAGGCCAAGGCCAAGTCAGCCAGAATAAGTCATTACACATGTTTTCCACCGTCCTCGCCTGTCCCCAGAGCGTACAAGAGAAAAGGAGAGGTTTCCATCTATTGAGACAGTGCAGCTTTAAACCACAAGAGGATTTAGTCGAGAGATGGGAAAGCAGAGACGAGGCCTGGTCCCAGATTAGTCGAGGAGCCAGTTACTAGATGCACAAGTGAAGTAGACTTTCCTTCTGTTGATATTTGAAGTCTAACATGGAAAATTAGACATCTAAGTTAAGCCCTTTTTTTTAAAATAAAAATACCTCTTTTTTATGCCTTTGGCTGTAAAAGAAGCCCTTCTTTGTAGGCTGCCATGATGTCAGATCATCTTCCAGGGTGTGGATGTGGAACCACTATCCAACATTGGTCACACAACTGCAGATTCATTGTATTTGACAGCTGAACAGTGTAGTCTTTCATTCTGCTAACCAAAAGTAGAATTTAATTGGTGCATAATTCAACCCAGGAGTGTATCAGTCTGTATATGCCTGTTTATACAGACCAGATGCAAACATGTTAGCAGACTTAGTTGATGTATTGGTTTGTCTGTCCTTAGACTTTGTTTTAAAATGAAGCTTCTGGCTCCATCTTGTGGATGAAAAGCCTAATTACAGTAGAAACAGGATCTGTGGTATTTTTTTAAACAGGTTCTTGTTATTTTTCTACAGTTTTTAAAAAGAAGAAAATACCCAGGGGGGACACTGATGTGTATTCACTTACATCTAAACAGGGTGAGTGATGGGTTGCCCAGCAGGGCTCTGAAATTAACAAAATTGAGTGTTTTTTGTGTTTTTATTTGAAAAAAAATATTTTTTTAAACACTGCACCACCCATCCAAGATTTGCCCATCTTTCCATCCATCCATTCATCAAACTACATTTCCATCCAGCAATCCCTTAGCCATCCATACATATAATATTCATCCAGCTGTATTAATTACTCTGTCTCAGACACACATTCAAGCACACTTCTATCTCGGTTGTTCAGAAACATTTATTGTATTTTGTTGAATTCAAATTGTAAGGAGACCTGTCACTTAACGAGTCACTTTAGAAACTGGTGCTTAAAGGTGTCAGTAAGTTAGAAAAATACATAATAAAAAGAACTTTAATCAACAGAGTTGCGTCTAAAACGCAGAATAGCAGAATTTGCTTTTGTAATCATGGTGGACTCACACGAGAGAATTCATTTGAAATAGTGACTTTACTTTGATTTATAGAACACTCATTTACTTTATTAGAAATGTTCTGGTCAGTAAAAGATGCCGGGTTTGTGCACTGCAGCTCAAAGACAAGAAGGCAGCGCCTCTGGCACCTACGATACCTTCGTACCCAAACAGATGCAGGTTGAGCAGCTGATGGAGCACCAGCAGAGGGTAAAGACCGGTTCGCTCTCTAAGGCCAAGACTCTCAATCACATCAGCGACCAGCAGCAGCAGCAGGTCAAAAAGAGCGCGGTTAACAGGCAGGAGGTAGGACCTCGGAGCACTCTGGCTGGATAAAAAGAAACGTATCTATAATCTCGACTAGCTCTTTCAGTAGAACTACTGGTGTTGTTGGAAAATGGTGCAGAAAGCTTTACGTGTGTTCGGTCAGACATCTTGTAACATTTAAAAAGTTTTACATCATTTTCGCTTTGACCAGAGGTCATTTAGGTGAAATTTAAGGTAACTACTACATTTATTTATTCTTACTCTGTTGTTTTATAAATAATTTAGCTCAATGTGCAGAATATTAATGGGAACACATGCAACAAAATGGCATGGCCTGGTTGTTTAGCTACTGCAGCAACTTTACCAACAGATGCAATGCAAAAAAAGAAACTATTAGCAGAATAAACAGAAGCAAATAATTTAACCAAGACAGTTTCTACAAGCCTTTTGTCAAATTGGCATATGTTGTAGTGTGGCTCTAAGTTTTTTATACATTTTTTATTAAATGTTTACTAGAGGAAATTAGTTGTATTTTTAAAGAACAACTTCATTTAAATGTATAGTTTTGTCAAATAAAGAAAAACTACATTTTTTGCTACTTTTTGTTCTATTTATTGTTGATATTTATGGGAAATTATGTAAAGAAGCACATAAAGTTGTTCCCAACACAATAATAATAATAATCATAATGAAAACATGTAAAATGTATCACATATTTTTTGCGTCATTCTGATGGTAAATTGAAGGGAAAAATTACTATAAACAAAATGTTTATATTAAACCTATATTTAAAAAGAATAACTGCTTCGTTATCATTTAACTTATGAAGAGCACAGAGCTGACAGTTGCAGAGCTCTGCTCTAAACACTGAATAAAAACTCATAAAAGTTGATTAAGTGTCATTTTGAGAACACTGCAGCTACACCATATAAAAGCCTGTAAACATTACAGACACTTCAGGGTGCCAAAAGGAAAATTACGAGAGAAGATGCTGTGTTTTATTACTGCAGGAGAAGCTGAGTCACCTGAGAGCCGGCGTCATCAACAACAGAGACGACTGTGTGTACGGTAAATATCCTGCCGTCCTTAAAGTTTGGTGTCAGCACAGAGAGACTTCGTGCTTTAACGTCCCAAACTGCAAGTAGTAAATGCCTTTCTTTTCTCCCTTGCAGATAAAATCAACAATGCTCACCTTACACCAAGTGAGTACACCTTATCTCGGAGAACAGCGGAGGCCTGTGTTTGCTTGCCTTTGTAGTTCCTGCAGTCCCAGTTTTAGTGCTGGGTGGATTTAATCCTCTGAGAAGGCCAGGGATTTGTTTAGTCAAATCCTCAGTGCTGAGTTTAGATGTAAAGAGTTTCAGCAGCAATAATAGGGAGTTTTTCATTTCAATTCAAGTAATGTTCCCACTTTTCAGGTTATCAGGTGAACGAGAGTCGCCGAGAAAACCAACCGTTTGACTCTGGGTTTTATACAAAGCCACTAAAAAAGGAGCAGGTGAAAAGTTTGACCTATATTAGAAAATCACATTACTGTTTTATTTACCTGTATATTTGATTTGATAAGTACAACTAATAAAATTATAATTTTTAAATTTTTGCTTTGTTTTTTTGCAGAGCTTTCAGAGAGCTGACAAACGGTGAACGTACATGTAAACATTATTTACGCAATATAACTTTTTCCCAAAATACCCTTCTCTTCTTTATGTGAAAATCCAATAAAACCAAAGTTTTCTGTTTTAGTTTCTATGTTGTGGGATTTGGCCAGTTTCTGAAAAAGGAAATCACACCCCACTGAATTCAGTTTTCAAATTTTTTTGTATGCACGCAAGGTTTTTTGGATTTGTTTAAATTAAAATTTTTTGTACACTTTAGATTAGATTTAAAGGATTTCAGAACCTGGTAATGGACCGTTGATTTATTTATTCAAACCCTATATTTATTAGAGGGCAAACCTTATTTTACCGTGACTATACAGTCCTTAATAAGCATTAAGAAGTCACAATTACAAAGGTTAGATGTCCCCCATAACAGAAACTGCCACTGTTACATTATGTCATGTTATTTTAGAATAACTCACCATAGCTGTGGTATTTATGTAAATCAGGTAAAGGTAAGGATAAAATAAAAATAAAAGTAATTTTATTTATGTAAAAATAAATTCAGATCTTTGCACAGTAGATTTTTATGTTGTTGTATAAAAATCAACCTCTTCTGTCAAATTTAAATATCTTTTGCAAGTGTTAGAAAAGTCAGTAGTAGTTATCTTGATTTCTGAATGGATTTTAATGAAGTTTGTCTCCTTGTATATAAATTGTGGCATTTAATTAAGCATCATTTCAATCTTAAAATGGAATATATTTAATGATTTTCTTTCATTATAATTTATTTTATTTATGATTTTGTGATATTCCAAATGTTTATTCATTTCTTTAAGAAGTTAAATGATCTAATAAACGTTACCACTGTGTCTACAAGCTGTATTTTTGAGGATTATTTTTGTTAATCGTCAACATCCAAAATGTTAATAAATGTCGAACATGTTTGACATTTAATGTTTAACAAAGTAAAAGTAAGATTTTGACCCTTGAGAGAGTCGCATATATCTGCACAATTACTGGACAACAGAATTATTACAAAAAACACTAATTTTCCATCTCATTTTCTTTTGTCACCCATTTAAGTGAGAATTATAGGCAAACACCTCAAAGCTTTCCAATAAATACTTCTGATATTAAAAGAAAAAAAAAAAGTCAGTGACCAATATAGCTACTCTTCTATTTAATAACAGTGATCTGCCTTCCATCCACATTTTTACTTGGATGCATGTGAGGATCACTGTTCTGCGTGAAAATATTCTCTTTTTCAAAGATGCAGACTTATTCTTGCACCATTGCTTCTTAAAACTGGCAGCAGGTTTGGAAGTTGATTTTGAACCCATATTCAACCCGAAAAGGTCTAACCAGCTCATCTTTAATAATATCAACCCACACCATTACCAAGTGGTGTCCAATGTGCCATTTGATGCCCTCTGCCACTTGTCAATCATTCCAATTGACCAATCAGTTGACCAATCAGTGGTCCCTAACTGTACTGAAGTACACGCCTCTTATCTGGAGGAACTGACCCTCATCAACATTTTATCATTAATTCGCTATTATTACACATTCCTACTATTGCAAATCTCAAGTACTTTTACTTTAATTTTAGCCCTCATGGCAAAAAAAAAAGTTTGGACACCAATGCTTCAAGAATTCAGGTTTATTCAGCTTGGAGTTAAAAAAAATCCCTAAAAATGATGATATGGTCAAAATAGTCACTTGCCTAATAATTGTGCATATTCAACTATGCACAAATTATTGCCCTAAAACTGACATTTAAGATTAAGCAAATGTCAGTTTCCCCTCTAGAGGGAGCCACATCTCTAAACATTCCTCAGCGGTGACATCGAGGCAAACAAACCATCTGGTGAGCGAAGGAGCACCTGCTGACCTCCTGTTGGCTAAGAGACAAGCTATGGAAAAATCCATCCATCCATGTTTATGAATGTAAACAGCTACAGAAAGAAACACCCATGTGGAGGGTGAGAAGATCAGGGAACAGCTTCTTGCTGTGTCTGGCTGCAAACAGGAAGCATGTGTTCAGTTGTGCTTTGTATGGAGCCAGTACGTGTCAAAATGAATCCGTGAATGAAATGAAAAATGAAAAAACTGCGTTTGTTTACTGTGATGAATAAAAAAAAATGCTCACAGAGGGGTTTCCCCCTCTAAAGGTCAAAGAATTGATTTTGTGTTCAGCTCCCACCTGGATCGTCTGAACACACAGAGGCCTGTTTGTGCTGCATCAGACTCCACTGTGTCTAGGTGTTAAAAATCCAAGCTTGCCGTCATTTCTCAAACTAATTTCTCACACAAACACAGACACTAGCCCACTGGTGGAGCCCTGCCTGTGGCTGAATGAATGGATGAATGAATGAAAGGATGGGAGCTGCATGGGGAATTCAGTGAATGTGCGGCTAAATCCAAGCCCAGTCTTGAAACCCATGCAGAAGCTGAACCTCGTGCCAACAAAGCAGCTGGGTACACGCCGGGCACATTTTTCTGTTCAGCCATGCTCTTTGTGAATAATATGTATCAACGCCGTCCCCGCTCAGACCTGCCAGTTAGCCTTTGGAGATGATCCGGCTTCAGCACCCCGTGGCATCTCAGGCATATGTTTGCCCGTCGCCTGCTGAGCATATCTCAGCATCAGAAGCGGAGGACGGAGAGGGAGAGAGAGAGAGAGGCTTCAGATCGAAGCGTATGCAAATATCCGAGGTCCACCATGAGGGACGGTCCCCAGCTGCAGAGGGAGCTTCAGCTGGCATGCGTGGCACGACAGTGAACATGTTTCTGGATGTGGGCAGCGCCGTTTCAAAGGCAGTCAAATCAAACGCAGGACAAACCCGTACTGTGTTCGCACTTTGACACAAATATCCGGATGTTTTCTGAAGCACAATACCTCAAATTCCACTTTTTATTTAAGCTGGCCAAACAGATTTCAGTTACTCTAGAAATTGATTGTGTGTATTGTATTGTGTTTACTAAAATTGCCTTCTTATATTCTCAGACTGTATTATTTTGTTACGACTATGGGTGGGCATTTATCATATCGTTTATCATTAATCATGATAACAGTTTAATATATTTGTGGCCCCCAACTGCAGTTAAACAATAATACAAATTTGGCCCGTCAAATTTAAGTTTATGGTCGATATTTAAGGATTATGAATACTTTTACAAGACACTGCAAGAACTGAGCCAAGAAGTATTTTTATCTGGGTTCATGGAGGGCTGTAAGTGCTTTTGGAAGCTAAATGAAAGTTGAATTTACAGTCCTGCATCAAGAACAGAAATTTGAAACATAAATGGATCAAATTCCTGAATTTGTTTTCTTCAATCTCTATTTTCCACCATCAAGCTTTGGTTGGGACCGGCAGGATTAAACGCTTCATGCATCAGTAATAACGTTATGACACATCTGTTAAGTGGTGATGGCCTTTATCAGCTGGAACATAAAAAGCAAAAGTTGTCGCTTCATATCCTAAACCTCTTTCATACTGCTGAAAAAAACATTAGTTTAACTTATCAGGAATAAGTAGTCTGTTGAAGAGGCGTGCATAAACAGGACCCTTCGCCACAACTGTGCTGTGCACCTTTGCAGGAGCATAACGCAAACTCCCTCACCCAGTCCCGTCTCCAACCTCGAGATTAGGGCAGAGGATTGTGCACAGCTGCTCCCTCAACATCCTAGATAAAAATCAGGCAATTTCACAGTCGGTGGCATTCTTTCATCCCCTAATCCACGAGCAGCTCACAGTTCAAGATGAACCTCACTGGGATGAGAACAAGCTTTTTGGAGTTGACCTTTCCAGACAGTATGGGTACAGTTGTACAGATGTTGAGTACCAGATCAAAAACAAATAGTGCAAATTGTTCTTATCTCCTGGATTTATTTAGTTATTAAAGTGAGGCAAGGATTAAATCTTTTACAACATCTAAAGCAATGGTGGTTTCTAATATTTTAGCAGTAGGTTGAACTGGTAAAACTGTGAACATAAAACTCAGAGGTGCAATTCATTAAAGAAAAGCAATTGACAATTTCACGATGCGCCGACATGGTTAAAAAATGACTAATGGTCAAGAAAATAGCCACAAAACTAAGTTAATAAGTCGTATTTACAGAGTGACTGAAGACCAGAGTGCAAGAATAAACACCTTTTGACTCATACCTAGGGGTGTAGCGATACAATAATCTCAAAATATGATAATATACAATATTCTGATCACAATACGATATGTATCACAATATTTGGTAAACGATATAATTCGATACGATTTGCTGCGCTTTTACGATTTTCTGAAAGATTTTAGAAGGACAGTGATTTTAGTGACATTTTGTGTTCCATAGACTTGGATTTAATTAACTGAAAACTGATTAAAAACACCGACTACACAATACCTGACTCTGATTGGACAGAGTCTAACAGTCTACAGCTGGACAAAATGAATCAAAGATGCAGTGAGAAAATTAGTTTCTGTCATTTCATTCATGTGGATTTGACATAAAACTCAAAGTTTCAACAGTGATCCAGGAGCTGAGTGGGGAGATCATCAGCCTCTGTAGACTCTCAATATGCAAATGATTGCACTTTTCTTTTGGACATATTGTGACTGCGTTTTGGAGTATAGTCCCTATAGTCTTTTGGACTATAGGGAAAAGGCTTTTCTACCTTGGCTCCCGGAGTAAGCCGTGGCTCTAAGCTGTTTACTACTAGTTGCTAGCGGCTCTGCCTCACCCTGTAGTGATTGACTCCTTGCAGCTGCGCAGCGCCGCCATTCCCCTGCTTGGTTCTCTGAGTAGCTCCTCTCAGACTGCCAGGATCTCATCGTACTCTCAGTCTCTGATACTCTTTGTCAGTTGCTAATAAGAATGATCGATCCGCCATCATGATCATGACAATCCTCACTGCGCCCAGACTGAGGCTGCAGGTTTCCCCTCTTTGTTTTCCAGCTCAAAACAGAGCGGCACTGCCTGCTGCATGTTCATTCTTCAGGTAATCCTTTATATACAAAACAGAAACCACTAAGCTAAAAACAAATTACGAAGTGGATGCCACTAGTTGCTCCAATATCCAAACTTTGCATTAATTTCGCGATCTCACTGCTTTTGCCGCTACTCCGTTCCGCTTCTCTTTCACGGTTACTTACGCAACTTCACTTTGTTTCTTGGCAACGAAATACAGCCCATCGTTATTTATTGAAGATTTGAGATTTCCAAAAACAAAGGAATCTAATGTTCGTTTTTTACGTTTGGAAGCTCATTCCCTTTCACATAACTGGAAAAGCCGGTTTTAGTAGAAAATGAGACTGGGGGAGGCGGAGTCTTGCTGCTACATCGTCACAAACCAGACATGTTAAAAAGACAGTATAAGCCTATGGACCACTATGGTTTAACGTATCGATACTCGCGGATGAAAAATCGATACCTTCTGAGAGTGGAAAAAAATCGATAAATATCGTAGAATTGATATAATTACACAGCCCTACTCGTACCGAAGTAGTTTCTGAAGTGTTTCCATCTTCTCATTTGGACATTTCCACAAAGAAATACAACTTTGATGAAGAAGACATGATGAAGGTCAGACAGACTAAGGGTTTCAAAGCTATTTGTTTAAGGTGGAGTTTGACTCCAGTGACTGCTGAGCCTCAATGAAGGAAAGTTGAAGTAACTGTTTAAAAGAAGAATGATAATCTTCAGAACTTAAATTAGATGAAATTAAATTACCATTTGAATTTTCCCATCCGACTAGTTTTTCTATATGCTAACAACTAACATGTAAGTGTCGTATTCTGCTTGCAGGCTTTGACTGGAAAAGTTTCATGATATGCTACTACAGAGAAAACATTGGGACGCATGCAAATTCAAAGTAGGGCACCTTCAACTAACGTCGGCAAAGCCAGAAACATTTCCTCATGTGAAAATTTAATATTTTCCTAAAATTCAAAGCTTCCAGAGTTCAGAGTCTCTTTTATTTCCAGAGTTTTTTAAATAATAGTGACAAAATACTTGCTATGAATTTAGGTAGATATCCCAACAGCTAACAGGCTTTAAACGTGGAAGAAAGTGGATGGATGATGAATCAGGGATGAGTGGACAACAGATGACAAATAGATGGTTTCAATAATCATTGGGATGATATATCAATAGATAGATGAAGTGTTTTTATGTATGGACGTTTTGCTACAGCTTTACAAAACACGGAGGGACAAACTCAATTACCAACACAGGTGGAGTTTTACTTTATATGACATTAGCAGAGAGACATGGCTGTTTAAATGTGCATTTAGAAAACAATAAAACAAATGTATTTAATTAGAAAATATTTAACCAGAAAAGCAGCAAGTAGCTTTTAAAGTTCATTGCATGTATTCAAAAGTTTAAGCTACTTCCTGCTTACTCGTACGCAGCTGATTTCCTGTAAAAGCTTCGCCATAAGAGGCCAACTTGTACAGACTTCCTTTAAATGTTCTTTATTACTGTAGCATCGCCCCATCCTTCACAGAACCCCCCCCCTCCTTCTCAAGTCATCCAGTGCACCTCTTTTCTCTGACCCCAACATCCATTTGCAGAGCAATTCTTCACTCAAGTTCAAACAGGGGACAAAAAGGTACTTCATGGAGGGAAAAAAAAAAAAGAGGGCCCATGAATCAAAAGGCACGGAAATGGAATTCACTGTACAAACGCCGGGAGAATTTCAATGTCCACCGAGGCACAGTGGAGCTCTGTTCGTTTCTGTTCGCGGGTTGAGGGGTGAAAGGAGCAGCCGCCGCAGCGGGGCACATCCATTCTGACAAGTCCTTATGCACACTCTGAAAAAGGCCTGAGCAAGGTCTGTTTGTTTAAGAGGAAATGGACCCAGCTGAAACTCCAACAAAATAACAGGGTCGTTTAATGGTTGTGCCTCAGTGTGTTTATTTGGCAGATATGAAACCAAATATAAAATGCTTCCCGCTTGCTGTGCATATTAACAACTCAGGAAATTTCATTTTAGTATTTGTCTTCTTCCTCTCAGTTTATGCAGCATCTTTATTAACTGGTATTTAACTGGGAATGTGGCCAAACCACATATGAAAAGATCATCATGCGAGTGACAAAACTCAATGTTTCAGTCCGGACCTCGCTGATAAATTAAGACAGCTGTGGTTTTTTGCTTGCTTTTAGCTGTGATTTATGCAGAGTTTACATGTTTCTCATAAAGAAGGCAGCTCTCTTCTCATGTTTAAACACTGAGCATATAGTAAGCTACTTCAAAATGTCTAATGGTTACAGATATTGACATTAGTCTATCATGTTTGTGAAAATATCCCACACCTCTGAACCCTTGAGATGCTCATCCAGACAACGAGATGGGTTCTGGAACACTGCAAAAACACCAAACTATTTTGTCTAGTTTCTAGTGCGTATATATTAGTACTTTTGAATTAAGACACAGCTAGCTTAAAAGTAACTTATCATTAGTTTAAAGAAGCTTATTTTAAGTCAATAATTCCTTGATATTGATGAAAAAGTTCTAGTTTCATTTGCAGATTATTTCACTTATAATAAGATATTTTCACATGTTGAAGTTAATTTATCTGCCAGTGGAACTAGAACTCTTTCAAAAATATCAAGAAATTATTGACTTAAAACAAGCTTCTATATCTTGATGATAAGTTACTTTTAAGTTGGTTTTGTCCTATTTCAAATGTAATAAGATATATGCACTAGATACAAGACTAAAAATACTTGGTAAGATTCGGTGTTGTTGCAGTGAAGATGTTTTGGTGCGAAATGAATGGACAAAAGCAAAAATCTTTTTGAAGATACTTGCTGAACCTGGGTTAGACAGTGATAAAAGTCTTGGGCTGAAAGACCAATCAGAGAGGAAGATCCAATTTCTCCAAAGCAACATAAAAAGCCGACTGTAGTTTGTAGATACCCTCAGGGACAAAGAATGTAATTTTTGGAGACATGGTCTCATGAAACTAAAATTGAAGTGGAGGAAAAACAGGGAACGCTTCGAAGATGAGAAAAACCAACTGTGAAGTACAGAAGAACCGAATTTGAAGAGATTCAAAAAATTTAAACTCTTCTCTTTCCTGTTATTCTATTTACCAAAGAGAAATGATTTTGTTAATCCCGACTGACCTAAAACAGGAAAAGATTAGTCTGATTCAGTATCAGACAGGGAGACAAATATGTTATGCAACTTTTTTAATCTGACAGCTACTTTTGTACAATGAGAGTATTTTTGATTGTTTGAAAACCTGTCTGCAAACTCCAGCTTTAACCCAATAATGAAAACCAGGAGTGCTTAACTGAAAAAGACTGAATGCTGAAACTGAACCAAGAGATACTTCAGCAATGTTTTATTTACACTTTTTCAACCTATTTATGGCAGCTTTTAAAATTTCCCATGTAACAGATTTTCTGGTTTGTTTGTTTGTGGGAGAGTTTTGTAGATGATTTGTAATGGTTTCAGTTTGTGATATATCTGAACTCCTGTGAACCATTGTGAATCTTTTTTGAAGCAAAGTTTTTCTGCTTCCTGTACATTTCCTTTGTTGGTACCTTTGCTGAGAAGAGATTATTTATTGAGCCACTTTTTTAAAAAGTCAGTCAGTAGTGTAAGGCAAACAGATTTTATCCAAATATTAACATCTCATTGTACTTCATGCATTACGATGGCAATGGTGTATTGCTGCATGTTGCCCTGACCTGGAAACTATTAAACTAAAGTGATGGATGGATGTTAGAAAAAATACAACCAAAGTGGAAAAATAGTTTCTTCCAAACAATTAGCTAAGGTTGGTGTGCTCTTTAGCTGCATTCACACAAGTTGTTAACACCAGTAACTATGGGTGGATGGATGGAAAGAAATGCATGAGCCTGCAAGCAATTACCATCATTTCAAAAATCCAGCGGGCAGGCTTATTTTTGTGCTACTTGTGTATCAAGAGATCAAACTCATTACACGTCTCCTAATGTAGATTCTAATTAAACAGACAGTGAAGGATGAAAACAGCCACGCAGGTTTCCTGATTACTTCCTGACTCCTTTTTGATCGAGAAACAGCGGATAAATCCTGAGTGATGTGAAGGCCATGAACACCAGGAATGATCCTCTGACCTCATCCCAGCCTAGCATCTGCTAAAGGGCATAACTACTCCATCCTGCGCCCCTCTACGGCCCCTGGCCATTTGACAGTGGGTCAAAACTGACCAAACAGAGCCTGCCAAGCACCCCTGTCTGTGGGCCCCGGGCACCAGACTCGGGGGCCCTCGCTGGCCTCTTTGCTTTTTGAGGCTTTGGGAAGATTAATAGGCCTCCTCCGCAGAGCGCCTTTGTGAGGCAGCGCCCAAGCGTGTTCAAGCTGTTGGGTTTGCCAGAGACGAAAGGAGCAGCGGCTAATTCCACCGTAGGTCAGTTTGTCTGTTGCTGCTCTGCATTTCCAATTGCTCGGAAAGGTCACATCCGGACCAGGAAACAAAACAAAAACAAACTCGGAGCAAAAATTGCAAACCCCAGAATTTAAAAAATAAAATAAATCTTACAGCGGCCTTTATCTTTGTGGTGATCGTAACCCAAAATGCCCAGCTGAACAAATCAAACACACAATCCAGTCTGCTCTCAGTTCAGTTTGGTTTATGGATTAATGCCGAAATCAACGATGACATGCATGCAAATGTACATATCATATTTGCACAGCCGCTTTCGGAAAGAGGTGCTAATCATACACAAACACTTGGGTTATATTAGCCAAGCAGATTCGTTAGTCTCATTTAAAGACACAATGCTGTGGAAAAGTCTTTACCCCCTTAGAGATTTCTCCGGTTTTGTTTGATTGTCATACCAAAAAATTTCAGATCAACAAATTTCACAACCAGACGTAAACAAACAGAATAAATACAAACAGCGTTTTTAAATGATAATCTCATTTCTTAGGGGAGACCAATAAGCTCTCTGCCCTGTTAAAAAAGAAATTAACTGGTTATCCACATCTTATTGGAAACCGGAGAGCAATACAACTTCCCACAATTAGGATTTGTTAATGTCAGTCCTGAAAAATCACTTAAATATAACATCTATGTCAAAATGAAGTAGGCTATAAGACAGTTGTCTCAAACTCCAGTCCTTAAGGGTTTGTGTCTTGCAAATTTCATATGTCTCTCTGCTTCACCACACCTGGCTCCAATATTAGCTCGTTACCAGATCCCTGCATAGCTTGACTGCATGCTAGTGAAGCAGTTTCATCATTTAATTCAAGTGTGAAGGACAATGGACACATCTAAAACTTGTGGGACTCTGGCCCTCGAGGAATTCAGTTTGAAATCACTGCAAGATCTTAAAACATAACATACCTAAGTCTAAGAAGAACCCCAAAATTTCAGGAACAGATGAGAAACATTTACATCTATGGGTCTGGAAAGAGTTACAAAGCCATTTTTAAAGGCCAAGACACACTGGATCCATGTTAAAGTTAATGGGGCCTAGCAGACCGCCAACAATTCCCTGCAACTACGTTTCCGACTGTCCGACTAGGCAGCAATTTGACGAGAACGTCATGAGTGTGACAAAGTACAACACATCTGCTTTGGGGGAAAACACAAACTAGGATTCTACCCACAAAAGCAGCAGTGTGGTTATCCATGGCGGGACTTCAGAGGTACAGAAAAAGATGAAAGAGTGAAACGATGACCTTGCTTGAGCAGGTTTGATTTTTACTGCCAGTCCGGTTTGTGCTTAAGCAGGTGGGATTTCTGGTACATTAGCCTGGCCATTACCTTCCTACCTAATTACACCCAATTCTAATTTCTCTTCAGTGCTCTCTCTGGTATTTCTCCCATTGAAGTGGATTTGTCTTGTAGAATTTCAATCGAGCCAATCAGCAAACAGAAGGAGAAGTTGTGAGCGATGACGTTGATTTTCTGCGCTGTTTCAGAATCGCAGTTTGTCTGTAGTTTTAGCAATGGCTAAACAAAGCCATTCAGTCCATGTTGGCCACGCTTCCAAATATTGAACTAACATCAACAACCGCCTCGTTCAACTCAACACTATTCTCTTTGCAATTGACAATGGTTGTGTACAGCGTTTGCAATTTCCGGTAAGCTTCATAGCATCCAACTAACGTAGTACATACGCCATGGGCAAACGTTAGCAATTGGGTAAAACTTAAACAGAGTCCACATCTCCAGCAAGCAATCGTTTCTCAATAGTCAAAAGGTCAAGACCCTCTGTACAAAGCAACGTGTAGAACAAGGGGCTGGTTCAGGCTAACGGTACATACTCTCACAAGAATACTTGATCTTGTGAGTGAGTTGATTCGTACAGGTACCGTCATGTCAGAGTCAGGACAAAAAAAGTCGGATCCAAGTGTAAAGAGTCGGTCGCAAGCGGTGTGTATTGGCCTAAAGTTTCCAGAGAACCACAAATTAAGAAAACATGAAACAATCAAGAGTGTCCAGCCTACCAACATTACTCCAAGAGCATATCAGCAATGAGGTCAATAAAAAGAACCCAGAACAACATCAAATAAGAACTGTAACCCTCACTTGGTCAACATTCATGATTCAACAAGAGACAGGACAACATTGGGAGACATGGAGGCATTTCTAAATCAAAATAACTCCTGACCAAAAATAACGGAAATGGCCCGTCTTGCATTTGCCAAAAAAAAATAAAATAAAACATCTTAATGAGCCAAGACTTTATGGAAAATATTCTGTGGATTATTGAGTCAGAAGCTGCACTTTTCGGATGGTGTGTAAAATCTTCTCACAGGATTTCAGAAAAGAACATACCAGCTGTTTAACAATGTGGTGGCAGTATGATGGTCTGGTTCTCCTTTTCTACTTCAGGACCTGGACATGGTGTAAGTGATAGAACTATGAATTCTGTGAAGGCGAATGAAGTAAAGCGAAGGTTTTAGGGTGAACTAGTAAAGTTTTGGACTGACGGGACTTCATGCTTAAAAACTCTCCAATGTAGCTGAAAAAAAAACTCTTCTGAAAAGAAGAGTGGGCCAAGTATTATTCCACAGCGATGTAAATAAATTCATTGCCATTTATCGCAATGATGATGGCAGGTATTCCCACAAAAGGTGGTACAATTAATACATTTTGGGGAGCAATTACATACATTATATAGGAACAGGTTGCCTTGGACTGCAATTTATCAATTTCCCTGAATAAATTAATCATTTGGGAACTCTGTATTCACTCAGGTTATCTTTGTCCAAAATTAAATATTTTGACAATCAGAAACACTTGACTGTGCCAAAAAAAGGAGGGGAAAACAGAAGCATTTAGAAAGGGGGAAAACACTTGATACAAACCAAACAGTTTTTTACACCAACTTTGAATGTTGAGCTGAAAATGTTATAGAATATTTTTTTTCCGGATTTTATGCAAAAAAGCTTTTGGGCTGAAACCATTTTAATGATTTTTCTTCGCACTTGGTTGCAGGTGAGGGCCTTTTGATTCCTGTCATGTCACGCCTCCAGTAGTGCAGCCACCAATAAAAGCCTCTTTTACCCTCTCTGTCTCCCCTCACCCTCTCACACACACTGACAGTGCGCGCATACACACACACACACACACCCCCACACACACACACACACACCCCGTCTTCTAGCTGCTCCAGGTGCCAGGGTGTGAAGAGATCAGCCAATCCCAGGCCTCATCTGAAGCTGGATGGTGGCCATCGTGTTATTAAAAGCTACGGGTGAGCTTTGCTGCTCGCCTTTTCCTCTGCGCTCCAAACGATTTATGGGGAAAAAAAAAAAGACTTATGAAACAAAACAGCGTTGAGAAGAGGGTATGCTTCCCAGAGGGGGGAAAATAAATTTGAGTTTTCTGTTAGTTGTCTGATAAACAGCGCACTGAATCACCGCTACCATCCATTTTCATGAGCTGATAAGGAACCAGCTTATGGGTCATGATGGCATGATTGATGTCTCCATCTCGCTGCTCTTTGTGTCCAACAATAATTTCCAGTGATATTATTTCCATAAACATCATTAGGAGACAGAGTCGTTCCATCTTCTCAATCAGGACTACTGGGAAAGCTGAAGTGCCTTTGATGAGATGAGATCACATTTTAGAGGGAGCCGCTTTCCTCCTCGCCTGTAGCCAAAAACAGCCCTAATTGTGTTTTGTCCCATATGTGAATTATTATTAACGGCGATTCATTTACTACACTTCCTTTGCCAATTTCCTAAATTAAAAAAATAGCATGTTGAGATTTACAACGCCTCACCCCCTTTCCACACTCATTTCCAGCACCAGCTTCCAGCGTAGCTATGGCAACTTCCAATCATCAAGGTTGGTAGAGCCTGCTGGCCGTGTGCTTGGCGCGAGGCTCTGAGAGGCGCAGGTGGAGCACATATGGAACAATGGCCTAGTAGAGGAAAAAAAAAAAAAAGAAGCCCCCTGCCCGTCTGCATGTGCCAGCAGTGCCCATTTTAATCCCAGCGTTACCTTCTAGTGCTCTCTGATGGAGATGTTCGGCTGCAATCACAGCCTCCGACCAGCGCTGGGCCTGTGCCAAACTTCACTTCACAAAGCCAGAAAAGTCTCAGAAAGTCATGCACCCACCCTCTTTTAGATTATTTACCATTATAGAAGCAGTGATGGCTTTTCCAGATTCATAATTACTAGTTTCCACTGAATATGCCTTATATATATATATATATATATATATATGGTTTGTACATTCGTGGCCATACATACGTTGCGCATTAATGACGTTTGTGGCCCATATGGCTCGTAATGGGAGCAGTAATTTTATGGAAATCACCAGCATGTGTGGTAAATAAATCAATCATCCAAGAAGCCTTATCTATCACTGCACATTTTAGCAGTCAGCTCCATGTAGGTTAATTAAAGCACAATGGCCGAGGAGAGGACCTGGCACCCATCCTGCTTATGTTTAAGCCTTCTCGAGGCCTGCTGAGCTGAAGCTCTCTATAGCCAGATGAAATGTGCGCATCTATCCTCCCCCATCCCTTCCCTCAGTGCATAAATCATCTATAAGGGCCTCAGCATCGACCCCAAATTCCATGAACAATGATATTTGTTCACAAACGACGCGCATGGCTGCTTGTCAGACTTCAAAGTACAGGCTGTGTTTCTCTGGGCCTTATGTGTGGACTTTATAATGTAACAAAGATTTTTCTTAAAGTCAATTTATCTGGTTTTGGAACAAATCCATTAAGTTTCAAGATGAGTTTTTGGTAATGTGTGCCACTGCTAATTAGCGGTTTTGTTTAGTGTGAGCTCTGAGATAAGTACAAATTTCTGTGAAGCGCAGTGATGGAAATTTAATGTATTTTATTAACTGCAGTACACAAAATATTTGATAAGTAAAAGTTCTAATTGCCTAACATTAATAAAGTATTTAAGAAAAACAACCAAGAAAAGGTAAAAAATAAAGTCACAAGATCTTTTGTGTGTTTTTTTCTAATAAACAGCTGAGCTAAAATGCATGCATCTCTTCAATGATGTGGCTAATCAATGCTAACTTTTTTTATTTCATATTTCTAACCATAAAATTTGGGCAGAACATTTTGTTCTTCTGTGATACATTTTAAAGTGATGTGATTTTCAAGCCCTAATATGTCCTAAAATACTTTAAAAGTCAAGCGGATTAAATGTACAACGTTGTTAGACGGTTCCACTAAAACAAACCAAGTTTTTTTTTAAAAGATGTTTGTATTTCAATAACAATTCAGTTCAAATTGCTTTACAAATGACATATTTAAAAATATTTTACAAACATTTAATCAGTTAACTGTTTTGACTAAGTTTTGAAAGTTAAGCTAATGCCGTTAGCAAAGCTAAGGTTTTCAGTTTTGCTATCCAGAGCTAAGCTAACACTAGCAAAGCGCCAACCCATTGTGACAAAATGCAACATCTCTCTGAGGATTTACGGAACAAAACTAGTGTACAGATTAATTTAATTATAATTGAATATGTTTTAAAGTGACTCTCAGTTTGATTTTTAGCTTTTATCTACTGTGACAGTTGTTTTTGCTTGAACATCAGAAAGCAGTCAGTGCTGTTTCATACTCTTATCTTTTAACTGAAACTGTGACTTTTCTTTCTCTCAAATTCATGAGCTAAAGAACAGATTTTATCTGGAGTTTGCAGTAGTAAGTCAGCAAATTTCCTGTCTGCAACCCTGGAGGTCACGCAGAAAACAAATATATATATATATATATATATATATATTTTTTTTTTTTTACAGTAAATTAACCACCTGTCCTGTTGCAAACAGAAACAATTAAATCAAATTAACAGGTTTTATCATTCAAAAAGATAATCTGGATAAATAAACAGAGGAATTATTAAGATGAAGATGATCTGATTCGGCAAGAAAGGAACAGGAAGCTTTATGTGGTTGATTACAACACCATATCATCATATCAGATTATTCTCTATAAATATAGTTACTACCATATTTCCTAAAGCAAGAGATGTTTGTGGGGGGGTTCATTAATGAACAAAGATTTTCTTGGATTAGATATGGAGCCTAACCATACATGACTGTGGCTGTGTGGGGCAACTGTGGCTGTATGGTAGAGTAGTCGTCTTGCGATCGGAAGGTTGTAGGTTCGATTCCAGCTTCCTCCTGCCACATGTCGATGTGCCTCTGGGCAAGACACTTAACCCCAAATTGCCTACTTGTCTGCGTATAAATGTGTGTGTAAATGGGTGAATGTGACTCTAAAGCACTTTGAATGGTTAAAATGACTGGAGAAGCGCTATATAAGTTCAGTCCGTTTACCATTTAAAATGTGAATTGGCTATCTACTTTCATAACATGCACTGTTTAAAATAATCTCTTACCCAAGCAAGCACATTGTCATAAACTGTCAATTCGATTCTTTAGTGTGGCTGAGAACATGTTGAGTTGAGGTTTGGTGAACTGTATTTCACAGATTAGTAGGTTACCAAATCGAAAGCTAATGGCTTGTAGTGCTTACCAATAAAAAAGATGTTAAATAAATATTCTTACCTGGCTGGCAATAACAGTAGTTTCCTTTGTGCATTCCACTCACGATTTTTCACTATGTCAGATCAAGTAGTTCTCCATATCCAGGTCAGAAATGTTCAGCAGCCTAAGCAAACATAATTCAGATAACATTCACTATTTAGCATCTGTTATGAGTCTTCTAGTTAATCAATTAAATCTCTAGTATTATTTGAAAACTCCTCACAAAGTATCAAGGTAACCTCTAGTTTCAAACATCATCTAGAATAATCAAGTCAACTATAAAATTCTGCTAGCAAAGCTCAAACCCACTGTGACAAAAATAACAATTTTGGAGGGTTTAAGAAACAAAACTACTGTTGATTTTTGTTTTTGATTTTCAACATCAGTTTGGACTCGTTAGCCAAAGCTTTACAGGAACTGCTGCTCTCAAAATCAATGTTACCTTTCTTTTTAAAAGTCTTTCATAGGCTAACAATACACGACAGTGAACATCTCCATGGTTACGCTCATCTTTATTTAACGTTATTTAAGAATTCGAAGTCAACACTAGCCATAAGGCACGTATAGACCCTTCGCAACTGCGTCACTTAATCATTCAAAGCGCCGTGATGGACGTCGGAAATGAGGGTCTGAAGTTGTTTTTGTCAGTTTATTCATAGCTTCTTCTTGTTCGAGTTAAGCTAATTTGTTTCTGAGCGTAACACACCTGGTTAGGGTTCTTAGACGGCGGTGTTTCCTAGCTTGAAACAGCTAGCTTAGAAACCGACCCGTACTTCCTGCGGTCCTCATGATGTGTTGATCAATTTACAGACTTGCCACCACATGATTTATGTCACAGCGTCTCCCCTCAAACCGTAGCGGTATTAAAAACGTACAAAAGACGAGACGCTAACCAGTTAGCGGGGCCATCTTGTTAGACGTTACGCACTGTAGTTAGACGTTACGCAACGTAGTTAGACGTTACGCACTGTAGTTAGACGTTACGCAATGTAGTTAGACGTTACGCACTGTAGTTAGACGTTACGCACGTCCAACTACTAATGGATAGACATGCGTAACTTCTTCATAATGCAATATTTGATATCTTTCTAATCATCCTTACTTATAAAGCATATGAACATTAATCTTCTCACCTTGTAAAAAGTGTTCGCTGCAAATCCGCGGCTACACCGAGGGCTGCCAGTCATTATGAATGACGGGTCGGATGCTATCCATCTTTCCTTGTTAAAAGTTATACAATAAAATGACAAGTTTTGTTTTCACCCTTGTCTGTTTGTGCAGTCGACCGCGCAGCACAATGTGACCATTTTTGAAGTGAAATCAACTAAATAAAAGCGATATTAGGCCACCACATGTGCGTTTTTTGACAGGCTGTAAAGCCTGTCAACGTCACGTCGAAGAGAGTGACGTCACTTGTAAAGCCCGCCATAGCTTTTTATGTGGCCCTCTAGTAAGTGTGCTAAAATATGTTATCAATTAAATTAATGTAGTTTTTATCTGTTTACTGTCAAATTATATCGATCAGTTCCTTGAGAATTATTGTGGAAATTTATGCAAAAATCAATAAATCCCCTCACTTTTTTGCGTTAACGTAATTGGAAGTTTATTGCAGATTTTTCTCAAAAAATTGTCAAAAACTTTTTTACTTGCACTTAACAGCTGCCTCAACCTAAATTGATGTCAGATTACAGTTCATGACCTGTACAGCGAGTAATAAAAAGTAGCATTTATCGTCATAAATAAGTGCAAATATTGCAAATATTTCCGAATTAGTACCACAAACACTTTAATTTTTATTGCAAAAAGACACAAAAGGAATCACAAAATCCTGGAGGGACTGAGAAGACGTTCAATGATATTTAATTGTAGCATTTGATTAATATATTAACAGTTTGTGAACAGGTTTTATCAATACATTGTGCCACATCCAACCCTTTAATTGCATGAATGATATTGATTTTGCCCAAAATGAAAATAAGTTTGACACTCCTCGTCTATAGGAACAAAATTTGCAAAAGGAGTTATGTAGCCACTTGATATTTAGAACAAATACATTTACTTTGATTATCTAAACATTAGCAGAAGCTATATTACTGCAGGGTTTTGTTTTGTCTTTTTTGCTCAGTAATCTTCTATAGGGTAACACAATCTTCCAGAGTTGGTTTGAACTAGAAAGCAATTAAAAAGAGCTTTCAGTTGGACATTAGCATCATCCCAATCTCATCTCCTAAGTTGGCAGGCTCGGAGTGAAGGCACCCGGCCGATACGACTTCTCGTGGCCCTCGGCTGTCACTGATAACAACTGTATCTCATTATCCCCTGTGTGTCGGGGCCACGGCGGTAGTGGCAACCGTAAACACCATCCTCCTATCCCACCACAAAGGCCTGTACGCCGACAAAAGGCGCTCACTGAGCCTTGAACCCAAGCCAATTTCTCTGTTCTTGTTGCCATGCACAGCAGATGTCTGAGAGAGTCTATGGAAGGTTACTAGGTTCTTTTAAACCTAGTAAACATGGAGCTGGTGTCTTAAGGCATCTATAATCTGAAGCAAGTAGAGGCATTTTGTTTTTTTGCCATTTGTTTTGTAAAGACCTTTTCAGGCAGGAATCACAGAAGCGAGTAAAAGACGATAGAAATGTGCAGGAAGATTCATGGAGTTTGTTCTGTAAGGCATTCATCTTAAACTGGACAAATTTTAGTTTTATTTTAACTGAAAATGTAGAGTGAATACAATATAATGCAACTAAAATAGAAAATTTATTTTAAATTATTCTCTCAGTAGGTTTGATGAATAATTTCTTCTTTTTTTTTTACAATTATTTAAAGAAAAAATAAATTCCCCTGCTTGATGTGATGAAACAATATTTTCTTGTTTCAATTTATTTGTTCATTATATTCTCTAGAATGATTGTAGCAACAAGATTTTTAGATACAGCGTATATTTTTCTTTCCGTTATACAATTCTTTCCCCCAATTTTTTTTATTCTTCCTCCTCCAATTTATTGTAATTAAGCATTCTTACTTGATTAATTTAGACTTTTTCTGTCATTTTAATGATTTACACCACTTCAGCAGAACCACACTTGCAATTAGTAGCAAAAACAACCTTAATAAATCCTTTTTTAACCTGAATTTTTGGTTTATTATCATAGAGCTTGCAAACATCTAGAGTTTAGTTATACATATTTTAATTAGGCTTTAATTTACCTTATCTGCACAAAGGTGACTCAAGCAAACAAGCACCAAAGGAAATTCATGTTACGGACAATTACAATCAACAACTTGTGTCATAATTTATTTTTATTTTTTAAAAAGTAAAAGAAATTAATCATTACCAAGTGTGGTATCTTTGCTTTTATTAGAAAATCATATAGATTAAATGTTAATCATAGCTAGCTTCATACCAGTGTGTTTCTGCCAACATGCCAGATGGACCATTAATGAGAATAGCACGAGGATCTTAGTCTATACACGGATATGGAGATGCAACAACAAGCATAACACCACACTTGGCTTCCAAAAACTGTTATTTATTTAGACAAAAATAGTAAGAGATGATTGCACACATGCACATGTTTTTTTTCCCCCTTCTTTCCCGAAGTCAAAGAGTATGTGCTAAAAATGTGTGCGATCTCTGCAATGTTGGATGAAAGCCTGTTTTCGGATGTTTTCACAGAGTGGGCTGCCACGAGAGACTTGGAAAAATTGAAGGCAACACCTGTCACACACATTCAGCATCAGATATTAACATCCGTCTCTTTTGCTGGTCTGCGAGGAAGAATAATTGCTCTTGTTTAAAAACCTGCCTATTAGCAGTAACCAGGTTACGCCGGACATCTGTCTGAGAGAGTCGACAGGCGTAATTGACTTCCATCCTATCCCGGTCGCCTGAAAGGAAAAGCAGGTCGGGACGGCGAGCGTTGCATCGGCTTGTTTTGGCTTCATCACGTGGAATTGTGCGAGATGAAAACGGCACACATATGCCCGAGCGTGGAGCTCAGTGGCATGTTATTGGCACGGTGTTTTCATCAGGTCTGATAACATATGTTTGGAACTCAGGAGGCTCTGGGCAGGGGGGAATAGCGCTGTGTTTGAAGTCAAACCGTCGCATTAAGCAGAGAGAAGCGGCACAGTTGTGTGGAGATGCTCTCTTGTTCAAAGGGATGGGAAAGGAACAGCTCCGGGGAGCGTCCAACATCAAGAGCTGACCCCGGCACCGTTTCCTCGCTACCTTCTGCCTCGCATCCCACAGCCGTATGCTGCGATTCCCAAAGACCGGCAGGCCCGTGCCATCTGGCCTCACATCGGATTCCCCGGACACATATTGGGAATCCAAAGTATGCCACCTCCCTGCCTTTCCCTTCCCTCTGTGCTCTCTCCCTCTGGGTCGTCTCTGCACCTCCACTTCATCCCTGCTTGAGTGCTGGCTCGAGTGGAAGGGGTCGGCTCTCCAAGCAATCCCAGTTGCCCTTTTCCTCTATAATCCTCTCGTGATGGGATCCAGGAGGAGCCCTTTAAATTCGGAGGGAAACGGTCAATACTTTAAAGATGAAGGAAAATCCCCAGAGAGTTATCCACCAAGGCCTTAAAGTTGATTTTGGCTTAACCGCTGCTCATTAAACAGCATTCAGTTCTCATTTTCCTTAAAAAGTCAAGATTTAGCAACACAATGTAGCATGAACAGAGTCTTGAACTTTGAAAAGACTTTTTACTCTGCTGCCCACTTCCAATTAGCTGCTTAATTTTTTCCTGTAACCTAAATAAACCAATACTTTAGCCAAAGTAAAGCATTAATCTAGTCTCCAAATAATCATTCTTCCTGATAGATAAAACCTTGGGTGCTCAAAGTGCGGCTCTGGTCCCATTTGCGGCTCTCTGACAGATTTTGGGTGGCCTAAATGGAGCAAATCTGTCCTGCAACCTGAGGTGGTTGGTGCAGGTGGAAACTTTTTCAACGCATTTTACAGATAAAGAAGACATTAGGTACATTTATTAAAGTTTTTCATTCATCTTAATTTTGGAGAAACTAGAACCACAAATATTCACCTAATGTGAAGCTGGAAACTGATTGGTTAGCTTTAGGCTCCCTTCACCTCATGGCATCTCATAAACCATACATTACATAAAAATTGATTGGCAGGCTCCCATCGTAGCTCCATTTGATGTGAAATTTTATTTTCTGTGTTTGATCCAAACATCAGAAAGAAAAACAAAAAAATGTATCTTGATACCTGAAGCTAGGACAAACCCCCACAGTGAGGCATCAATTTATTATATTATTGCCTTCATGTTGACCCGAGTACTGAAGCGTGATTGATGTTTTCAAAGGCAAACTTAAGAGTTTGATTTCTAACTGACTTTCAGTAATCAAGATGATTTATTCCCATTTTATTACACTTTTAATTCGATTTTATTCATTATACTTTTGCCTTAAAATTTTTATTAAAATGAATAAACATTGAGCTTTGAATTTCATTTAATTTAATTATATTTAACACTCATCGGGATTTTGGAAATTGTGCTTCTTTAAATTTTTATATTTCCTTCCCATCATGACATCAACTGCATTTCCTTAGTCTTTCAAACTGACATCACATTTGTTAACTGTACATATCTATGCATGTATTTCCTTTTCTTTCCCATTTTTCTGTTTGTTTTCACATTGTTAGATTAGATTATAGAGCGCTACCAAAATGATCAGACTTTATTTCCAGTGGGACTGGTCGAGTTATGCACATTAAAGTCATTTAAAGTGGTTGATGGTTTGATATGACAGCTTAACATTGTCATAGTACTCATTGGGTTGTTTTTTTGGTTTTTTTTGGAACAATTCTCAATAGGCTGACCTCCTTTCAGAGCGCTAGTTGCTGTGAAAAAGTGTTGACAGACACACTCACAAAGGAAGAAGAGGCTCCAGGAAGAGAGCAGTGGTGGGCTGTGCAGCATGTTCTGTAGCACTGCCACAGATTTCACACTCCTTTTGTGCGTCTCTTTCTCTTCCTCTCCTCTGGGCGTCGCCGCAGTGGGAAATTCAATTCCCTAATAACTGGGGAATCAAAGTTGGACAGCACCACTGCTGAGACTCATAAAGGGAGCAGTGGAGTGGTTGGCCATTCATTCGTGCAGCCCCATTACAACGTGCACCAGATGGACACTGCACGTCACCGTGTGACATCTCAAGACAGCCGCAGCCGCCTGCCTGCCCCGGCGTGGAAAAGATGAAAGTTACGAGGAGGACGGGAGGCAGGTTGTGTCAAGCAGAGACGGATCTGATCAACAACTGCACAGAGACGAAATCAAAGTGGTCGAAGCATGTGGCGTGAGGCATCTGGTATTCTAGCAAGCAGAAGCTAGCGTGGTGTGCCAATACGTTTTAGGGGGAAGAGCCGCCTTCCCCCATTCAGTGGCCTCAAGCGAGTGGAGAGGTGTTTTAAATCCACATGGTGGTTTTTTGTTTGTTTTTTTATTATCTTGAAATGGAGGAGTCGGAGGAGGAGGGTGGGTTAAAGCGAAACAGGAAGTGTATTTTTGTGGGTGAAACTGAAAACATAGGCGATGAGACAAAATTTGTGGTTAGATTCTGATCAGAAGCATTTTCAGGTAATTACCCTACATCGAGGTTTTGTCGCCACCGTGGTTTGTCAGCATAACAATTAATATTTTACTTGTTTATAACATTTGTTTCTACTTTTTTAATTATAAGACTCTTGGTGCCAGTTAAGGTATGGCAATCTCGAGTAAAATTACCAGAGCTTCAACAAATATTAAACCGTATTAAATCAGAAGATGTGACTATTATAAATGTTTTTAAAAACATTTCAATAGTTTTTAATTTGGTATGAGACAGATAATGTGTGGGGAGGAAAAAAAATCAAGCTCCTCTGCTTTACCTCTAAGGACTTGCTGTCCTCTGAATAAATATGCCGCTCAGTCAGAAACAACCAATCAAAGCCAGGGGGAGGGACTTAGTGCTGTCAATCATCAACTTTCAGGCTCTTCCTTGCTCTGTGACACGCTACAGCTGGTTCACCAAAATGGAGCCTGCCATGAAAGCTAAGGCTAGTTAGCATGACCACCAATGACTGTGGATAGACAGTTTTTCTGGAAAGGTAAGTCGTTTGTTCAGCAGCGCATACATGAGGATGAGAGCGCTAACACCCTCCTCCTGGCTCTGATTGGTTATTTTTAGCCAGGAGTGGTGCATTTCTTCAAATGAAAACAGTAGCTTAGGCAAGAGGTGGAGGAGCTCAATCATATTCGTCCCATATACTGTCCCAACATGGTGACGATATCAAATATGTCAAAAGCGCATTTGACGTGCTAATAGCTTAGGGCGTTATTATAAAGGAATACATGTAAAATGCTGCTGAAAATTGATATTTGTTGTTCCTGTTTATGTCCAAGTTAGTGTTTGAACTAAAGCACAGCTCGTTGCTACAGGAAATTAGAAAAGCAGCAAGTGAAAATTCCTGAGAGTCATCACTTCCTGAAAGATGTGTCTGTATGGTCAGGTATCAGATTATAATGATCTGAAAGTATGACTAAATCACAATAATAAAACAATCTATTTGCCTTTTTTTTTAATAGAAACATTGCAATTATTCCCTGTGCTGCTAAATTAGTGGTATCTAATAAATACTACTTTGACATTGATGCATAGACTTATACAAAAGTATAAGATAAAAGCTAACCTTTCAGATGCTTATGGCAGAGTTTTCTCTTTTATATAATAATTATAATTTTGGTACTATACCAGTATTGAAACACCTTTAACTTATTAGGAGCTCCTCTAGTTTTTCCACATCACATCTGTGGTTACGTCTGTTTGACCATTTATGTATTGTTTAATTGCTGTATTAGTGGTGTTTGCCTACTTAAACCAGTCGTACTAGATTCCAAATCTTTGGCATGTTTCGAACAGTATTTTATTAGAGAATAACAAAAAAGTGAACTCTGTGACCTTCAAAAAGATGCCAGTGCTTTTCTTCAAATCTCAAAGTGCTTTTACAAGCTGCAGAGTGAGGCGTTTTGGCTTGTTCAGCTGAGCAAATATTTACTTATCATCCCAGATATCTTCCAAAAATTAAATTACAGCCTTCGATAAATGAAATTTAAAAAATGAATCCGATGTGGGTTTATGTGCTGTGTAATGTATGACACAAGGACCTGTCAAGCCCTCCTGGCATTGATTTTTACATTTTATACTACTTCCTACGTGGAGCACTGTGAGCATCTGATCCCCTAATCTCAGAATGCCAGCTTATTTGCATGCATATTTCCAAACAATCATGTCTGTCTTTCTTTTAAGTGAAGGAAAAATATAGTAGTTTCCTTCATGTAACTGAGCAGTAGTGAGCATTAAAAAGTGCGGGAGAGGCATTGCAGTTTTTCCGTATTTAAGAACTAGAAATATTTGACATTAATTATATTTTGACACAATTAACTGTCAAATAACTATTTGACAATGTTGTTGTAGGCAGGAGGAATAGACAGAGAATAGATGAAACCAACAAGGAAGGATTCCTGGGAATAGATCAGGTGATGTCAACAAATTTAAACTGAATCTGTGAGATTCAGTCACCGGAGGCGCATCTCACAATGACTGGAAATTCAGTCAAAAAAAGCAATGTTACAAGGAGTTTCATAATTCAGGTTAAATAAAAGCTTATAGCATGTTTTGCTAAAAATGTTACAAGTAGTTAAAAACAGCAGAGATAAGCTGAAAAAAAAAAAAAAAACTGTGGTTACGTCTGTTTGCTTGACCATTTTTGTATTGTTTAATTGCTGTATTAGTGGTGTTTGCCTACTTAAACCAGTCGATCTAGACCAAACATGCCAAATCTTTGGCATGTTTCGAACAGTATTTTATTAGAAAATAACAAAAAAAGTGAAATCTGTCACCTTCAAAAAGATGCCAGTGCTTTCCTTCAAATCTTAAAGTGCTAGCGAGACGTTCAGCTGAGCAAATATTTACTTATCATCCCAGATATGCGAATCTTCCAAAAATGAAATTACAGCCTTCAATAAATTAAACAAATAAAAAAAATGAATGTGATGTGGGTTTATGTGCTGTGTAATGTATGACACAAGGACCTGTCATGCCCTCCTGGCATTGATTTTTACATTTTATACTACTTCCTGCGTGGAGCACTGTGAGCATCTGATCCCCTAATCTCAGAATGCCAGCTTTCACTCAATGTCATCTGCCAATGAGCTGCAACCAGGCGCCCATCCTGCCTCTGGCACCAGAACTGCACCCATCCAGCTTGCGAGCGCTAA
The DNA here is from genome assembly GCA_903067065.1 of Brachyrhaphis terrabensis. NCBI lineage: Eukaryota > Metazoa > Chordata > Actinopteri > Cyprinodontiformes > Poeciliidae > Brachyrhaphis > Brachyrhaphis terrabensis. The sequence continues at coordinate 170,910 of CAEGAG010163075.1, read as the reverse complement.
TACCCGCCGTTGCCAGGCTACGGCGAGAGGAATCAAATTTTAGGTGGCGTCCACAGCTGTGCTGCACTGTCGTGCACCGAGGGACGTACATGGCAGCGTTCCCGCTGCGCACCTGGATGGGATGAAATGGGAAGAAGTGGAGGAGCCTCAACTGCTAGCTGCAGCAGAGGCTGGCTAAACAGAAGGCGTGTGTATGGAAACAAAAAGGACAACATTTCAGGTTATGAATTTTCAGATTTCAATGTGCGTGCTTTGCTGGCAGCATAAAAACCTGAGAAGATGGATCTGAATAGAACCGGTATCTTGAAAAGCTGAGAGAATTTTGTGATAAAAAAAAAAAAAAAGAAGAAGATCAAAACCAATCTAGCAAATCCAAGCAATGTCCTCTTTTCACCAGTTTATTGCATCACTGAGTGCTCTTTGATCTGATCTATGAGACAACAGGGTTTCAAACAATTCCTAGCAAACAGCCTCTCCAACAAGCCCCCCACACAAGAAAAAAAGAAAAACATGAAGGGCTTCTCCACAGCTGACTTCCTACATCTTAGTCTCAATGCAATCAGTGAGCTGTGCCGCTAAGACATTGTTAATTTCACAGGGTTCACACAACTGTCACAACATCTTAACAATCGGCTTCAAACGAGATGCTTTCCAAAAGGCTGAAATAGTAGACCACATGACCTGGACAACATGACAGGGAAGCGGTAACAAGACCCAAATAAAATCTAAAAATAAAAAAATTAAAGGTTTTAGATCATCTAAATGTTCCAGTGATTATTTTAGAGATGGTAGAAATGCTAAACTTACAGAAAGTTAAGAGTTGCTTATGTTAAATACTAAACATGATGAGTTACCTTTCATAAAGGCATTATTTAATGCTCACAAAACTCACCAGTTCTTCTAATTAAATCCCACACATGTTAATTAGCCTCCAATATATAACGTGGAGAGCATTGAAAGCTAAATAAAACAAATCCCCAGTATTCAATCACAGGATTAAATACCTCAAATCTGGGACAAATTTAATTAGAAACAGCCAACCAGAGCCACAAACAGAGATTTAACAAGCATATTACTAAGTAAAGTAGCCTCCCTTCTCTGTAGTTAGCTAGTGCTTACTAAATGCTAGCGACTATGCTAGCATTGCTTGCTAACTAGAAAAAAACAAAACAAAACAAAAAACAATTGGAGAGCTGTTCAGGGTTTTGTAGATTAGGTGAATCAACTTTGGGCAATACTCATACTACTTAAACTACACACACACAAAAATATATATAAATGCCAAATGCTAACTAGCAGGGTCTAAACTAAAATAGTTAGCAAACATTAAGAGTGTGTTTTTGTTTTGTTTTTTTTAGCAACAATGAATGCTAATGCAAACATTGTGTCAGTTTTACAGAGAATTTAGCAAAATATTACACCCAAGTTATCACTCCTGTCCCACTATTACATTTTTTAAAATATGTCTTTTTGATGATGGGATTTATTGAAAAAGACACACAATGGAAGCTGAATCTCAGAAGCCGATCCTGCTCTCATCTGTACGTAAACAGCCAGTTTCTTATTGCCTTTGCTCTCTTAAAAGCCACTGAAGCATCCCTTTAGTCTGTGAAAATAAATTATATTTTCATTCATCCTCTACTTTTACATTCATCGATCGAAAATCTATGTGGGACTTCAAAGCTGGACTTAACCAGGAGGAGGAGAGCAATTGCTCAACACAGGCTGCCATTGCAGACTAATAAATGCATAAATACACTTTCATTTGAAAACAGGCCAAGTTTCTGGACTCTCGGATGCACCCCCCTCTTGAACAGTCCCCGTCCTCAGCTGCGTTTTGCTCTCCCACGCACTCCTCCAACTAACCAAACACCTTATCCATGATCTGCTTCCTCAAAAGCAAACAAAGGGGCACTTAGCCTCGCCATCATCGCAGCGAGACGTTGGGATCCATTAGAGATTGAACATTTCACTGACATTTCGTTCGGCTGATCCTGCAGAAAAGAGTAAATCCATCCCCTCCTCCAGCTCCTCCTCACAACCATGAACCCAGAGACAGATGCCGATGCCACTGTGCTGCCAACATGATGGAGCTGCCAAAAGAAAATACTCAGTCTTTTCAGTAGACATTTTTTCCAAGTGCACAATCTCAAGAAAACATTCTATAACACAGAATGTGAAATGGCATAAAAAGAACATTTTCTGAAACAAAATGAAGACCTTAAATAGCCTTCACCAACTTCTCTTTAGATAGCAGAAGGAGCGATCATGGCCTGGAGGAACAAAGAGGTATTTACAAACCTAAGCGTGACCTTTCCTCGCTGCAGCACTTTTTGTGGGAGTGGGTTGGTTTTTGTGTGTTTTAAATAAAGAAAGGCTGCCACATTGAGGGGGAGGATGCATCTGAAATCTGACAAAAATGTGAGCAGTTTTATTGACGGTAAAATAATAATTAAAAAAATCAGAGCAGAGAGCTAAAAGATGAGTCTGAAAGCATTGCTGTCAAAATAAATAAAAATAATACATTTTGGAACAAAGAGAACAAAAAGGGCCAATATGTTTCAAATCTACCATCACTGATGTATCTGTACAGGCAGAAATGTGCAAAAGCACAGACTGAAACAAACCCCTTTGACAACCTTTATCTACATAGTTATAATTCTCAGATCATCTAAGAAGTTTGCAAACACGACGCTCGGAAATGTAATGCTGCTTGTCAGCTGGAGGGAGCACTGTTTAGCTTTAAAGCTTCTCTAAATATTTGTTCCATTTGAGTTTACATACTTAAACTGACAAAAAAAAAATTAAAAGTCTAATTATGGGGTTTTGTTTTAAGATAATTTGTTGCGACATCACTTTAAGTGATAGAGCAAATGCCTGAATATTTCATATTTCCATTCAAAATCCATCGATTAGCTCATTTGAAAGTGAACTTGTTGCTCCAAAACCAGTGGAGTGCAGCAATAATCAAAAGTCATGCGCACGCAATTACATTCTTTAGATAAAGCTGTTGCTATTTCATTAATTTGATTGTTTTGTAACTTACGGTAGTATTGAACGCAAATGCAATTTGCTCTGATGGACTGATAATAAAAGCTCATTAGCTGATTTATTGGGAAATAACTTTCAGAAGTAATTTGCTTGTTTAAGACGGTGAAGAACTGTCACCCACAGCAAATGGAAACCCGATAAATTTAGTGAACATAAGGTGAAGGGTTATTCTTAGCCATAATCATCACTACTAGCATGAGGGTGTTATTAGAGGCAGCAATAGGCCTGAAGCCAAGTTAGAAATATGACAAGATAAATAAACTTCTTTAAGACTCTTGGAACAAATAAAAACCCAGAAATTAGAGCATTTCTTTTGGATTTGGTGGGTTTATCATTATTGGTGAAAGTCTATCATATCACAACAGCTCAAGATCACCCAGAGATTATGTTTTATAGCATCATGTCCTGGATGATTGGAAAGCACTGCTAATCCACCTCACTTGCTTTTGCCACTCCTCTTTAACTCTCTGTCTGGCTGTACAGTTAGAAAGCTGGAGTTGGCGATATGATCAGTGTCTATTCCTCCTCCTCCTCTCTCTGCTCTTTGGTTCTGCTTTTCATCTCCTCTGGGAATTTGGGTCACAGTTCAGGTGTTATCTGAGCTTTTGAGATGCTTCTCATGAGCTCCCGGTTGTAAAAACAATAGCTTGTTGCCACGGTTACACATCCTAAAAATCCATCCGTGACTCAACCAAAGACAAAAAGTCTACAAAGAGAACAAATCAGAACTAATGTAGCGTATTAATACTTATGGCGCCCCTGGATTCTTGCCACCCTGGAAGGTGCGCCATATTACAATTCTGCCTTTAACATTCACATAAAATCCATTTTCTCCACTTTATTAATCTACACTTTTAAACACAGCTCACTCAGATACATTTAACCGTTACTGAATAGGACGAATCTCTTGTTCTGTCCGTCCGCTCAGGTTACAGCCTTCGTCGATGCATACCTGAGTTTTGGTTTCAAGTTAAAACAGTTCCTTTTCATTCAAGCACATGTTGTCACCAGCTGAGACATTGTGTGCTGCGAAGAAATATAAGCACAACCCGACACCAGCGCTACTTTCACTTTAAGGTCAGTAAATCAAATGCAAAACTCAGGATTCGTTTGGGTTTTGAAAAGTAAGACGTATGCAAATTTAGGAGTGATTTAAAGACTTTCTGATGGAAAACCGAAAGTTTGATTAAGTCACTGAAATTTGCTTTTTTGTTTTTAAAGGCATCTTTAACAAACAGAGACCACAGGCCTATGAAACCAAATATCCAATAATGCCTGTGGGAACTAGTATATCTGCAGACTTACAAGCTTTTCTTTCTCACGCACACACTCCCACACACACACACACACCAAGTCTCACGCCCCATGTGAACACTCATCTTTAACGAGGGGAGAGCTGAAACCATGCGTGATTGTTTTAGAGAGGCTGCCCTAAAGGCACGTTATCGCTCAATGTGGGACCGCTCCTCTCAGCCATACATCCCCCCTCCCTCTTGTTGATTGTGCAGCACAGATCAGCGGCAACAAAGGCATCATTAGTGGGGCTTTGGTCCCCACCAGGCCCGGGCTAATTATGAATAGGGGGGCCCCGGTAATAATTCAAGGGCCCATCGGTGCAGCTTGAAACTGAAGAGAGAACTTCACAGATTTCGGTGGTGGCGTACACTCGGCCCATCTGCCTCCGTTTCCCAGCCACCTGCCTGAAGATCCGACTCACGTCAGCCGCAAAGACTGGAGCACCATCACACACAAGAGGGAAGACATATGGGATTTACGTGAGGCTTTAATGAACGATCCGCATCGGTCATTAAAACTCCGGACAATTACCTGCTTGGAGCAGGAAACTCCTCTTTAAAAATAAACAATTGTTTGGTTTTAATTCTGGATTTAGAGTTAGTTTATTTCCCTTTTTTTCCCCCCTCATATGAAATTGATCCCTTGCACAAGAGATCGTAGTGAGCAGGGAAGAAACAATTCTCTCTATGCTGTGAAAAAGCTCAAATGAAGATTTATGTCATGTTTAGCTGCACATTAGTGATTCTCGACTGCACTCCATTGATGAATGCAGTAATAGTTTTACATTTACACGGAGAGGTGATCATCGTTTCTGCCAGAAGAGGGCAGTATAAATTTTCTTAATCACATCTCGAGTGATTCCCCCCCTCGCCCTCCACCCCTCCACCCTCGGGCCAAAGCAAGCACAAACACAGCTCTAATTCCAAACCCACAAAAGAGGGAATTTGAAAGTAAACAAATGAGCCCGACGGGATGATCAGCGCTCTCAGATTTGCAGCATAAACTCTTTTCCCATGGAGCTGGCTCATAATTTCAGCACCGGGCTCAGATTTATGCTCCTCTCTGTCAGCTTCCGATTCCTTTTGGTGACTAAGCTCTGATTCATCGCAGCATTTCTAAGCTTCTGAAGAGGAGACGGGGTGACATTAGATGGCAATTAATAAAGCTTATTTTTTTATAGTCCCTGCCAGGTCACATACTTTGCATGCATTACTGGAAATGTGGACAAAACGACATATTGAAAACATTTTCCTCATCTGTGACTTGAGCTACAAAACTTTTCTTTTCATTTTGTCGCATTAAAGCCACAAACTTCACTTTACCGAGATTTTAAATTTGACACCAAGTGCCTTTTTTTTTTTTGCTATGCTAAATAAATAAGAAATGTCACTTCACCTTTTGAAAAAACTGAATTTTCAACTTTTGATAAATATCTACTAGAGGAAATGTGTTACTTTTAAAGAATCACTGTTTTATTTCTAATTGCAGGTTTTAAAATAAAAAACCTTTCCAAATATCTCATGGATAATTTATTTTTTCTTCTGAATATTAATATTTGCATTATAGTGTCCGAGACAAATATATCTAAACAGATATTATTGTTACTTTTAGTGTCATTCTGGAAAACCATGGGTATTTATTATCCTTAACAAAAGTTACTAAGAGACATTTTAGAAAGTCCAAAAATCAACTTGTAGAACCGGAGCCACAGGTTGCAGACCGTTGTGCTACATAAACACAAGATGGTGCTTAGCAGCAAAATAGACATAAACACCATTTAAAAAAAAAAAATTCCTTGAGAACCAATAAAAGAAAATGAATTTTGTTCTGTGTTGTATTAAAACACCAAGTCTGGTCAGTTTTTCTTTCCTTCACACAGCATGATGCTGCCACAAGGAGAGCATCAATCTGAGAATCAGCTCATTGGCTTATGGTAACTTTGGAGGAGCTTCTAGATCCGCAGCTCAGGTGGGAAAATCTGACAGAAAAAGAATAATAATAAGTGCTTGTTTATGAAGTTGACAAAAGACCTAAAATCATAATATTGTGTCACAAGAAGCAGAAAATTAACACTGCAAATCACCATGAACACAACAGTCCGATAGTGAAACATGGTGGTGGCAGTGTTATGCTGTGGGGAGGCTTTTCTTCAGCAAGTTACAGTTAAATGGATTTGATGAAAGCAAATTGGCTACAAGATTTTAATTACAAGAACAGTCATAATATAGACGCAATTTTACTAGAAAAAAAAGTAATTTTAATAAAAAGGTTAGAATAATTAATTATATTTCTATATTGTTTGTTATAGCTCAAAATTACTACTTCATCCTCCTAACATAACCATTTAATTCTGGTGATATTAAGACTTTATTCTGATATTACGACTATATTCTTCTAATACTGTCGCATTACTCTTGTAATGAAAAAATAAGAGATAAAATCTTAAACTTTTCTATTATGTCAGTGTTGATCTGACTTCAAAGTCCAGCAAACAAAATGGCTGAACTTTGAGAATGCTGACATCAATATCAACTATAGAAATCCAAGGAGTGCATTGATGGGGAGCGTGAAAAAAAATCCCCATTTTGTTGGTTGTGCAGGAGGTTCCACTTCTGCTTTTCAAATATGTACCGTTACTTAAATGTAAATCTGCTTGCAGAACTGGCCAGACTAAAATCTCATCATTCAAGAATAATTTTGTGCAAAAAACCACGATGAACATGTTTTGTATAGCCTATAAACCTATTTTAATCTGTTCAAGAAAGAATAATAATAGGTCAAAGGTGATACTTTTCTCAGAAACCTGTTGAGTTTTATACATTTTACATGCTCACTTTAAAAAAAAAAAAGAGCCATACATCTGAAAACATCCAATAAATTACATTTTATTAAACTATCTCCAGTTTTTAACAATCATTTCTTCTGTCAAAGCCTTAATGGAGTATAATTATCTTGTAGAAACAGAATTAAATACTTTGATAGTTTGCAAAAAGGATCACATTTTGCATGATCTGGCACCTAAATTCAATTTCAATTAATTTCTGTATATTTATACAGCGCTGACCCTCCAATGAATAATTTTAATTAAAAACAACAAATCTTTCCATAACAGGCAGTCAGAGAATAAAAGGATCCCATGTAGGAAAAGTGACTGAGCGTTTTGTTTTATTGCAGTTTATATTTTGTTATTACAGCAACAGCTCTGAAGAACACAAGACGCTGCCTGTCAATTTGTTATATGTAGGCTAAATAACGTCATTTTTTCCCAGTGTTTGCAATCACATTTACTACCAATTAATGTTTTAAACTTGTTTTCTACAACCACCCTGCCAGAAATTGTTGAGGACAATTAGCAACTTGGCTAACTTGACATTTGCATGATAGACTGAAAAACACGAGTGGAATAATTTAGTTTTTTCTCAACAGCATCATGCTGTGTAAGGGTTTTTCCTCTGGTTGATTGCCTGATTACAACCCAAAACATGAAGGTTTTATTGGAGATCTAATCTGAGATTTTTCTTCCTGTAGATTCAGGAAAAGGCGAGGAACTAACTGAAAAAGAGAAGGAAAAACTAAAAAAAACCACATGGAGAAAGCTTTTGGTCTGGACCCAGTGGCCTGGAATAACTGGCCTCTGAAGAGCTCTTGTGTCAAATGGTATCTGTGACAGGGAACAGCAAAGGGGGATAAATATGCCTGATTTAACATGAGAGCACCACTTCTTCCTGACAACATCAGCAACGGGGAAGAAAAAGCATGAAAATACCACCAACATACATATATTTTTGGTCAAAAGCATCACTTTTGGCTCAGGAAGAGTCAACTAAACCTACAATACAAGCACAAAAATGTTGGGTTTTAACAAAAGGCGTCTAAAACAGAGACGAGCCTCTCCCTTTGAGTCGTCCTCGGCTTTCTAACGCGTTTGCAGACGGGTCAAAAGGTCCTTCCAGCCCAAAGGCCTCACCTTCTTCCTAATGAATTCCCAGGATCCATCAACCTGCAGGCGCTCCCATACACGCTAACCAATGATTACACCTTGAAGGGTAGATGGGAGGTGGGGGGAGATGGAGCATCCCCTGCTCACACACACACACACACACACTAAAACACAGAATCTCGTTCTCTCAGCTACCACCACCAACCCGCCCCCCACCGCCCCAGATTGGAGGCAGGTGCAGCAGCAAATCAAGCCTCATTAGCTGCACCTTCTGCTGCCGTACACTGCGGACAGATGGAAGCTCGCCCTCACATGTTACCTCACATCAGATGGCAGTTGGAGGAGGCTGGCTAGGGGGTAGCAGGGAGAAACGCTTGCCCCCTTTCTGCCCACGCCGCTTCCTCCGGGCCGCAGGACGCCCCTGAGCGCAGATACAGCACCAGAATGCTCCTTAACCTCTTCTTTTCCTTCCCGCCGAGCTTTTTTGGAGAATATCAAACGCCGCATCAGCTGTAACTTTCCCCCTCCTTTGCTCCGTGTCGGCTTTGACCCCAGTAAGAGAGGTTCATTCCCCGGCCCCAGGCCTGCATTTTGGTTGGGTTTTTGCTAAAAGAGCCAGAGGCGTGTTTGTGTAAAGGCCCTTGATATGGCGAGACAGTACCAGGCCCCACAGGTAAATGACTTTAGCTCAGCTGCAGCGTATCATTTCCCCCCTACCACTCCTCTCTCTCTCTTGTCCTCCGTGGCTCTGACACAAGATCTGAGCGGCTAATTGAGGCAACAGCGTATTTCACTGGTGTCGACACTTGCGGTGAATTTATGGCCACTCCTCTCATGGGGGCAAAGGCAAATGTGTCAAAGGGGAGGCTGTGCGCAAATTGATGCTGTCGGTATGATAAGAAATATCGCTAATGTGCTTTTCAGTGGAGAGAGAGAGAGAAAGAAAGGCAGTGGGGGGGTTTAGCTGTCAGACCTGGATGGGGTTAGGATGCTGGAATTTCCTGTTGGGGCCCCGAGAGCTGTCATATCGGCCTAAATCAGAGAGAGACTTGTGGATAAAGATGCCCATATGATGACAGAAACACCCAGCGTTCCACGCCTTGCATAATTATCCATATCCCCAAAGTTTTGACTTATTTTTTCTCAATACGGCCACAAATTTATATGTATTTTGCTGGAATTCAGTGCAATAAATAAACTCAATGTAATGCAAAATTGTGATTTAATAAAAATCTTAAAAGTGCGGCACGCTTTTCTATGCAGCTCCATTTGGGTTGTGTCTCTACAAGGTTTGGCTGCATTTTTTGTTGTTTGTGCTGATTACAACAGAAGCAGGTAAGATCGGCACAACTAGTCTTTTTTTTTTAAAAGATATTTTTAGGCTATGTTAGCCTTTATTGTACAGTAAATGGACAGGAAGTAAAGGGGGTGAAGAAACGCTGCAGAAGGCCAGAGACCGGGAATCAAACCCAGGACAACTTCATCAAGTAGTACAACCTTTCCAATAGATTTAAGCCCCATTTACACGACATGCCAGAGCAAAACGCGAATGTTTTCCTTGTGTTTTGGCCTTTCGTTTCCACGGTAACAGCATTTTTCCTTCACAAAGAAACAAAGGTTTTACAATTACTTCTACGTGAATTTTTAGCAATCCAACTAAAACTTCAGATTTTAAAACTTTATTCAATTGAAAGCTTACAAAACAGTCAAGTAAGATGGCACTTCAATTTTTAATTTCGGCTAAGCTAAGTGCGCTAAATGTTATCAAAAGTGACTAAAAATGTGAGTGCCTTAAATGAGAAATTAGTTATTACATTATTAGAAGTGTGCCCACCACTGCTCATTTATGCAAAACATTAAATGCCATAATATAAATTTCCATTACTTCATATATTTACTTGGAAAATCCCCATAAAATACATACAAATTTGTGGTTGTAATGTGGCAAAATGCGGATAACTCTATATACTTTAAAAATCGGATTCTTTTCACGTACCGACGCCAAGTCTTATGCTTAAAATAACTGCAACTTCAGATATCTATTGAGGAAAAAGTCCATCTGGATAATGAGGTCACGCACAAGTTTATGACTCAGATAAGTGGAGTCAAGTCAGCAGGTCATGATGTCTGATTAATTTAAAAAAAAATGTTTATAGGATTACTTCAAGAAATTAGTTTAAGTTGGAGGAAGTCTTGAAGGCAAGTAGTGGGAAGAATGAGGACATGAGTACAAAAGGTACTTTGTTTAGACCAACAGGAGGAGAGAGGGGGCTCTGTGGTTGGAATAGAGCTGTGGCATTAATGGATTAAACCTAAGTGGTTGGTTTAGAAGTACACTGAATCGTGACGTTTTGAAGCTTCAGCCATGCAGACCGCAGAGGAATGTTTCAACCCTTAACTGTTCCTGCAAACGTCATGAATGCTAATGCTGCTTCGTGTCTGTTTCACACATAAGGAGGCAACTGTGTTTGCTAACGTGATCAGTTTAGAGACGACACTTGGGTAGATTATATTGAACTGTATGTGTTACTGTGACATGAGATCAGCTAAGAAGAATCAACTAAATTGGCTCCCAAATGCTTCTCTACATCTCCTCTGGTTTGTATGAATTGTACGGATTTACAGCACAGTGCCACAGCAGTCTTTATGCTAACTGTTTGGGGAGTATGTGTGCACATATACAACGTGTTTAAAGGTAAATGAGGACTCCCTTTCACAAAGTTCTCACTAATAATAGCATGTATGTTTTTATTTACATTTATGTGTTAATGATACGGTGGACCACCTCATGTTCACGGTTCAGTCTTTGCAGATTTGTTCTGTGGAACGAAAAATAGGTGAATACACAAATTTGTGGAAAATTTGCCTTTCAATCTGAAAAATCATAAAATTGCAGCTTGGGAAGCTGAAAAATCAAGGAATAATGCTACTTGACAAAGCATCCAATCCAAAAACAACATTTATTTTCTTTAGCAGTGATTGGCTAATAGATATTAGCTTCTTCAACCCCAAATGGCTGACCAGAAAAGTGTCACACCTCTGCATTGTCCTTCAATAGTAAAAGACCCTTTCCAACAGGTACATATAAATATTTCTAGCATTAATTAAAGGCTACCAGTGGCAGACACATTTTCACTGATTTGCTAATCAGCTAATAGCGGAGCTAATTTTTTGTTCAGTGCTTTAGCTAACTTTGAAAATGTTTTGCACCCTTTGCTTCCCCCGATTTAATTTTCCCAGATAAATTCTAAAGCGCCATTTTAATTGACATTGAAGTTTGACATCTGTGCTCAAGTTTTGGTTATCCACTGTTAACTCTTCAAGTAGTTAAAAGATTATCTTCACGCTCTTATTTTGAAGTTTGCGAAGAGCGTTTGTTCCGTTTCCCTCTTTTCGCCAGTAACTTTATTTCAAACAAGAAACATACGGGAGCAAAATAAAAGCCAGACAGCAGAGAACATGATCTATTCCCATTGGAGCTAAAATTATGTTTGTTTCCTCTTTGTCAAGTGGTGTTCATTTGATTTGTTTAAAAGAAAAAAAGGAAAAAGTTGGGTCTTTCTAACAGATGCTGGGTGCAAACAGCCTAAAGATCTATTTTCTAAATTGGCTTTTTGCTAAACAAGATTCTGGTTTATCCCTTGAAATCAGGTGGATTCAGAAGCCAGAAAAAGTTCATCTATTAAGGTCAGATATTAGACTGAAATTTAAGAAAAAAGCAGCGAATGCCCAAACACGAAGACTGCAGAAAGTTGGGCTTTTTCAAAGACTACAAGAAAGTCTTTTATAGTTGGACGCAAAATATAAATAATTCAAGCAGCAATCTATGTATACATCATAATATTTCAATCTACGCATAATTAAGCAGGTTTTTCAGAGCGTTGTCACCGCCCTGTAACGATCTGTGAACATCAGTGTTCGTGTTGTCCGGGGCTCCTCCAAATGAGCCGCACCCGTTTTGACATCTTTAACAACTCTAATTTCAATCAAGCTGCTGCAGCGCTTCTTGTTTTTCTGGGATCTAATGAAGAGAAAAAGACACATGGGACTCTTTTTTTTTTTTTCCCCCCTCATTTCATCCTTCGATCTGTTTCCAGATCCATATGCCATATGGATAGGCGTTCAATCCAAGAGCTCAATGTATGTTTGGTTGTTCTCTAAATGCAGCAACAAACCTTAGAAAATGTATTAAACATAAAAAGGTCTCCCTTTCTTGTTTTGCTGGCTCCCTTGCGCACCTAAAAGTGAAGGTTACCCCCTTCCGGTACTTCCAACGGCTCTCCCTTTATTTTCTTTAGGGATTTTGTTTAATTTAGAGCAAATCTTCATTATTAAGCCTCTTGCCAAGTCTGAAGACACAGCGCCATATGCTGAGCGCTTCCTACGCTATCTTTCCTCTAAATCAAGGATTTCAAATTTGTCACTTTGTTGCATTTCATTACCAGACAGCATGTTTGAGGTGGGTTGATGGTACAACACAGACGGCTGCAGAGCAAGTGCACATTAGAGCTAGAGTACAAAGTTTGAAAGAAAAACCACAAACGGTCGTCAGGTTCACCTCAGACGTACAGTACTGACACATCCGACTAAGTCACAGTTTCAGACTCTCTCTCTCCTCCAGAGCGCTTCAGCCGAGCTGTAATCTGGAAGTCGTTAACAGAAACTAACGGAACAGAAAATGGAGAAAACGTTAAGCAGGTGAGACGCTCAGGACTTATAATTTAAATGCTATTCAGTCATTAGGAGGGAAAAGGAGGAAAACGTTTCTGAGAATCTGTTAAAGTCAAGATGCTTTCCTAAAGTAATCACGGTTATTCACTTTACTGATCGGCTTCATTGCCTTTACAGCATTTATGCAAATCTACACCAGGCTATGACCCACTGAGGAGAGATGCATGTTCAATTACACCTCCTTTATAATTCAGCAGCTCTGATGTTGAAGGGTATAGTACACTAAGTGTTCATCTTTGCTGAGTATGCAGTTCAGCAGTTTAAGGTCCTCTGACACTGCTATTCATGATGACGTAAGGCCACACTGTCCTGTACATTCACCCTGATAGAACCGGGTTGGACTCCTTTCCCCAACAGAACTGCCTTAGGATGTTTTTACAATCAATCAATCAAATTTTATTTGTATAGCACATTTTAGCAGCCAGGCATTTCAAAGTGCTTTACATCATAACAAACACAAAAACACAAAGTCATGCAACATAGAATCAACAATCAAGACATTACATTAAGTCTAATGCCATCATTAAATTCGTAATTATGTTTCAAATACAACTCTAAACAGGTGGCTTTTTAGTCGAGATTTAAAGAAAGTCAGTGTTTCAGCTGTTTTACAGTTTTCTGGAAGTTTGTTCCAGATACAACTGATAGGCTCGGTTCGATTGGGGACCAAAATTGCAGCATTTGATAAACCTGTTCACCCCCTCGCCCGTTGAAGGCGCTGCACCAAGAACCACTGAAGAAAACGACACAAAAACCTTAGAAGACGACACTGAGCGCAACTTCCTTCTTCACAAAATGTAAACAATCTGATTTTTGTGGCTGTAGGATTTTTCTTTTGTCTTCAGCAAAAGACATCAAGCCATTACTCCTGCTAGCGGTAAACTCGCAAGTTTGTTTTGGTTGCATTTACCCAGAATTCCCTGCGACATAGTCAGCTTCCTGCTTTTGAAGCAGTCTCCGATCCAGTTGGTATTCATTCAAACTTCTTCTTAGATGACTGTAGTCTTCAGCTGTCATCTCAAACCAGTCTGCCTGTTCTACTCTGACCTCTGACCTCAACCAGGCATTTTGTCAAAGCAACCTCCTTACCTAATCTACAAGTTTAGGTAGACTTTCATATCTTGGAATAATAATAATAATCTTACTGAACTCTGAGATGTTCAAACCCTAGGATATTATTTCATAACCTGATTCTGCTTTAAAGTGTAGCTAACCCCCTCGTAGCACAACTGACAATTTTTTTTTAAATTCCAAAGTGGGCGGAGCCAAGAGCCACCGAGGGGCGTGGCCAGGAAGAGGAAACATACTGTTGCCAACTTAATGACTGTTGCTATATTCAGCATCTTTTCAGACCCCTTAGTGACTTTTTGAAAAAAGTAATTTGTGACAAATCTATCAACTTTTATTTCCCGTGTTGGAGACTTTTCAGGCAACAAGTTAAGCAGTAATCTCTCTGCAGTAACTGTCCTGAGTGAGCGAGCATGCAGCTGCTGTGAGCCCCTCCTGCTGCCTAAGCACTGCAGTCAGAGCAGAGATCCAGTCTACTCCGTGTCCACATTGCAAATGAGTCACACATGTGCAAAGCTATCGATCAATGCTCACTATTCCAACTCCTGACTCACCATGTGTCTGAGTGAAATGGTTTATTACCAGGATGTGAGGTAAACATCAACCAAGCTATGCTGTTTTAACCAATAGGGAAATTTGACTGCAGTAGCCACTGTTCAACCCAAAGAGGGCACCACTTTGCACAAAAATGTTTCAACTTGCATAGAAACCTAAAAATACCTCCCCTTAAGGACAGATCTAGACAGTTTATCTGCAAAAGAATAAACTTTATACTCAATCGCATCTTTATGGCACTGTTTCCTGTCCAATGTTTTCAGAACACCTGTATTTCTGCAATCTTAAGATTAAATTATTCAAGATGACAATTTACTAATTAGCCTACTTTTGAAGGAAAACGTTTGCAGTTTATTTTATTTAGGGGCATTAGAGTTAGGTAGCAAGTGTCTTCCATAGCTGGTGGTTTTATGTTATTCTTAGCCACGATGATGCCAATCCCTAAAGGAAAAAGTCGATCTGTGCAAATATCTACAAGCGATTTATGACCATATCACTGAGTTCGACTGCAACTGTACACGGTGTGCCAGGGCGGAATAACATCGCCGTGCCAGTGACTATAGATCAGCCATTCCATAATTAGATTTCTGCAAACCAGAACGACTCCTTATTGGATGTCATTCTGAGATGCTTCTCCTGTGATTGCCTCCATCAGCCCATCTTTACTTTGCAGATCTGCCAACGCAGCCATAAAAGAACGCTCCTAATCGGCGTCGTAATTACCTTCAATAATTATTGACAGCGCTGCAGATGGGGAGGCAGGATGGACAGAAAGAGCCCTCGGTTCCTGCGTCGGGCTCTGCGAGGCCAGCTTTGTGGAAGAGGTGTTGTTTCCGGAGATGAAAGGCCCTTGATATGGCGGACTCCGAACACGCAGTCCGCAGGAGGTAGAGGGTCTAGGTTGACGTCATCCGTTTGCTCTAGTGTTGAGTGCCAACCATCAACAGCAGGTGACCTCCTCCTCCTCCTCCTCCTCCTGCCTCCAAACAAACACTCACTCTCTGCCATCTCCCCGTTTGCCAGGACTGCACCTGCAGCATATTATCCAAGCCTTTAGCTTTGTAATGCGGCGCAGGTGCCAAAGAACCAACACACCATTGTAACACAAACATACATAACAGGCCCCGAAATGAGGATACACGCTTACAGATGTGCAACGATTAATTGATATAATGAGACGTAAATGCAATACATTGTTTTCTCCCACAAGCAGCACATATGGCTGAGAGGGGGGATTTTATAAATGTTGATTCCTTCCCTTGAAACCATTTTCCCCCCCTAGCTACTGTGCTTTAGTGCTTAAAGGTTATGGAAACCTGATCAGTTTACAACTTTATTTTAGCACAAACCTGAACAGTTCAAGTTATTAAACGCAGCCTCACATTGGTACGCAATCTCTAAACTGGATTCATCAGCTTTCGTTTCACAATAGTTGGATGATAAATATAAGAAACAACAGTGAGTGAGTCATAAAGATTGGATCTTCAAAGACCAAGACAGAGATTGAGGAAGCATTTTCCAAGACCAGCTGGTCTCAAGCCCTCCATCAATGATCTTTATGTCTATCTGTTATGGACTCTAAGATACTCAAATTTTGGACAGAAAAGCATTAGGGCTCAAATGTTTCCAGAAATTTTAGCAGATGTCTAACTTTTTATAAATTAAATTAAGTGGCTTTCATTGCAAACAAAAACAAAATAAACAAAGAGACATTAAAGCAACTGAGGTGAAAGTTACCCTGAAATCTGATCTGCCTAAAATCAGGATCCTGTTAAATTTGATCTTTAATATAATACATAATAATAATAATAATAAAAAAAAATCTATATTTTCCCCCCATGAATAGATTTTTATTCCCCACAGTAAATATTCTTTAGCATAGTAAATGTTTAATCATAGATAATTGAAATATTGAGATTTATTTGTCTTATTGATTTATTATTATTTTACTACTTCATGCAGTCAGACAAGTTCTATTTAAATGATTTGTTGAGTCTACAGTTTTGGCAGCAACAGATCTGTATAAAATAGAGATATTAAAATCAAATACTGTGATTACTGTTTTGATATAGGACCAGGTTGGTTTGGAGAGATTTTTCCAAATTAACTCATTACTGAAAACCGCTTGATGATCAGAAATATTTAAGTTTGACAAGAAAGAAAAAAAAATCTTTAAGGGACCAAATACTTTTTTCTACAGCATCTGTATAATTTCACTTTGGGGAATTTTCATTTTACTCAAATGTCCTAAACTAAATTAACTTTGCCTAAAAGTAATTTATGTCATGTTGGTGAGCATTGTGTGACTTAAACTTCACAGTGATTGCTTTTTACAATAAAATGATATGTTTGCTTATTTAGGAACTTTTCAAATAATAATTTACCCCCAAAATTAGGAGATTCTTAAATTTGGTGAAAAGTTATACATTTCCATTTTCTATCTTCCTTGCTGTTCTATCCTATTTATGAACGAGGCAGGTATTAGTGTAGTGAACTGTTCAGTGAATGAGTGAATCATTTCAGCTCTGCTTTGTTTCCGTTTCCTCTCACTCACTCACACCTGGTTTCCAGCCATCACACCTGCAGCATGTCAGTTATTATCCTCCCTCACTTGTTTTCATTCAAATTTCTCTTCTTTCAATTTAGTTCAGCAATTTGTGTTTTACATAAACAGAATGAAAATTGATTTTTTTTTCTTTAGAAAAGAGAGCACAAGCTTTAGTGGCTTTAGTTGCTTACCTTAAACAGATTATTTACATGTTTCCTTCAGCTAAACATGGCATTAGACATGTTTGGTTTCCATCTGCAGTGTGCTGCGATCTGTTAGAACGTCTCAGGTTTTGTCACATTGCACAAATTAGTTGCAGAGTGTGATGTCTAATTGAATTTAGACCAGTTTTTCAACCCCGGTTCTCAAGGCACACTGCCCCTTGTGTTTTAGACGTCCGCCTGCTTCTGCACACATGATTTCAATCGATGGCTGATTAACAGGTTGTAACTAATCATCTGAATCAGGTTTGCTAAAGCAGCAAACGATCAAGTTTTCTGCATTGGCAGAACCAATGGAAAGAAGAAGAAAACAAAAGATACATTTACTGATGAGAACAGCATTAGGCTCCGCCCCGTCTGACAGAGGGGGGCGGAGCCTAATGTAATCAGAGATAATTGGTTAATATTTGCTGAGATGCTAACCCATGCTCAAACACAAAGTAAAGGTAAACTCATGCGCCAGATTGTAACCATGGCAACACAACAATCAAACTATGAATATGTATTTTTTTAAGTTTTACAGAATAAATATTTAATTTATTTTTGCTGAAACCATCAAGTGAGACTTAATAATATTCAATTTTTTTGTTTGACTTTGTAAACAACAACAACAACAAAAAGACATTTTAGATTTATGCGTTGAAATTTAAGCATCTATTGGAGGCCCATGATGGTGTGATGGACCTAAACAGATATTATTCATTTTGAAATAGATCCTGTTTGAGTCTACGTAATTAATTATTAAACAGATCACCGATTTCTGATCTGTTAAGGATGTTTTGTTATAACCTCCACCCACGCGTATCCCCTTCCAAAAGGTTCACTAAGTGTTAAATATTGTCTGTACAACAGAGACAATACTGGCATTACCAGTTGGTGTCAGTAATGCACCAGTTAGTTGTTTTCCAACCACAAGAAGAAGAACATTCAGGGCTTTGAGGACCAGGGTTGGAAAATACTGTAATGTAAAGTAGTAGATAACTATGAAAAACAATGTACGTCATTAAGATTTGGTTTCCAAAAAACGTGCTGGCTTTCACTGACCTTAAGAAGAAGAAATATAGAAGAAATCCTGATATGAGGGGGAAATTATATGTTGTGTTCCCTGAATCGAAGCTTTGTCAGACCACCTTTTTGTATGTTTCAACAAGTGTAGAAACATCAAGAGACCAAAGTTTTTGCTCAAAATGGATGGAGAACATCTCCGATCATCAGTTTGTGAATCTTGCCACTAATTCCCAAATGAGTTTAGATCTGGACTTCTGACTTTAAAATCTAATTAAAATCTCATTTAAACTCACTGAAGCTTGTGATAATGGTGTAAAATAGTGCAAAGGTGGATCCATGATGCTTTTAGCAGTCTGAACGTTTGTGGCAGCAAAAGGACGTTGCTAATGATCAGCAGCCTTGTGGTGACCATTACAATAAAAGCCGTCATGATGTTTTCTCTGTTTTTTTATTTTTACCAGACATTAAAGGACTTCAGTTTGTTCGCTCCGTTAAACGTATTTCATTCTGTACACTTGCGCTGCGTTTGTCTCGGGAAATTGAAACATACAGCAACTTTTGCCGGTCTGAACTTTTTTCACCCACTTCGCTTGGTGACGATTCTGTGTGCTGAAGCTGCAGGGAAACCGCAGCGAGTCGCAAGCGGGCCGAGACACTGACCACAGGCACCCAGATCCAGACTCAGTGACAGACCTTGTGGTGACATCTGCTTTTACTCAGAGAGAGCACTTCAGCACTTAATAAAGCATGTAATCACGCTGTTGTAACTCGGGAGCAGACAAAGCAGCGCAGGCTTGCAGAAAACCGCTTCATACGGCGACTTTTCCCTCGCACACTAATGCCTGGTTCTGTTTATCTGCTTTTAGTTTATCAGCA
This sequence comes from Brachyrhaphis terrabensis, assembly GCA_903067065.1. Lineage (NCBI taxonomy): Eukaryota > Metazoa > Chordata > Actinopteri > Cyprinodontiformes > Poeciliidae > Brachyrhaphis > Brachyrhaphis terrabensis. The sequence continues at coordinate 151,616 of CAEGAG010163075.1, read as the reverse complement.
ATTTTGCTTTAAGGCCCAAATGAAGACAAAGTGCTTTGTGAAGTTGTAATGATTGATTACAGGCCTTCGCAGTACAAGCAAGAGAGCTATTTGCTGAAAATCTGATGGAAAAGGTGTCGGGCTCTTATCCTACACCCACCTGTAGGCAATTTAGTGCATGTAAATGACAGGAAAAAGGAAGGAGGTGTACTTTTTAATGCTGGTGTAATTTTACAGGGCGAAAGCTGAACTCCACATCCAGTAAAAAAGACTCTATCGCCAAACACATGTCACATAGCCGAAATACTTTCTGCGGTGTGTTTCTGCACCTACAAAACTTTCAAGTTCTGCACCGGCTTTGCAGTTTTACAGGCCGGAGCCCAAAGTCAAATTCACTTTGAGTGTGTTCTCTGCATCTGCTCTCATATTTCAGCTAAACTGCCTCCTCGGCAGGGCCAAGGAATGCATCAGGCACCATAAATCAGGCGCTTGATGGGAACTTGGCGGCCATACAGCGGCGCAGAGAGCGGCGTTATGTAGCCACGGTACAGTAAAGATGTTTTAAGGTGAACATTACCATCTTGGTGGAGGAGAAAAAAGCCAGGGGGAGGATACTTTGATTCGAGGGGAGTTTTTGAGTAAATGACAGAGCTATGAAAGCCTGTCTCACCTCCTCTGGCCTTTTGCATTCCTCTACTTGTGAATCACTATGATTGCTGTGATGACTATAGGCTATTTATACAGTGTCAGTTACTGGTTTAGGCTGTTTCTTTTTTCTTTTCGTCACACCTCAATGTTTCAGATCATCAAATGAAAGTTTTTTTTCCCTGACAAATATAAATAAAGCAGTTCTTAAATTATCATTTTATCTATAAAGGAATCTAATCTGGTCCTGAGTAAAAAAAACAAAACAAAAACAAAATGTCACATTGTTAGAAGCTCTTAAATTTCACCCAAAACACTTTCAAATGAAACAAAATGAAAGTTAGCATGGAAACTATTTTTTCAGTGGCAGATTATGTTGGATTGTGGATATAATTGTGAGTTTATTGCAGATTTTGGAAAAAATTGTGAAAAATATTGGATTTCAGTTTACTCCAGCTCACAGGTGGATGTGTTTCTTACTTCTACTAAACATCTGCCTGAGCCTTACTTGATTTATAATCCATAACAATTCGGCAAACAATAAAAAAGTTGCATTTGCCATCATATATAAGTGCAAATATTTCTAAGTTAGTACCATAAATGCTTTGATTTTTATCTTAAAAAATCCCAAAAACAATTGTGAAAACCTGGAGGGACTGAAAAGATGTTCAATATAACTTAATTTTGAGAATGTATGCATATTTTAACAGTTAGTTTATAGGTTTCAGCAAGACATTCTGGCACAACTGGCCCTTTAAGAGCATTCAAGATCTTGATTTGGCCCAAAATGAAACTGAGTTTGACACACCTGCATTAATGACCAAAAAGAACCAAAAAAACTAAATCTCATCATCTTAATGATCTCTAAAACTTTGGAGGAAATAGTCTGTGAACTGACAGGACAAATGCAGAACTTCTTTGACAACAAAAGTAACCCAGCATTTAAAAAAAAACAAAAACGAACATCATACCTCCAGTCAAACATGGTGGTAGTTAATCCTGAAGGAGAATGTCTGGGTGTCTGTTTATAAACCAATGTTAAAATTAACTTGATTATCTTTAACATTTAAGTAAACAAAAGAATCCGTGCAGGAAGCAGACACTGACAACCCCAGTCTGGCACAGATTGAGCGTTAAACTTTTCTTGTTTTTCGTTTTACCCTGCAGAAGTTGCACAGGTGGGTTTCTTTGGTCGCTGTCTTGTTCGTCTTTCTTGTCACGGTGGGACTGAGTGAAAGAGTTCATGTAAAGAAGGCAGCCGGCGCTGTGTGTGCCAGGTTTGTTTGTCACATCTCCGCCTGTCTGCGCCTTATGCAAATGGGTGGGGGGCTGGGAGGGACAGCTCCATGGGAAACTGCTGGTGCTAATCCAGCATGTTGAACAGGGGAGGAGAGGAGTACTTTTCAATAAAGCACCCCCACCCTTCTGTCAATTCATACACACACAAACAAACACGCGGACGCGCACGCACACTCAGTCGCTCACAAGCATCCCGTGTGCGCCTTCAAACAAACATCACAGCAAAAACACAATGACACACAACTCCTTTCCCACTCCGACGCACATAAACACCGAACACCTGTTTCTTTTCTGCGTGTCTAAACAGACATGAATTAATATGTGAACAAATCCCACGATCTTAAGACCCACTGTCGATCCGCGGGGTGTAATACCAGGGCGCTTTCAATGAGATAACAGCGAGCCCCAGCGTGATCGGCCTGTACTTCCACCTAAAGATAGACTAATAACACACTCCAGCCACGGTCCATGACTTAGACTATGAAATTTATGCTAATTTGTGTGGGAATACTGGAGCTAAGAGTGCCGTTTAGGATCAGAGCTGTTTTCCTTTTGTTTTAATTTTGGACATGCCTCCTTCATTCTCCAAGCTCTCTTTTTGCAAACAAATGCAGGATAAGATGTTGGTTGTCTCTTCATTAAAGCTCTTGAGTTAAAAGTTTTGGTGCTCATCAGAAATCCCAGAGGGGAAAAATCTGTCGTTATTGTGTTTAGGTAATTAATTTGACACAAACTGTTCAAAGTTATGGTAAACCCCAATATAGGTATTTATCAATCACTTTTTTTGTGGATTTTTCTGTGGAACTTGACTGAAATACTTGAGTAAAATTTGATTTTTTTGTAGAACAATTTGAATATATTCGAAGGAAAATGTTTGAGAAGTTGACATGTCTGGGTGCCATGCTACATGCTATTGGCTGGTGTCTACAAAGCAGCCAATCCAGGAGTAGCATTTGTTTTATATTGGCTGTATATCCAAGAGAGTAAATAAAAAAAATACTGTAGTACCACTAAAATGGTTTCCACTATGTGTATTAATGCATATTTAGGTATTGAACTATAAATAGGCAATGCGTCAAACGTTCATGGATTCCACTATAATGCTAAACTTCCCCAGTATTACATCAAGTCTAAAAACAAAAACAAGAAAAATTAAAAGGTTTTACTCCAGTTATATTAATTAACCACTCAGCATGTAGATAAAGATTACTGCTATCGTTTGATATCCAGTATTATCTCTCAAGTTTTTGTAAAGTAAAAAGACATGAGACCAAAATAAATAATTTCTAAACTGACTTCACATGTCATGTAACACATAAGAAGTTTGTCTGTGTTAGCAGGATTTTCCTAACATTTGCTAATCTCTTAATCTGTAGCTGAAGCCAGAGTTTGCAGGTTAGAAAGGTATCAGTCAAGACAAGAGTACAAAAAACATAAATAAATAAATCACTCGATCATATTTGTAGGATAAAAGTGAAGGCAGTGACCAAAAGCTGGGAAAATTTCTTAGTCTGAAAATGATCAGGGAATAAAATAAAAAATAGTTTTCAAATCACGATTCTATGTATTGAAACCAAGCTGAAACTCTGAATAAAACTGCAGCCCGTTAAATAATGTGATTAACTTTACCGAGAGCCGTTGCACATACGTGGAAAAAGCATGGAACAGTGGTGAACGTACATAAGAGTGGCCAAAATGACTCCCAAGATCTTTAATGATTTGTCTTGTTTTGTAATTACAAAAATACCTTCATGTAATTTTTTTAACCTTTACTAAAAACATATGGTCGAGATCACTAAACAGAAACTTTACCTCGGCCGCTTCGTGATGAAGTAAATTAACTTATTCTTCAATGCCAAGGAGTATTAGTATATTTCTCCCATAATCCTAGCATAAATGTGTTTGTTGTAATGCTATGTAATCATACTAGAAATTTAAGATCTACTAACAAAATAAATCCGAACAAACTCTGCTGTGTTTGCTTCCTGCTAGATAAAGTGCGTTAAAGTTGCAATTTTGTGCCAAAAGAGGAAATGGATTAATTCTAGCAGCACGCAAGACAAATTTTATATTTCTCCCTTTCAACCTTAAGACGTGACAGAGCTCTTTGTGCTGGCATTGGCTCGGGTCCAATGGTGCAGTCCAGCCTCTGCGCTCACAGGTTGGTGTGAGAGAACTCGCTGTGCTTTTCCCCCTCTCCGCTACACAGTGGAGCTGCACATCGGACAGCCGTGAGGCGCCGTTATTTTCCCCCGGAGTCGTATGCGGAAGAGGAGGAAAAATGGACAAACACAAAGGCAATCAACAAATCTCCTTTTGCTGGAGCTCTGTGAAACATAATAAGACCAAATCATCATCTATTTAGCTTCGTCAAATCACTGACAGCAGGCCTTGATAAAAGAGAATGGAAAATATGTAGGGTACAAGACGCTGCCAAGACCCTCACCGACAAGAGCTTCCTATTGAAGCCAGATGTTGATTCAACTGGCCAATTTTGATAAATGGCATAATGATTACCATTATAGATTGAGTAATTTTATATCCGCATGCCACATTGTTGGTCCCTTTTAATGGAAGCCAAATAAAGTCTGATTTGTGCCCGAGGCCAGGTGGGCTTTTCTGGTGCTGGCGTGCTACATGTAGTGCCTTAATCACCGTTAGGAGGGCACCCATGCAGCAGATGAGCCACCTGGCCTGCAGGGCACCGTCGACGGTTCCTGTTGTTGTCGTCAACTGTCCAGAAAAGCCAATCACACAGCTCCATAATGAGATTTAATTGGCGCTTTAACCTGACGTTTGCCCCCTTCTAATGACCTCAATCCCATTAGAAGGACTTACTCAATCAGAGCTTCTCAAACTTGACCCACTGACCCATATGGATGTTACCTGGTGTGGCACTCTGGTGTTTTGATGGACTAAATCTGAGGTCCAAACACCGTGTCCCCTTTCTCCGGGGATTTGGGGTGTTACGGCAGATTAGCGAGAGTAATGCCACAATGGAAAATGGGTGTGGGGAGTTACAGGATCGCTGCTGGACATAAACTGATGTTTGCGTTCAGGCCTTACTGTGACAGATACTTCGGAGAATCAAGGGAAATCCAATTACTGGACTAAGATACTTTTTTCCCCTCTGATCTCATACTGTCCTTGTTTCCTTCCTACCACAAATCCGCTTTAAGGTTCTTTTTAAACCTTTTTTCTCCTTGCTAAACATTCAGTGCTCCACATTTCTGGGAATAAACATAAAGGAGAGTAACAGTGTGTGCAATCAGATTGACCTCAAGTTTTGGAAGACTTGTCTTGACGATACTGTAGAAAGAACCCTAATCCTACTTCTAACTATAATGATATGCAATTGAGTCTTCTCTCATAGTATAAAATCTTTTATTCTCTCTTTAGCAAGAGAGATTTTCAGCTGCCATGTTGTTGAGAAAGCCAATGTTTTGCTCCAGGGACTTTGACGTTAATACCCGATCTATACCGAAACTAATTTTTTTGGGAAAACCTACTGACCCCATGTAAACAGAAACAGGGTTTTTGTTGAGAAAATGTTTTTGAAAACACACATTTGTTACTACCAGTGCTGGAAATATGTATAATAATAATGGAGTTGTTTTTGTATTTTATTTTCTTTCGCATCTATTTTATACTTTTCACTACTTTGTTTCACTGTATTATCTCTCAAACGTCTGCGACACACGGCGACCTGTCCAGCGTGTACCCCGCCTCTCGCCTGGACGTTAGCTGGAGATAGGAACCAGGACCTCCTGACCCCACTAGGGACAAGGGTGTTAGAAAATGGATGGATTACTCAAAAGTTAAAATAATTTATAAAGTGGGCCCCACACTGCTCCCTGAGGAACACCTTTAGTTACATTCCTTCACAATCCATACAGTAAGAAACACACACAAAAACCCCCAACCAGAAATAAGATGTTACTTCATCAATCAAATGTTAAAGGTAAACACAAGAAAGAGTCACAGTTGTGAAGTCGTTTTTGTAGCATAGCTCATTTTATTGTTTAAACAGTTTTGCATAGGAAATATATCCACTTCCAGTAATTGACTGCAGTAAAAACAGCTGCTAGCAGTATAGGCTGGATATAACAGTAACAATCACAAAAAGTTGAGCCTCTATTTACAATGATTTTTAATCTTGTGGCAATTTTAGCCCCTGCATCAAATGTAACCAGCTTGAAGGCATTGCCTAAATGCTTCGCATTACTAAAAATCAATAAAAAGAAGGGATATCAAGGCCTTCGCTATACAGTTCACAATGGACACCTGTGGCTCCTAGACTGTAAATTAAAAAGATCAAATAAAATAATAATAAAAAAAAAAAAACAGGTTTCCAAAATTCCTCTAAAACATACATTCAGATACATACATAGACCTTGAACACACTTGCAGTGTAACTACGATCACTACTGGAGACTGCTTACATACTGTTTTGTTGTTGGTGTTGTTGTTGTTGTTCGTTACGTACAAGTCCGCCGTAGTTCCTCAGAGTGAAATGTGTGTGCAGAGAGAAGAGAAAGTGCCACAAAAGCCCCACTACCCACCTCCCGTTTAAAAAAAACAAAACAAATCCAAAAACAACAAATCAGCTCTGCAGAGAATAGAAAATACATTACTTCATCCTTTCACTGCACATATTGTAGCACTGACCCTCTTTGCTCCGACTCCCCAGAAAAGGAAAACTATTTTAGATTTTAAACAACTTTGATGTGGACATGAGTGTTGACATATTTATAATATGAAAACATTACAAAACATAACAAAAAATCAATAAATGTGTAATGAAAAGCACATTTTCCAGATTACTTCGCCATATTCTCCTCTGAGTGACGCAAGGTATGTTTATCACATTCTACTGTTATGTACAACAGACACTTGGACAGCTTGAACAGGCACTGCTAGCTTCTCATCTCCGTTTGGTGAGAGTTACAACCTGTAAAAATGCTGGTTTTAATGTTTGCTTTATAACCTGACGTTGAGTGACTAGCAGCTAGCCAAAAGTATGGAGGATGTGTATTGCTCGAGTGGGATGAAAATGAAGTTTCCCTTACGCCTGCACGCCTCTCAGTCCCTTCAGAACGCTCCAAGTAAAACAAAAATAAAACCACACATATTGCATGAGTGCCACAGGTCCTCCTTGCATATGGTTGCCCTGTTCCTGTCATGATTAGAGTAGTAATACTTTAGACAAAAATTAAAATAATGATCTGGCATGATGCTGCAGACAGATTGAACACTGTTTACATTATTTTTTAATAAAGTTTCAGGACGTTTTCGACATTCAAACTGAAAAACAAAAACAAAAAAAAAAAATATACCTCAGCTGGAAAAGTAAAGTACCCTAAAGTGAAGCACCTTAAATTTATACAAAGGAGGGGATTTCTATATAGTACATCAAGCATGTGAAAAGTGCAAAAATGACTGATGTGTAGATACTGATCTTTTAGGACATTCTTGAGCAGACAATTAATTATTGACCATGATCAACAACAAATTGGTCGGTAAAATTAGATAAGAGTGCTGGCTGTTTCGCTCCCTTGTCATTTCATGCTTTAGCAGTTTTGGTTTAACGGCCACGGGACATTTCGTTTCGACTCAGCATCAACTGGATGTACTTATTTTTCAACAAATGATAGCCATGAAAATTCTTTTTGTAATGAAAATGAAACTAAATGAATTTGCAATGTTTGAAGAACAAAGCGGTTTGCTTACAGGCATTCAATGGAAGTCGGATGGGATTAAATGGCAAAACGTACAAAATGGGGAAGGATTGGCCATGTTGGGTCGGTTGTTGTCTTTATGCACCAAGTTCGAACATGAACCATCATTTTGTTGCTTCTTTTATACCATTTAATACCTGCAAACAAAACCATTTTATTTGTGTTCCTGCCTATTGTTTAATTTGTCATATATTACTCATGTTCTGTTAAGTTTTGTGGAGATGAATATTCTTGAAAACGGAGTAGTGCACTTGTTCTGATGGAAAAAAAATACATAAACATCATATGATTATCGACGCACAAACAAGGAATTAAACATTTTTCAATTTGAAAACATTAAATTGGGCAACTGATTAATAAAAGCCACTAGTGCCACAAAATCTTAATAATGTGTTTTTATTTTAAATAGTAAGTTAAATCATGAGGCAGATGAGAGCATTTTGATATGAGTATAAAACTGTCAGCCAGAACGAAACTAACCGAAGTGTCCCGTGACAGAGCGCAGTACTTCGTACAGGAAAACCCGGGCATGGCACGACCAAAACTGCAAAAGTACAAATTAGCGAAGGGGCAAAATGACAAGCTGCTAGCACTGATTGACACATTTCCATTAGGAAACTAAAGATTTCATTCTTTTTAGGACGAGATTTTACCCTGCTCATCATTCGTTTAATGTCAGATGCAATCTGTGGCCTTTCATTTTCTTTTTTTGTTGTTTTATATATTTTTTTTTTTTGTTGTTGTTTGCTTTTTACTGGTTTAAGTGACATCACCCTCCCAGCTGCTACAACAAACACATTCACGCCACTCGCTTGTTCAACAAGAATTTACACCCATTTTGAGAGAAAAAAAAAAGCAAACAAAGTCATCAAATAAAACAGAAAGAAAGAGAAAAGAAATTACACATTTTGAGAATCGTCACATCACACTTACTATGGCCACTCTAATCAAAGTACAATTCAAATATTCATGGAGTTTTTCCCCCCCAAAAATAGTAATATCTAAGCACTAGGAATAATGAGAAATAATAACATTAATAATAGTAATAATAAAAAAACCTTCATTGTTGTTGTTCTTTATTCTTACTGATCTCCCATCTCTCCAACCTGCCACATTTTAATTTTCTTTTTACATACAGGAATACAAACGTGATGACAACACTATTCGGGGTAACCTGGAGAGTTCTAACTCAAATCCAGCATCTAAAATAAAAAAATAAACTAAATGCTAATTAATTTCTTTTCCTAAAATGGAATTGACTTGCTTTCCCCCTCCCAACCCCCCAGAAATGAAGATTTACAAGTACAATCTTCAAGAGAAGAGCTCCCCAGAAAAGTTTACAGTGTACAAACTCCTGTCCTACGGCAGGATTTTAAAAAGAAAAACAAAAAATGTTTTATTTACTTGAACAAAAAGACCCTCATCTTCTCATTTCGTGTAGCGTCAGAGGCACTCGATCGCACAAACAACTCAGCCGCTCTCGCCTCGCATGCACACTTCAGCTGCAGAGGCAGAGTTTAACCCCCACCGGACAGCAGCCAGCAACACGATCAGGATATTTACCTTTATGTACAGTCTCCCAATTTTACCAAACACTGACAGCACAGTGACCCTTACACACACACACACTCTGCACACCAACAGACACACTTGGGGACAATGCACTTCAGTGGGTCTCTGATGGCCAAAGGCTGCAAAGCACTTTTTTCTTTTTTTTTTTTAAATAAAACAAAAAAGAGAACAGCGCACATAGAACGGGGTGACTTTTTTTTAAATTAATATATATATTTTTTTATCTGCATAATAAATCCGGGTGAAGATGAAGAGCTTGAGCTTGACTTGAGGATCATTTTGTTACTGCTCACACCAGAGAGCGCTCGGGAAAATTTCGCCCCTCAGAAAAGGAAATATTTCTTTCACGATTGTAGGGAAAGAGTGCAAAAGAGCTGCTTTTTCTCTGAGAGAAAACTCTGATTTCTACATTAACGACGGTATGATTGATATACATAATGCCCTGTAATATGCCTGAGAGGTTTAGATTGAGACTTCTGAACACTGCACGGGGGAGAAGATGATTGCCTACGTGCTCTATTTAAGTGCTATATATATTTCCTTATCTAGTGGATTCTATTTAAGCTTCTAGTCGGCCATTAAAACAACATTCTTCTCTAGTCCAATAATTACTTTAACACACTTTTACTGGTTCTGCAAGGGGAGTATGTGTGTTTATATACATTTATACAAATCTACTAGGTATAAAATACTCTAAAGGCTTGCCTGAGCCTGTCTGGAACTGATTTGGACAGGTCTCACTAGCATTAGTTGGTGTGTGATTGTTGCGCAGGTCACAGGCCACTTAGCTGATGTGTTCGTTAAGGCATCTATTCGGGAATTGCATTCGGCTGACGTCTCCCGACAAAAAAAAAAGAGAACAAGAGGGCGTGTGGCTGAAGCCCTCCGGGATCTGAGACCGACCGGGATTCTACGAGAAAAAAAATGATTGTCGTGCTCAAGTCAAGCCGTCTCTCCTGTAAAATATATGAGCTCCTTTCGAAAGGTTACATGCTAGCACCCCAGGTGGAAAGTTGAAAGAAAGAGTCACGGTTAGGCATGGGTCGGTGTGGGTTTGAGTGAAAACCCCACGGTGGCTACGGCATTTACAGGGACATTTCAAACAAACGCAACCTAACTGCTTTTATAGAAAACAAAAGAAACAATTATTCTTGCTGCCGCCAAAACAATTTAACATATAGATTATTGCAACTATAAAGTTGTCAATAAAATGTATTTATTATTCTGATTTTGATATGTGGACTTAAGCAAAAATTTTGAAAAATCCTGCATTAAACTTATTAGTTTACAAGTACACGACTGTATTGCAGCAAATGTTACACCTAAGGCAAAGAGTATAGCTAGCTAACATTAGATGGTAAACTAGGCTAGGAGTATAGCTAGCTAACATTAGATGGTAAACTAGGCTAGGAGTATAGCTAGCTAACATTAGCTAGAAAATTAGTCAGACCATCAGCGTATAGCTTTTCAATTGTAGTTTTATAATTGACTTACTTTAAAGGTAATTGGGGAACTCTTTTATGTTTTATTGTCTCATGTTTTACAATTGTTTCTAAAGAGCTGAATTTTTCTTTCTCCATAAATGTAGCATCCTTTATTCAACTAGCTACTAATCAAGCATTATTTTTATGCGCAGACATAGGCAAAAATATATATTAAAAAACATACTCTAATTTTAGCAGTAGTTTTAGTGTTTAATGCACAGACTATCAAACATTTCCATCAATGTTTGAAACCACTTTCGGAGAATTGTAAGCTATTATTAGCAAGTTAATTCACCGGGCTACATCCTGCACGTGTCGGATTGAAGTGACAGGTGGTAGTCCTTTAGTTACCATTTCATGAGTTTTTGGACAACTGGAAATATTTTTCAAACAGCCTAATTTGCGTTTTTTGTAGGTGCAGTAAATGTATTTTAGCTTTTATTTTCTAGCTAACCAGCTGTGAAAGGATAGTGACAATGCGGCTTCTTACAGATAAAGAAAAACTGATTTTATTCCTTATTAAAGACGTTTTAAACTTTCAAAAGAAATGAGTGAAAGTCTTTAAAAACTTAAGTAGCTTGATATGGGTAACCGACCCATGCCTAGTCACAGCAGAATAATTAGTGACTTTGCAGCCGTAGTAAGACCTACATAGGGTGAATTCTAATGTTTTTTATACATACTTCTAAAAAAACTTCACCCTTTTCCAAAAAAATATATTACACTGAAACATGTCTTACTGTCATTCGGTAGATGCTGGAGGAAACAAGAAAAAAAAAATAAAAATCAGACCTTGCCTTACACTGCATAGAAAGCAGTCCCCACTTTGGTCAATAAAAAAAAGAGGAAACACCCACAACAACAACAACAACATCATCAACAACAACAGCGACGGACAACAACATCGACAAAATAAATGCATTACCATATTTTCTATCTCCAAACTAGCCTCTAATAATTGACACATCTATAAGCACTACCTACATAGGCAAAACGTGGTATTGCATAATTTTCATATGTCTGAATTCCACCCTCCACAATAGTAACGGGAAGATGAAGAAAATGAGCATTGAAGATAAGAGAGAAAACAAAAAGATGAAAGGTTATCAGAAAAACCACCAAAATACTGAAAAAAAAACCAAATGCTGGTAGATTACAAACTTTAAAACAGCAACTATACACAGCCTTGATATGCAATGTAACTGTGAGATAGAGTAGTACATGAAGTTAAAAATCAACAATTTCATTCAAAGTACAAAACAATTCTTATCATAAAAATGTTAATTTTTTTTCTCTCTCTATAATGATAAATGCAGCAAAAACAACTGTAGTGATGTCTCTATATTCAAAGGCAAGGCACGTAATGTGGACTATATGTCGTCGTGCAAAATTAGGAGTATCGGAGAAATTTTTTTTTCTTCTCGTGTGTGTGTGTGTGTATATATATATATATATATATGCGTGTGTGTGTGTTGTCTGGACTGGAGGGGCAACAGCTGCGGGATTGCCATGCAGAGATCTTGATTTCGGGGATATGCCACCACCTGGATTCATAATTTCAGTTTTCACCCTCTTCCACTTTAGAGTTCGCCTTGCACAAGCTGTAGCTTTACCCATGAAGATTACAGTACATTTGCATGGATAATAACTGTACACATAAGCTTTATAAGCTGACGGCCAAATGCTTTTTAATTGAAACAAAATGTCTCTTTCACGCACACTTTGTGTGTGTAATTTCTCGACTTATTTTAGATTGTTTAAGAAAAAAGAAATCGCCCATCGTGATGGGAAGTGCTCAGATCAGATTAAGTGCTGGTTTTTTTTCTGTTGCACAGGTAGCTTTATGCTCGTCTTCAAACTGCCTTTCACACTTTTTACTCATGCGAAGAGATGGATATGTGACTGAAATCATATTCTTAAACATTTAATAACTATCCCCCTTCCTTTAGAGTCTTAGGGCAGTCAGACTGATAGCTTCCCTTCAAAAAAAATTCAATTGCACTTGCCTCTGTTGCAAATTTTTTCTTTTTTTCTTCCTCTTTTATTATTACAATCCTTTTGAAAAGGACTTGCGAGTAGTTTTTCTTCTTTTTTCTTTTTAGGAGGGGTCCAATGTCAAGCTGTTAGCATTTAGTGTTTTTTTAAAAAAAAAAACTGCATCAAGAGTTCTCAACTCTCCCCATAAGTGTTTACATTAGTTCTTGAAATAAGTAGCAGTAAAGAAACAAAGTCAACACATTTTTTTTTCCTTAAAAACAAAGAGTCGTATCACAGTAAACTGAAATCAAACGGAAGAAAAAAAAACCCACTCTGAATTAACAATTTTTTTTTTTTTTTTGTTCCTACGGTGTACACAGTGAATCGTTCGTTCGTTCAGAGTCTCTTAGCCATCCACCAGGCAGGGATGTATCTGCAGACCCCCCCTCGGTTGACTGTGTGTGTGTGTGTGTTGCGGGGCGTTCAAAATGGTTTTCACCTTCCTCTGACGTTGAACAATAAGTAGGATTTACTGCCAAGAGTCTAGAGTGTCATGCAATTAAACATTAAGGCATCTATACATCACAGTATTCAGATGGATTGAAAAAAGTTCTGCAAACGCAACAACTGACTGGTGGGTGGGTGGGTGGATGTGTGCGAGGAGACATCAGACCTGAAGCTTTTCTTCCTTCCTCTGAGCCGTCCACTCATCATCTTTACTTCAGGGCCATTGTCCATCATCATCAGGATGAGGAAGAGGAGTGGGAGCGGGGGGATGGAAGAGGTGAGAATGGGGAGTCGGGAGGTCGAAGGTGAGGAGATTGATGAGGAGGGGGTTGATGCAGCACCTGCTGCTTTGCTGGTTTCATCCATGGCTGCAAACACCTGTAGTGCTAGCTCTGCCCCACCCTTCCACCCTGGGTGGGGGGAGGGCGGAGGTGGGTCAAGCCTCGATGAGCTCAGTTCCCGGACTCGGCGGGGACCAGCGGTTCACCAATGATGTTTATGCTGTAGTTCTGGTGGACATTTGTTGGCAGAATCGGAGTCCCGTTCGACACTTGGAATGGAACTAAGCTCGCCCAGGTACCAGGACTGGAAAAAGAAAACAGAAATAATGGTTAGAGACATGCTGGGAGCTTTCTCCTTTTTGCAGATTTATGTAGTTATTGTGAACATCAGGAACCAAAAACAAGAAATAAATCCTTTTAATTATTTTCCAGGGAAAAGTGAAGTGACTCAAGTTTTCTCCACCTCAGTGGAGCATTGAGTAAAGCAGGGCAATGCCGGTCAGCTGGTTGAAAGAAGAATGCTATGTTTGTCACTCACTTCTTCTTTTCAAGAAAAAGATAACTTTGCTAACAGGGCTGCATGTTATTAGAAAATCATGCAGAAACCACATTAATAATAAAACTTTTGCTCCATATTTTGCTCACTATTTTTCTTTCACTTATCATTGTGGGCTTCTAATGCAAGGAGATGACATCCAACAGGCTGAAAGTCACACTGGCGTAAAAAATGTGAACCCATAATAGCTTAAATGTCGTAGCCAACAGCTACTGCATACCTAACAACTATAAAATTACAATGTAAAGAGTCGTCACAACACCAATGTTGTCATAGTGGCTACTACAAAAATGAAGCTCGAATCGACATCGGGGAAAAAGTGCTTAATTTTTTAACAACGGTTGATGTTAACTGAAGGAGCATTAGCTGAAGTAAATTGTTAAAAAGACAAAAACAATAAAGAAGAGATGGAAACTAAAGGAGAGACACCAATTTCACAATCAACATGCAGATATGTCTGTTAAGTAGCTAACTGCAGGCTTTATCCGAATAACTAACCAGTTGCGTTAGTTTATAAAAAGCGCAACAGGAAAATGTGTATTTTGTGGAATAAGCACTTGAAAACTACTGCTAAATTTAGTATTTGTTATATATTGAATAACTGTTCCACAATATTGTTACCGCAGTAATTAATAAGGAACATAAAGTGGGAATGGTTGTTGCTTCCCTGTCTCTGCTGAAAACAATCATCCCCACAGTATGATGCTGCTACCTCCAGGTTTCACAGTGGGTATGTTGTATTTAAGGTGCAGTGTCTGAATTTGTAGATACTCTGACTATGCTGTGGCAGGCTAACAATTAGCCGCTAACAATGCTAAGATTCGATTTTTCTACTTAACTGCTATTTTAAACAATTATTTTCAGTTTTTTATGAATTTGGAATGCATTTAATGACCTCCACTACAAAATATATGGATTAGTTTCTAACAGCATTCACTCAAATTGTCAGAACATTAAAAATGGACAGACACAAGGTGCTGTATCTGAATTTGTACGTACTTCGATAGAAGGCTAACCAGTAGCCGCTAACAATGCTAAATTTAGATTTTGCTATTTCAAACGATCTTTTAAGTTTCTTTATGAATCTGGGAACATTTAACCACCTCCGATACAAAATATATGTATCAATTACTAAAAAAGATTCACTCAAATTGTCAGAATGTTAAAAAAAAAAATAGACTTTTCAGCCGTTAGAACAGCTTTGGGGTTTAGACTACACTGAAACCTCGTCTCTTCTCTCTCCAACTGCTTTCTCGTCTCATGAGCAGTATGTATAAATATACATACTGTTATATATATATATGTTATATTTATATATATTTATAAATGCAGTATTTTTACCGTGAGAATCGCATACTAAGACATGTGACACGACTGGTTTGAACTAAGCGGAGGTGATCCCGGATCATGTGAGAGGGTCGTGACGCAGTGCCCGCTCCTCTCCACAGAAGCAGAGGGGGTTAAAAAAAAAAAGGAGAGTGGGGTCTGTGCACAAAGCTGCCCCATCCCTATTCATCTCACGCTAATGGCAAAACAACACGGTGATTGTTCCTGGGGAGCAACGGTGCTAACTGAAAACGCGAGCGGGAACAAGCGGCATGTTGTTCCCGAGAGGTGCTGCGCTGCGTAGATGTCAGATAATTAGCCCCCCCTGTTCTCCTCCTCGTCCTCTTTACTCTCCTTTTCTTCCTCACCAGCCCTCAGTGTGCACCAACGCGTCACCCTCGCCTCGGATGAGAATACCTGCGACGCAGATTCCAAGTAAAAAGAGTGAAATGTTTAAGGAGCGTGGAGAGAAAGAGAGAGAGTCTCATGAAAAGCAACTCTTCAGCCTGTCTGAGTTTCACATCAACCACTAGCCGCAGTTGTTGCGCTTAAAACAAAGAAAGTGCAAATTTAATTCACCTCGGGGCGTGAAAACACCAGCTGCCTGAACGATGAAGTGAAAAGACGGGAACGAGAAAGCAGCGGAGATGTGTTCACAACAAAAGCAAAAATCACAAGAGCTCCGTTACATTCCAGCTCGCAAAGAGTTAAATAATAAAAAAAAAAAAAAAAAAAAAAAAAAAAAGACTTGAAGGCTAATCCTCTAACAGTTTTTCTTTTTTCCTGTCCGACCAGCTCTTCTACTCCTGCTTTCTTCCCTCCCTCCTCCAGCCCTGCCAAAAATCATCGGACAGGAAACGAGGGATTAAATTTTTCCTACCTTGCCAAACAAAGAGCGCACAGAGCGGGCCAGGGGGCTGCAGCTCTCTCTCTCTTTCTCTCTCTGTTTCTCTTTCCTTATGAAACTTCTTTAATGTAATGGCTTACATTAAAACGGGGGTGGGGGAGACCACACAGCTACAAAAGGGCACTTGCGGGTCTTTGTGTGCAAATCGTTCTTAATCTCATTAAAATCGATGGCTGTCAGGCCGTATCTGCGTCCCATAAACCAAAAGCTTCTGCTCCGAGGCTTGCGCAGCACTTTGCAAAAGTGTTCATACCGCCTAAACTTTGACAGATTCCGTCAAGTTAAAACCACAAAACCTCAGGATCTGGCGTGAGCAGGCCATGAAGCCCGGGTTTCAAAATACTCCACACCAAAAGTTTTACATTTGGTTCTGCAAATGTAAAAGTTTGCAGAACCACTTGCAGCTGCAAATCTCTTGGAGCGTGTCTTTTCCTAATTATCTATATATTTTAAATATAACTCTCCTTTGGAAAATAGCTGGACTTTGACTAGGTCATTCTAACAACTGTGGCTGTACATTTGGGCTCATCCTGCTGGAAGGTGAATCTCTTTCCATGCCTCAGGTGTTTTTTGTAGGTGTATTAACTCCAGCATGATACTGCCACCACCATGTTTCACTATGATGCAGATGGTGTGTTCAAGGCGACGTGCAGTGGTATTTTAATTCCATTTATAGTATTTTGCATGTTTTTACCCAGAGCACCTTCTTCCCCTACATGGCTTCTGGGAACTTGTAATGCCGTAACCTTTGGGGTTTTACTCTTGCCAAATGTCTCTAATGTTCTCCAACAAACCTCTGAAACTTTCAAAGAAAAGCTGGATTTAAAATATGATTAAATGATCAAAAAAAAAAAAAAAAAAATCACAATTCACTAATTATATTCGAAAGGCGACACAGGATTTTCGCTGGCGTGGAGCGGGCTCGTACAAATGCACACCACACTCTTCAGATTTGCTTGTATGGTTTTGTACCATTTACAGTCATGCACGTCTTTGTGGTGGTTTGCCACAGAATATACACTGAGGTTTGAGGGTGCAAACCTCAGTGTATATTCTATTTTTTCAACATGATAACATGTTGAAAAGTTCAAGAGGTGGCTTAGGTGGCTTGAATGGGCTTAAAATAAATGCTGAGTAACTAGGAGGGGAAAAAAAGGACACAGAAAATGACGGGTTTGCTAAGGTGTTCTCAGTTTATTGCAGTTCACGATATTATGCGATATGTAAGCTATTCCTGCACTCAAGCAACCCGACCTCCATGTTTGCGTTTCCTCAGGTAACCTTTAAGACAACCTAACTAACTCGGCGTTCCCAAACCTCGCAAAGCACAGCCCGGCCGTACAGCGTGCTTCGTTTAAGGATTAGCTCGCTAAATTAGATTATCTAATGGCATCTTAATGGATTGCTGACCCATTTCCTGCACAATGGCAACATGCGAGTCTGGCAGCTTTTTCAATTTGGACGCTACGGTGCTGGAGAGACGCGCTTCAGTTTAAAGGGCGACAGATAAAAGAGAGATCCGATGGATTCCAGGGATGGACGGCTAAGTTAAGTTAAATTCAGGCGACTTATTTGTCCTCATTACTGTACTGTACAGTCACATGGAGTGTGAGTGCAAAAAAAAAAAAAGAGCAGGCATTTCTCTCTGCTACCTCTATCCGCCTATTAAGAGGCCTGTTAAGGGGGTCTGTGCTGCGTGCATTTGTGTTTATAACTTCACCAAATGCAAACTGACCTGTACACACACTCACACACACGGATAGGTCTGCACATCCAGGGGAAAAGGAGGTACAGGGAAACAGGAAAAGGCTTAGCTCAGCTCGCCTGCTCTGCCATGCTGAAAACGATTCAGGATTTCTTTCTCTCCCCCCCCAAGAGAGGAGAGAGAAACACAATGTGGAAACAAGATGGAGGAGGTAATCTGCACCTTTAAGTTAAACACAACAGAGCATTGGGTCAAGATTAAGCAAAAACCAGATAATTCCTGCATGGCTGCTGTTACGTACCTCAAAAGAGGCTTTTTTTAGTTTAAAAAGGAGAAAAAAAATCTTGCAAAATTATTACATTGCATGATCTTTTCTTGCTGTTTCATTACAGAAACACCAATACTGAATTTTAATTATTCTTTGTGTAAATTGAGAATGTTGTTAAAGGGATTCTGCACCAAACAAATACTAAAACACTGGACTTCCCCCACCCCCAGTTCATTAAATGAAGTAATCTCAAAACTTTCCACATTAGCGGTCGGTAAACACACCAACAAGCAATATGTTGTTTGGTGCATTTAATTATAAGTTCACCACGAATCAAATAAGGGTTAGGGACATTCAGTGCCAGCAGCGTTTATTGTGGCGCCTGATGAACATGCGTGAAAACCCTTAAAATAAATCAACCTTTTAACACTAACGTGTCATTTCACGCTTAAAATAAAGAGGGGGGAACAATAAGTTAAGATAGAATCATTTCACTTTGCAAGTTTTCTGTAAAGATCTAATGGCTGAAATGACTATTAAAATTAAAAATATTGATTTTGTGTCTGATGAACTGATTCCTGTCTTGATTTGGCCTTAAGCTTTGGTTGAAACACTCTATGATGATCAGGCTTTAAACCACTGGAAAACAGCCACAGCGTTTTGGTCAAAACGTTTGATGTTTCAAAGAGTTTATTTTAATTTTTACTCTAATTTCACGGATTTAGGAAGAGAAATGGGCCCACAGCATCACTCATCCTCCACCATGCATTGAGAGTGGCAATGCGGTGCTTTTCCACACCCTCATTCTTGCTTTACATTAAACTTGGAGCCTCTGCAGCCCCTGTTGTTTACCTTTGTAATGGTAGGACGAAAAGATAGAAGACACTTTTAAACAGTTGCTAAGCAGAGCTGGTGACGCTAAGATGCTTTTTTCCTTTGCTGCAGTTCTCTTGCATAGATTTGTTTTTGGAGATTTTGTTTAAGTCTCACAGAATGAGAAGCTCAGACGTCTGATCAACTTAAAAAATGTGATTCTAAATTTTAAAAGGTTTCACTTACATTTTATGGACTCAGGTAAACGTTGAACAGCTGAGTTAGATAAAAACTCAGTTATGATGTTTCTTAATTCAGGATTTTATTCCCACTTAGTAAATGCAGTCAAATGAAATGTCGGATAAAAGAAAAAAAAGAGATTAAGCTATGGTAATAAAATGATTACTATATTTAAAGGTTTTCTTTTTTCACATCTTTAGCGGGAGTCCCACTAATTTCTGTTGGATTTGCACCAAAGGTACTCCCATTTGGCTTGATTGAGGTAGTCTCCAACCAAGGAACATGGAGTACTTTTTGTCTTTTATGGTCGATGATTGCTGCAATTGCTTTTATAACTAAAGTAAAGTCTACACAGGTGAGTTTGCATGTGTTGCAGTGGAAATGATCAGCCCAGACCTCAAAGAAAACTGGAAATGTTTATCGCCGGTAAAAGCCTGAGCAATGCATTTCTAAACATGACTTAGCAAAGGAGAAAGCGCTTAATAATTGCAAGGGAAGCGCTTAAGTCAGAATAAAGGGGAGAAAAGAACAAAAAGGAGGGAGTGAAACACTTTAAAAAAGGCAATAACTTTAAAAACTTTTTTATCAAAGAAATGCATGGAGTAATTGCGGCATTAATAGGAGCCGCAACTCATGTGCGAGAACATCGCTTTCTTAAATGTTGTTTTATATGAGGATGTCAAAAAATAAAGAGCAGACATTAAATTTTAAAAGGGTAAAAGTGTAAATACATGTGATGTGTGAGACAGAAGGGAGACGGCAGATGAAAAGAACGAAAAGGTTACCTTTGCCAAGCAATCCCCAAAGTGTCGTCAGTGGCACTGGGGCCATAATGCCTGCCGTTTTGAGTCACGCTCCAGTCACACTTCCTCAGCTGTCAATTGAAACCTAGCGGTCAGATCACTGGGCCAAGACAACTTCCACTTCAGATTACACTACAACTCAACACTGTATACACACATGCATGCAGGACAAGGGCAGGACCTCAGAACGGGCCTAAAATTTAAAACATATGTACTTGATGAATTGTAGTTTTCTTTCTATATATATGTAATTTGGTGTAGTAGGGATTACAGTCAATTAAGAGCAGACATGAAGGGGGGGAGGAGGGATGCAGTTAGAGTTAGTGGCAGCAGCTAACCTGGAAGTTAAGGAAAATTTAATGGAGTTAGTTGGTTAGAGAATGTGAGTAGCATAAATAGTACCTTACAAAAGCATTCACGCTTTCTGAATTATTCCACATTTTGTCATGTCATAAACACAAACCTTGTTATTGGAATTTTACAACACAAAGTAGTGAGCGATGGTGAAATAGAAGGGAACTTATGCTTTGCTTGCATTTTGTTTCAAACAAATAAAAGTCTAAAGAATGAGATGTGAGTTTATATCGAGTCTAAATGTCACAGAATTTCAACCCGTTCCAGGTTAAATTCAGCGTTTCGCACATTAAGAAACTGAAACGGTCTCCAGTCTTTTATAAAATATCTCCACCTCAGTCAGATTTGATGCTTTTTGTGAATGTATATTTTTAAGTCTTGACTGAATCGACACAGCATGATGCTATGTTTCAAAATGGAGGTGTTGCGTTCAGGTGTTAGTTTCCCCCTGTTCAGTTCTGCTTCAGTTTCAGCTGACCTTATCACATTTTTCCACTTCTTATGATTCTCTCTCACCAGAAGCTTTCTGCTTGTATCTTTTTCATGATAATCAGAAAATGCACCACTACACTGCAAAAACACAAAATCTTACCAACTACTTTTGGTCTGGTTTCCAGTGTAAGTATCTAAGTAAATTTGAAATAAGGCAAAACTGGTAAGATACAGAAGCTTCTTTTAAGTGAATAATTCCTTAATGTTGCTAAAAAAAAAAGTATTTGTTCCATTGATGGATTATTTCACTTATAACAAAACATTTTCCCCACATTTTTACATGAAATAATCCAGCAGTGGAACTAGTACCACTGACTTAAAATAACCTCCTACATCTTGCTGAAAAGTTACTTGTTAGTATGTTTTTTCTTATTTCAAGTGTACCAGGATATTTGCATTGCAAACTAGCCAAAAATACTTGATGAAATTGTGTTTCTGCAGTGTAATAGTCCTCAGGATAAGAGATTCTCCATTTGGAGTTGAAGATCTGTGCAGCTCCTCCAGAGTTGTTATGTGGCTCTTGGCTGCTTTTCTGATTACTGGCCAACCTTTGATTTAAATTCATGTCCTGGTAGCTTTGCAGCTGCACCGAACACCTCCCAGTTTCAGACGATGGATTGAGATGAAAGATGAAAGTCCAAACTTTGGTTTATTGTTTTATGCTCTAACTCTTTCTATAAGCTTCTCCACAACTTTTTCCCTGATGTGTCGTCTGCTGTGCTCCTTGGTCTCCATGTTTGCTCACTAAAGTTCTGAGGCTTTCACAGAACAGCTGGATTCACACTGGAATTAATTTGGTTTGATTTTATTTAAGAGAGTCAAAGTGAAAGGGGCCAACCACAAAAATGCTCACCACAATTTTCCCTTCTATGCCACAATTATGCACTACTTTGTGTTGGTTTATCACATAAAACTCTCCCACCCACCCCAAAAAAACATTTTATCTCACGGTTGTCACAATGTGACCAAATGTGGAAAAGCTCCAGCTGCATGAGGGGTTTCGCAAAGCACTGCGTTTCATCTGTGCGCAGTCACTACGGGTTCCACCTGCTGAAGCCGTGCAACACGTTCGACTCATGCACCCCGTCGATAACCACCGCCTCACTGCAGAGCGCTCTCCCCGGTCCGGGACGGAGTGCGCATGCCCCCCAGCATGCAGACTTTATTTTTTCATTAGCTAACTGTTTTTATTGATTTGGGGTCACAGTGCAATGAAGTTAAACCACACACACACACACACACGTACTGCTAACCCTCCCTTTCCCCACTCTTTCTTCATCTTGCATTTCAAAACACGCTAACCTTACATACAGATTACAAATTACTGCAACATAAAAGCCACACACACAGACCTCGTCGTCTCCCCTGCATGCATTATGCGGCCGCACGTGTCTGCAATCCAGCTGAGAGCTATCCCTGCCAAACACCAACCTAACCTTGCCCTGTGGTCAACGCATTCATTTAGTAATGCATCGGGATAAAAAGTGCACCGTTAGCACTCTTTGTGCAGCGGCGGACGCTCTGCAGAGGCTCTTAAGAGAGATTTAATCAGAAAGACGCTGAATATTCAGAGCCATTTGCAGCGGTCAAGATATGTGCTCTTGGTTTTTTCTTTTTTTTCTCTCTCTTAGCACCTGGACGGTTTAATTCTTTTATTCAGGGAGACGTTTCTCTACATCCTCGGTCTGTTACTGAGCTAAACGTGAGACAGCAGCAGCGAACACTTAAATTTGTCCCTTTAATCAACAGCTGCTGAGGAGAACTAAATCAGAACACAATGAGAAGTTGCTCCATTCAGAGTGTTTTTGTTTATCGAAGGTTGGGAAAGTGAACCCGCGCCCCCCCCCATCTCCCACCGTCGTTCCCGCACTCCGGAGGCTTGACAATAGCTCGGAGAGGACATGCGGGCTGAGCCAGACGCTCCGTGCCCACCGCTCCTCGAGGGGCTTGCCATCTGTCCGCTGGCACCAACACATCAGAGCGGCGGCGCGGGGCAGCAGGGGAGAAGAAGAAGAAGAAGAAGAAGAAGAAGAAGAAAAAGGAGGAGGAGGAAAAAAAAAAAGAGAAAGGGGGGGACGGAGCCGGGGAACGTTAGCAAACAGATGCGGTCAGATTGTGGATTAGGATCCTTCCTTAGATAATACCAAATGACATCTGATCACAGATCTCTCCCTGTGGAATGCTCCACGGTGGCATTCCCTCGAGGGGTTAACCAAGGCAGGAGATGAATGGAGGGGTTTTCACACGCTCGCTGCCTGCGACTCCTACAGCAGGTGTGATGTTGTTGTTTTGTTTTTGTTGGGTTTTTTTCTATCTTAAAGCCAAATGTGTCATGTGTGTAATTTATCATTATTGTAAATTTTAAAAATAGCCCCCCTTTAATTGTAAAACTCTTCCAATCTGTTTGTTTTAGAATAATTTAGCAATTTCAGCTCAAAGAAAAATAGTTTGAGCAAATATATTTGCATGCAGCGCCTCTCCCATTTTGTCTCATTACTCTCGCAAATGTCAAGGGATCTCAAAGTAACACATGATTGTGAATTGGAAGAATATTATTAATATGCAATTTTAAAGCATAAAAGGATAAGATCATTTGTTATTAGTCCCACAAGTGGAAAATTTAAATGGACACGGAAAAATAAGAGTAGAAATGAAAAATGAAAATCTGAAAAATAAAATCCAGAGCAACCAATTAATTGTCTTGTAATTTAATCTCAGCATAAATCCAGCTGTTCTGTGAAGGCCTCAGAGGTTTTTTGGAGAACATTTGTAAACAAGTGGCATCATGAAGACCAAGGAGCTCAGCAGACAATTCAGAGATGAGGCTATGGAGAAGTTTAAAGTGTGGTAAGGTTCTTCAAAAATATCCCAAGCTTTGAGCAGCTAAACATAAAAGGCACAACTTTAAAGTTTGCGGTTGAAACATGACAAAATATGGCAAAGTCTGAGGAGTATGAATGCTTTTTGCAAGAAATATTATTTCATCCCGATTATTTTATTTTGAAATCTAAAAAGGTTTTTGTGCAAATCCTTTAAATATGAGCACAAATACAGAGAAGAGGCCCAGTGCTGCTCAGCGTTGCAACAAAACGCTCACAGTTTATCATCTCGAAGCGCAAAAACCTCATGGGCTTGACACAATAAACACACCATTGCCAGATGAGGACAATGACGGAGTATTTTGAGAAACTGTTTAGTCTTGAGAGACTTGGCTCTGATCGAGTCTCTTTTTTTTCTGCCCCGGGGGGCCAAAGTCCAGGTCTTCAAATACGACCAAAACAGAAACAGACACAAGAAGACACAAGACGAGTCGCTGGGAAGGAAAAACCCTTCGGGAACACGAGCTAATAATCCTGAGGAAAGTTGTAATCGTCTCATTTTTAGGTATTTTCCAAACTGTAGTCAATAATACTGCCGCTGGATTTCTTTGGGGGATATTTATACATCTTGGCTGATTCGTGCTTTAAAATCTGGAGCGAGTCTGAGAGCGAATCGCTGGACGAAATTCAGCAGCTGCACTCGGATCGTTGCTGTGTTCTGAGCTCGCTTCATGCCCCACAAAAAACACGGCTACCAGAAAATGTGGAAGACAAACTGTACGACATCAGCCAAGTGATTCCTCCCTCTCCTCCTCCTCCCTTTTCTCCCGAGTGGAATAAAAGCGTCCCAAACCAGACTAAAAAACCTAGCATCTCGCCCTTTTTTTTCTCTCTATTTTAAATCAACATTTTTCAAAATCCCATGATAAATAAATAAAAGATGGAGAGAGACAGACAGTGAGAAAACAGAGGCCAGGTTTGTGATTTTTACGAAACATAAAGAACCGAGCCGGGGAGAAACCCGGCGATCATTATGTAGCCGTGTGCAGATGCATTCAATTAGTTGTGGTTGGAAAAGCCTTGGCCTCGGACCAGCTCTTTCAATAAGACACGGTGGAGGGGAGCAGCCTCTCTTTCTCGACTGAAAACGCCCCAAAACTGCAGCGCATCTAACACACAAACACACACAAAGGGCTGCCACTTCTGTCCGAGGACATCCTACAGTAACACGACGGCACTTTTTTATTATCAGCTTGTAAATAAAGGAGTGTGTTGCACAAGGAAGTGTCTAAAGTAATGTAAAGGAAACAGAGGAG
Source organism: Brachyrhaphis terrabensis (assembly GCA_903067065.1). NCBI lineage: Eukaryota > Metazoa > Chordata > Actinopteri > Cyprinodontiformes > Poeciliidae > Brachyrhaphis > Brachyrhaphis terrabensis. The sequence continues at coordinate 126,535 of CAEGAG010163075.1, read as the reverse complement.
ACAAGGAAGACAGTGACCCTCCACCTTTGTGTGTCTCTCTCTCTCTAAATGGAGCAAAAGATTTGATTTGATTTTCTCTAAACTATCCTGTTAAATCGCAGCCACACTCTCACTGCCAGTGTTTTTAAATATAAATCGTAACACCTGTGCTAAAATGACATAAAAAAAAAGAAAGAAAAAAATAGCTTGATAGGGAATGAGCTTGTTTGTTTTTAGCTTCGTTGCACATCAACTGTGAAAGAAGCTGTTCTGCCAGTTTGTTCAGATCTGCTCTTTTTTTAATATATATATATATATATATATATATATATATATCTTTCAGAAGTGGGGGATGAAAATAATCAGACTAAGAGCAACAGCTTAATGCTGAAACAGAGAAAAACAGCTCACCTGTTGCTGGTGGAGAAAGGCGGGATCTCTAGGGCTCAGGCCTACAAAGCGATTAGACGTTGGGGTGCCAGGAGTTGAGTAGCCTGAGAGACGAGTCATCACAGGGGAAAAGAAAAGAAAAAGAGACAATTTTGATCCAGTTAGCTTTGAATAAAAGTGAATTTGACATCATTAAAAATCTGTCACCGTAAACAGGAGGCAGTACATAGAAAAAGGGCTGGAGGAGTCCCACAGGGCTCAGTTGTCGGACCACTTGCTTATTTTCAAGAAAATAACACAACTTTATAAAAAAATTACATTTTAAAAGGTTGTAAATAAAGTCTTTAGAGATGATATAGTTACAATAAGCTAAGAGAGAATAGTAACTGTTAGCGTGAGAAATATCAATAAAAAAAACTACCATCACAAAAACAAAACAAAACAAGAGGAGACCAACAAGGCTCATTCATTGGCTCACTCTGATTCTTCAATAATTCCAACAAACATTACATAAACTTGGAAAAATACCAATCTTATGTTTCTATTAAGGGTGTCTCGCCCGGAACGTTAGCTGGAGATGGGAACCAGCACCAGAACCCACTAGGAAATGGATGTTTCTATTAAAGATGTAATGTTTTCCATGTAAAAGTAAATGAATGCTTTTCATTTATTTTGTGTATTATAACATGTTCTTTAAAGGTTAGAGCCATGTGAACAATTGCTGCATTTAGGAAAGGGGAGTAAAGTTTTTTCCTTCTGAACAACAAAATGAAATAATAAATATAAAGTATTAAAATAAAATTAAAATATTAATATTTATAATAATAATAATATATAAATGCATAAAAATAAAATATATATATAAAAAGAACAAAAATATAATGCTCTTACCATCTAAAAGTGTAGCAAGTAAAAATTTAGTGCCAGTTAAATAGTATCAATAAAAGTTTTTAGTCATCATTAATGTGATTTTTTTTATTTCAGTCAGAAATTAAATCAGGACTTCTCAGATCTATTGACCCATAAATATATGAATGTTGCAGTAGATAGTCCTTCATGAAAAACTCAAGGCAAAATCTTTCAGTATATTCATAAATCATAAACTGGAACCGCTGCATGCAGTAGTTGCCTGGACGCGGCGTCAGCCTACCTTCTGTTGATGTGGTGATGGGCTTGGTGTCAGGCATGGAAAGAGTGACGGGTCGCACCGGGCCGTGGTGCGGGGATGGAGCCAAAACTGGGGTGAAGTGGCCTGGGACCTTCCCAACCCCCTGACCACTGCTGTTAGGCTGCATGTCAGGCAGAGACAGACGGAGGAAGAGATAAAGAAATCGCTTATGAAGAAGATTTAGCCCTCTGAGCCTTTTTTTGTCACACTTAAAAGTTTCAGATCTTTAACAAGTATTATTAGGCAATTATTGGATTTTTGAATGATAATCTTATAAGGGGAAACAGCGACCCAAACCAACCTGGACTGGTGTGAAAAAGTAATCACCCCCTTTAATTAAGCATTAAAACACAGGTGGGCAAAATGGTGTAAAAGTAAAATATCTGATATTTTTCAAACCAGATTCGATTTTCCATTACAATGGATTTTTTTGGTCTTGCTTTCTTTTCTAAAAATGTTCTGACAAATTACAGGAAATATTTCAATCATCCCTTCTGGGAGTTGCATGACAGTCGGTTATGAGATGTTTTTGCTTAATTACAAGAATATAGTCATAATATTAGCAAAGTAAAGATGCAATTATACCAGAAAAATGTCTTAAAATTATGAGGAAAAAAGCTGCTTTACTGAGAAAAAGTTCTTTCTTTGAAACAGACTCAGCCGTTGCTCTATTGTTTCATAATTTGATGCTGATATGTATTAAGTATTTCCTTATCAGTAAGTCGACTATAACTTCACAAGGTGTCCTCATTTTAATTTTTTTAAATGTTTTGCCAACGTTCTCATTAAACTATCACCTTATTCTGATAATTAAACAATACCAGTACTCTGTCATAGAGCTGAACATCCAGAGTTTCCAAAAAATGTAATCTTCACAATCGATGAAGTTGATGTATCTCCCAGACCTGTCATAGCATTTTTTTAGACCGCTGAGTTAAATTTTACCAGCTACATTAATATGTGTCACTACAATATCATCTAAAACACTTAAACAGAACCTGCCTGACAAGATGAAGTAGGCATAAAGATCTCAAAATGCATAATGTCTTTCATATTAACATTTTAGTGATCCCCAAGACTCCTGGGAAAAATATTCTGTCAACTGATGGGGACAAGTGTGGAACTTTTTTGGAAAATGTGTAATTTGTTAAAAAGACCATCAAATGACCAGGAAAACACGGTGGTGGTGGTGTGATTGTCGAGGAATGCTTTGCTGCTTCACCTAGTTTTTGATCGAATCATTAGATCTTCTCTTTAGAAAACCAAAATCAGATTGAGGTGCTGCTTTGCGTCCTTAAACGTGCTGTTCATGGGTGAAATTCTTCCGGTACGCCTGAGTTAAAACAGTTCTGGAAAGAAGATTGGGCCAACATTCCTCCACAGGAATGTGAAAAACTCACCACCAGTTATTGTAAACACTTAATGGCAAGGGCGGCACAACCGGTTACAAAATGCAGTTTGTATTTCCTCAGGTCTAATATACCTAATATGAAAATTAGTCTGATGGTATAAAACATTTAAGTGTGATAAAAAACAAAAGTGAAACCAAACAACGTCTTCACAGCTCCATAACTTGTTCTGCCTTCGTTTAGCTGATGATGCATGGTGAAGCGGGCTATGACCTCAGAATCAAGAAGATGTACCATAACCATAAACATGGCAGGACTACACTCGTTTTGTCTCCTAACAAAACCCATAACATTACAAGAGGACATCCTCTGTACAGTGACTTATGGTTACAAGCCCAGGCTCTGCTTGTAAACGCGCTCTTGGCCCAGTCTCAATAAAATAAGACGAGCATGCCACTGCATTTTAACAAAACAGCTCGCCCTGATTATGGCCCCCGTTTTTAAGCGACCTGACAGAATTAAAATGCCCAACTAAAAGCAGCTGAAACACTCTCGCTTAAAGATTTCAGCCCTTTCATTTGCTGTCTTGTCACAGTTATTACTAATACCCAGAAAGAGCTGAAGGGGTGGGGAGGTGTGTGTAAGCGACAATGGATTTCCTACATCATTCCTCACAATGATTAAATGGACTTTAGGAGGACGAGGGGCGTGAAAAGCCAGAGCGGACTGCGGCGCGACCCGCTACAATGGTCTGAATGCGCCGCTATGGAGGGACTATATATAAGAGGGGTGGGGGAATGTTGTATAAAGGAAGCAAGTGGGAGCTGCTCTTTGAGTCGGCTGGAGACTGTCTGGGCCGTTCACTCCGGGGCCGCCCCGAGTTCAAAACTCAACCAGGCCTTTTCGGAGAAGAATCGAATCCGCAGGGTTCCCTTCGTTGTGAATAGAATGTTTAATTAGAGTGTAATATAATCTGCGTTAAAGCAAGCATAAAACATTCTGGCACTCGTCCATGGGATTATAAGCGCTGTGTTATTTGCAGAACCCCCTCCACAGCCACCACCACCACCACCTCCATCCCCCCACTGGTCTTCCAGCTCTGCTTTCTCCAGAACCCCAGCAGAGGGCCAGTTAATTCTGCACAAGAGCACGGCCCCGGCAACGGCAAATATTTACAACCTTTATCATTCCCCGTGGGTTTTTTTTCTTCTCTCTCTCTGGAGCAACACCCCCACCTCCGGCCCCGCCGTTCTGGAGATGGAGCCGTCTACGAGGCTTTTGTTTACAGTGAGAACAGCAGGCAAATAAAACTCACATAAATATCACACGGCTTTTCTCATCTATAGAGACGCCGGGCTCGCTCGCTCGCTCGCGGCGCACACTGGCCCGCACTGTGTTCGCCGAAACGCACAAAAGCGCAGAAAGCCGTCTGATTTACAGCCGAGTCCTGATAGGGATTTGCGTGTCATACATGTGACTGCAGTCGCAAGAGTTTGGCTGATTTTTTTGGGGTTTTTTTATGGAGTCATGTGGTTGTTGTTTCCCTTTAAATTAACTGCAAACATACGGCTCCAAGTGTATTATAACCTTTTGCCCCGAGTATTATGTCATGTTGAAAATATATGGACAAAAACATTCAAGGGTTTATAATCGTCTTAGTTATTATCATAACTCGGTGTAAATTACAGCAGATTAATAGTCTTTGCAGTGGGGATTTATGAGTGTCTTTAACCAATTATATTCAGTGACAGTGACTTTCAGCAGCATTTAAAACCCTTGATCTCATTCACATTCTGTCGCGTTTCAAGAACTTTGTCGTGTTTTATTTGAATTTTTATGTGACAGACAAACACAAAGAGCATCGTTGTGAAGTGCAAGGAAAATCGTACATCATTTTACACTTTTTTTTTTTCTGAAAATGTGCTGGTGTTCAGGCTCGATACTTTGAAGAACCACCTTTTGTTGCCACTGCGGCTTTAAGGCTCTGAACGATTTCCACATCCGGAAAATAAATTTCTGCTCGTGAAGTTCAGGCAGATTGGATGGAGATCATCTCTGAACATCAGTTTTCAAGTTGTGCCACCAATTCTTAATTAGGTGCAGCTCTGGACTTTGACTGGTCCGTTCTACTGCAGGAATATACTTTAATCTTAACAATCCCACTGAATATTTAACATTCTGTGTTTAATTGAATTCATTCAGTTTATTTATACGGCAACAATTTAAAACAATGTCAAACTCAGTTTCATTTCAGCCCAAATCGAGATCTTGAATGCTCTTAAAGGGCCGGTTGTGCCAGAACGTATTGCTGAAACCTGTAAACTAACTGTTAAAATATACATACATTCTTAAAGTTAAGTAAGATTGAACGTCCTTCCAGGATTTCACAATTGGGATTTTCTTGAAGTAAAAATCAAAGTGTTTGTGGTACTAATTCAGAAATATTTGCACTCGTATGATGGCAAATGTGACTTTTTTATTATTTGCTGTATTGTTATGGATTATAAATCAAGTAAGGCTCAAGCAGATGTTTAGTAGAAGTAAGAAACACATCCACCTGTGAGCTGGAGTAAACAGTCACTTAAATCCAATGCTTTTCACCATTTTTGCCAGGAATCTCTAATAAACTCACAATTATGCATTAGCACAAAAAAGTGCAGGGATTTATTGTTTTTGTGTGAATTTCCATAATAATTCGCAAGAAAGTGGAGGGACTGATTGATGTAATTTGGCAGTAAACAGATAAAAACTGCTCTGATTTGAGTTTGACACGTGTGTCGTAAAGGGACAAAACCTGAAAATGCTCAAGGGGTGTGAATACTTTTGCATTAACTAACAGGAATGTCTTTTAATTTAGGAAATTGAAGCAAAACAAGAACATATTTCCAACTTCCAAGCGCACCTTGAAGGCATTAGTGAAATACTGCGTGCCGTAATTTATCTTATCTTTAATCTCTCGAGGTCAGAGCCCAACAAGATAAAGAACAAAGTCTGGAGGCTCTGTGAGTAAGCCCAAACTAATACTTTAAACCTGCGGACACACAGAAAAAGACCGACCTGGCTGCTCTGCGGGCTGGACGGGTCGTACGACGGCACGTAGCTCTTGAGGGGATCGGTGGGGTTGAGGTGAGGCGGGTAGCGTATGGTGGGGTGCGAGAAGTAGGACGACGGCGCCGGAGGCAGGATGGCCGAGGCTGAGAACTGCAGGGGCGAGTGTGAAGGGGGGCTCCTTGATGATATAACTGTGGGGAAAAACACACAGACAGGAAAGACGGAGAGAAAGGAGAGGGTTCAGATAAAACGAGGCTCTCGTCTAGTGTTCACTCAGTGGGTTAGCAGCTTTTGGAGCCACATTTCGGACCAATAAGTTGAAGTTGGAGTCAGATCTATTCTCAACAACAGTCTTTCAGTTTGTTGGTGTCTCGCTCAGTTTAATATTTTCATCTGGACTTTGACTGGACTGTCGTCCTTTTCTTTTTGAGCCATTCTGTTGTAGACATTGGTGCACAGTCATGGTTGACGCAGAGAGTTTCTGCATCTCTACTTTGGTATAATTTGAGACTTCCAGATGGGTTGCAACCTCTAACCTGCCATCATCTTCTCTAGAAGACTTTCTCCTGCCAACATTTCCAAACTAGTTGCATCTGTTGGGTTTTAGTTCCAATTTTTTTGACACGAAATTTGACATTTAACCTGCTAACTGAGGGTAATAGTGTAAAATGTAGCTTTTGGGCTGTTTCCAATTTCTCCGAATTTGGATGAATGTCCATTCTGGAAAAGATTGACGGCCCTCCTAAATGTTTTCCACTTCTGAAAAGCTTTTTCCCCCCCTCTTCACAAGGGCGGATTTCAAATTGTTTGGAAGTATCCGTCCAACCCTTCAGTGACTAGAGATGTGAATTTGCTTCTCTGAAGTAACTGCAGTAACGCTCTTTTCTTCTCTGGACCAGCAAAAAGTCAAAACTCCTAATTTTATGAAGGAGGTCAAACTTACAGAAGATCAATAACGAAGCACTTTGATTAGCAGCGCTCATAAATCCAGATGTACTTTTTCTCTCACTCGCAGTTTTTTTATTCCCAGCCTGGTTATTTAAATAACGACAGCACTAAAAAACAGTTTATACACTTGAGCTTTAAGTGACGCTATAACCTGGTTAAGATCCAAGAACGAGGAGAGAGTACTTTCTATCATGACCGCAAGCTTAGATTTGCGGCAATTTATTTATTTATGTTTACCTCATGAAGAAAAAGTGTGCTTTGACTCACCACTGTGTCCCACACCTGATAGGCCCGGGTGGTGAGGCTGAGAGAAAGTGCTGAGTCGCGGTGAGGAGTCCTGCGGGGAGGTGGGACTGAACAGCGGCTTTTCTGGCTTCTTCATTGTGGGAGAGGACATCTCTGCTGGCAGAGAAAAGCAAAACGAAACCGTACATGTCACTGAAACCGTGTCCAACTCTTCTTAATAGTTTAAAGCAAAAGGAGATGCAGAGGTTGTACAGCTTGTACGTTTATTTGAGTATAATAAAAATGAGATAAAGTTTGGGAGGATATGCTGTGATGGAAAACAGGGGGTTTCGTTTTCTGTTAGATATGCAAGAAACAGCAGGATATTTTTATTTGTTTGAGTCTCTGGAAAAAAGAAAAAGAAAAAAGAAGAACCAGAAATATTTCTTTTCAGTGTATCATTTCAAATTTCTATATTTAGCACGTCAATCTACACATATCTGTTGAATATTTTCATATTTTTTAATCCCTAAAACCTCACTTTGATTAAATAAATGACATTTTTAATATTACGAGTCGCGTCTTTTAAGAAAAGCAGGAATCAGTCGACCGATTTTTTCCTGATCCGCCCTGATTGGTGACTGGCAGGACAGATGCTGAACAATCTGTTCCCCCGCCCCCATTCACAGCAAATGCAGCATAACAAAGAACTCTCACTATTTTCCTTTAAATCAAACCTACTGACTTTATCATGAAGCCTACAGGACATTCTAATTAGTAGGACAAAAATCAACATGGGTTGAGATTAAAAGTGACTGATCAGATCTTGCTTTTTTTGATACATCATAAAGTACTGAAGTCAGTTTTTATTGTTTTTTTAAGGGCTTTAGAATGAAATTTGACATTTGAGACCCGATAATTGGCATCGGCCAGAAAAACCCTGATCAATGCAAGTCTATTCGTGGCATTTTGCTTCCAAATGTACGAACAAAGACAAAGGGACATGATTACCACAAAATGATGCACAAGATTCCAGATTATTGCCGTAAATTAATCAGGTAATTCCTGAAAGGTTCATCCTAACGCCTCATTTAATGAAAAAAATGTTTAAAATGGGGTTGAATTTGATCCTAACGGCTTCATGTAATAAAAAGGCAAATGCATTTGGAAAATAATCTCCTCCCTGAGGGGAAATCCCATACAATTTCTGGAATCATAACAAATCACCGGAACTCCTCAATAACTTAAAAAACAAGTCTTTTATCATGTCAGAGCAGATGATTAAAGTGACCCAAATAGGATTTAAAACTTTTAAGACCAACACTCTCTGCCTTACAAACTGTAATTCCCCGAGAATAATCCGGAAAGCTCCGCTGAAGACGTGGAAATTATCGAGGAAGTTCGTTTGTTGCTAACGACAGAACGTGTGTGAACAAAATGAACCAAACAAAAAAACACGCGAGCTGCTCATTATTGCAGCTCCCCAGTTTTACGAGCGACGCTCCGCTGTCACGGCTGCGCGGTTTTCAATTTTCCATGCTGAGACGTGGAGTCTGAAGGGAACGTGATAACAAATAGATGCGAGAGGCGGTGGCCTATGTCTTCTTCTGCCTTTTCCACGATGAACACTCATATAACTTTCACATCATCTGCCTCTTTGCTTTCAGAAAACGATGTGGGTTTTTTGTGGGAGGATTTATATTATTTCGCATTTAAATCCGTTAAACTTCCTTCCCTGAATTGACTAGAGGCGAGGAAAGATCCGGACAAGCAACAGGAAAACTTTGTTATCTCCAAGGAGGAGAGGTGGTGGGAATTTAAGGGGATTTCCCAGCCTGATTTTGGAAAGGAGATACGTTTCATGTCGCAGTCAAAGAAGAGAAATACCTTAGAGGAGACTTTCAAGGATGAGAAAAAGGCGTTGCAGTAAATTACAGCAATTAATTAATCCCTTGAATAGTTAAAGAAGCGTCGTTGCCTTGAAACTTTATTAGTCATGTTTAAAGGACTGATTTGTTTTGTACTGGCTGAGTAAATGTGTGCTGGTGTGTAATAAACTCCAACATTTCAGTGCTTTCCCAGACCAGAGCACTACCAGAGAGCCTGAACGACAACCACGTGAAAGAAATGAAATCCTTGGCACTTCGGAGGACTCATATGGGTTTAATATCGGCCCACTTCTCATTTATTCTCTCTTGACAGAGTAATGGCTGTCTTTGGAGAGTTTCCTACCCACTTCATTCCCTTCCTCCTCACCCCAAGTGTCTAAGTTTACGCAGTGCAATGCTCTCGGGCCTTGTGCAGAGGGACACGCTAGAATTTCGTGTACCCACATTGCGGCTGCGGCTGAATCCCACCACTGCTGCGTCTCCTGTGTGTCATCTGGTGTTTTCCTCTCGCAGCCTCCCCACTGATTATATTAAATTAAAAAAAGGAGGTGGTCTGGGTTCAAACCGAAGCTAAAAACCACTGTGCAGGGAGAGGAAAAAAAAAAAAAAGGGCTTTATTTCCAATGATTTTATGTGTGTCGCAGTTAGACCAAAATGTCTCTTACCTGCTCTTGTGGGTAAAATATGACTAAAAGATGTAGACAGGAGTGAGTGAAGGGTGGGAATGACTAACAGATCTTCATTACAGTAATCTATATAATGTGTTTCACTAAGAGAATTACTGCTTACATCCACAGTACAGACATTAAACATTTAAATAGATGAGCGAAAGCAACTGATGTCACAATTCACCCAGGATCAATAAAACTGGACAATAACAGATACGGGTTTTTGTTTTCTTAACTGCAACATTCAGATGGTGAGGAGAAAATTTGAGCAAAAATGAAATGGAAACAGGAATCCATCCTGCCTTTATTCAACAATTCATGAGGGATCAGGTTCTCTTTAATACAGACTACATTCAAAGAAGTACTGAGATTATCTGAAACTTTTGCACAGCTGTTGATGGGTTTTCTCTGACAAAGTATTTGCTTCACTTTTTGCTGTGATTGCAATTACTTTTAAAATTTAGAACCATCTACTAAGTACGTTCTTGAAGATTACTTGTTACAATCAGACTAATGCAGAGCAGCTTGGAACATGGTTGTCTGACTTTATTTACCAAGGAAAACACACACTGAGTCACTTTTAACCTTTTTGCATGCAATGAAAATAGAAAATGTTTATAGATTCTTTTAGATTCACAATCTTGTGAATCGTTTGGGTGTGATAAGATCTTGAAACACACATCTTGTGAGTCATGAAGTCGTAATATAAGACGCCCCAATTATTCTTAAATCATTTGTTTGGCAGCATTTTGGGTTTCCAGAAGGAACAACAAAAGGCCACAGATTGACAGACAAGACTCAGACAACATGCAAGCACTGCAAGTTGTTCAGACGGTGAATGAGGCAGAAAAATGGCCGACGGCTGGACGGCTAAGGGTAAGTCGAGCTACAAAACGATCATAATGCACGCTGTCAACAGCAACTGGGAAATGGTGAAGTTGCATTCTGACATTTGACTACCAGATAAAGCAGCTAGAAGTAAATAAAGAGTGAAAATTACCTCCGTCTCTGTCGTGCCAGTTCGCCCGGCTGCTGGCTGGTGAGCTGGGTGACGAGTAGAAGTCGGGTCCCGTCGGGCTGGTATCCATGTTCTCCTCCATGTTGGTTTTGGGCCTTTTGCTGAACGCGAAGTCAGGTTTATTACTTGATGCAATCATTCGTTTTATGCACCACAAATCATATCAACTGAAACAGGTGCTAATATTTATTTTTTACCTTTATAAAATCAACAACTATGTCAATGTATTTGTGTATTGTGAAACAAGTTAAGCTAACATAGGACAAGTTATGTTAGCTAAAGTAAGATGTGCTAATTTAAAATAATATAATCCATAATAAACTGAAATAATATAATCTCAGTAATTAGATAAAATCAGACTTAAGTTATTTTAGCTAAATGAAGTTAAATATGTTCAGCTAAACTACACTAAAAGGAGCTATGCTATCCTAAAATGAAAAAATAGAAAGGTGTGCAAAGCTAAGTTAATTTACAACAAATTAACTTGTTGCAAATCAGTTAATCTATGCTCAGATATACTGGTTTATGGGGAAATAAATTAAATTTAGCTAACATAAGATTAACATAAAACGTAGCTCAAATAAGCATAGCTAAACTACTGAATGCTAAACTAAGCGGAAACAATTTACAATGAATAAAAAGCTTATTTATCAGATTAAAGCTACACAGGTAATAAACATACATTTCATTAAGCGTATTTTTTGTTTTTTATTAGTCTGATGCAATTTTCTAATCTTACTTGCAAGCAGAAAATCATCACAAACTGGAAATAAAGAGTTAAAAACAGCAGGTATTATATAGATTATATACAGTAATCTATATAACGTGTTTCACTAAGAGAATTGAGATACTGAAACACAAACCTTTGAGTAACATTCAAATTTATTATATATAATTTAAAGAAATATGGGCAAGTTAATATAAGCTAAATTAATACAAGCTAAAGTTTACTAAGTTAAACTTAGCAAAGATGCTAAAGTAGGATAATATAGAACAAAAAAAACCTAAAATAAATTGAGCTAAGCCAGGCTAAATAAATTAAGGTAAAATAAGCTAAGCTAGGATAATTCAAGTCTTCAGGAAAAATTCAGGTTTTTTTTAGGATGGAGAATGTTTTCAATTCCTAAGAATACAGCAAACAAAGTCAACTATATGGAGCAACAAGAGAGGATATTTGTACAAGAAACTTTGTCTGATAATTGTGCTTCGCTGGCGTCCCACTGACCTGCCAGGCGGGGAGGACAGGGAGCGTTGTAGTGCCACGCTGGAGTTCAGGTCATGATAGTAGGGCTGGCTGGGCATGTCCGCCATGGAGAAGGGTACCGCTGCGCCGTGGGTGATCGGCACTGAAGAGGACACAAAAAAAATAGCTCAAGGTTACTCTGCTATCTGGTTGAGAGATGCATCTCCATCCTTGCATCTAGAAGCAGGTGATTTATTACACAGACCATGATTGGTGGAGTGTCTGTGTTTTTAGTCCAAGGTGTTTCGTATTTACTGAGTGTTTCTAAAGTCACTGCATGTGGAGAACTTGCTCAGGAAACCTTAAGCGCTTCTTATGTCTTATTTAACACTGCAAATGGTTTCAGTCATTGCTCATTTGTTCATTTTTTTTCCAGAATGATCTTAAGTTTCTTAAGGTTTTCTTAATCCTGAAGAGTTCTGCAGGTTTTCCATGTATTCCTAAGTATTTCTCTAAATTCAGTTTCATTCATTTTCTGTCTATTATCCACAATAATGTTTTTTATTTAATAGTTTAAGGCCTTTTATTATTGACCAGTGTTGTGTCTATAAATAAAAAACTTTGGCAAATACAACAGATTTCATTTTTATAGACTTGCTACCAACATCCTGTCATAAAAATAAGATTTATTCTCATTTATTTAACTGAATCTATGGACGATACAAAACATAACTGTTTTAAAGTTAAAATAGTATCTTATCACCAACAAGATGTTTCAGGAGAGGATCAACTGAAGTCCAGTCTATGCTTTCTTCTTCTCTTATTTTCAATAAAATGTTACTTTCACAATATGAATGAGATAAACATTTGACTAAAAAAAAGCCAAGAAGTCAAAAACAAAAAATTATACTAAGACTTTTTGATCTAGTTTCTGGTGCAAATATCTTAGTACAGTTGAAATAAGACTAAACAAAAACTTACAAATAATGTTTCTTCTAGATAAAGTCAGTAAATCCTTAATATTGATTAAAAAGTACTAGTTTCACTTGTGGATTATTTACTTTATGACATGGGAACGAATATATAATAAGTGAAATAATATTTGAGTGAAACCAGTACTTTTTCATCAATATTAAGGATTTTCTTAAGCTCCTATTTCTTGCTGAAAACGTATTTGTAAGTCAGTAAAGTGTTATTTCAAGTGTGCTAAAATATTTGACCAAAACTATTTGGTAAGATTTTGTGTGATTTTGCAGTGTCGGGCGATCAAGATCGATTTGAGAAATTGCCAGCAGGTCTGGTTCCTTGGATTTAAAGCATAAAGAACTTAGACAGATTATCGTAAAACTGTATATGGTCAAATCTTTTTATGCTGAGTGAATTAGAAACCCCCCCCCCCCCAAAAAAAAAACTGTGCAGAGAAAGACCCAGCAGTAAAACTCTCTGCCGTTTCCTCTGATAATGATTTACGGTGGAAAAGGTGATATTTTCCCCGCTGCGGTTGAGGTGAAGGATATTGTTTCAAGGGAGGCCGTGCCTGTGTTTACAGAACAAAAGGGGTTCGCCACCCATCCTCGCACCAGTGTGTGGCCCGTGAGGCCGCCTGCCGCTCGAGTGCTCGGTCGGTTTGGAGTGGATGAGAAGATGGAGTGTGTGGCGCCGTCTGTTGTGGTCTGAGGTTCACCACTGGCACGATCCGATCCGTCAGCCTCCGCCCTGGCAGCCCACTGCAGCGTTGGCAGCGGCCCCTACCCGCTGCTACCCACGCCGGGCTGTTTGTGGAGGAATGCATCCGGCCCGAGGACACTGAATACCAGATCATTGTTTTTGTTGTTTTGTTTCTCGATTCGCTGGTTAGGACCGCCCTGCATCCCCCCCGGCCGTCCCTCTTGGCGTGGCGCAGGTTTTGCACTGCCAGTCTGCCACCCTGTCGATCAATTATTCAATCATTTTGGCTTTAATTCAGTTAAAAAAAAAACAACACATAATTATTTTCTGTACTCTAGATCAACCGGCTTCCTTTGCCTGGGCACGTCCACGCTTTGTTTTGAAAAAAAAAAAAAAATGCATTTTTTACACTTGAACTTGAGGCTCGTGTTGCATTAATGAGTCGAAACGCCGGGTTGCGATTCAGCCTTGAACTCCGGAGCTCCCTTTGATGGACTTCAAAGAATGTCTCGACAGCTCAGAGAGTCGGGAGAGGAGCGCGGTGACGGACGAGCGGCTGCTTAGATATCTTCCCAGGGAGCGACCGGCTGAGTGAGTGACAATTCCTGTGTGTCCGGCGACCTTTTTAAAATTCCAGCTCGGCTTTGCTGAAGCCGGCCTCTTGTCACATGAGAGCAAATGTGGCGGCTCAGAGGCCATCTGGTCAGAGGGCAAATTAAGCACTACACAAAAACACAGCCTTCCAAGGGATATTCTGTGTCTGAGCACTGAAAGGAGTAGTTAGTGCCTTTTGGAGCACAAAATGAGACAATGTGGCTCAAGCTTTAGAAGTATTTATGGTTTAAGATGGGAAAAAAAAAAGGTCAGACGTTTCCTCTTCTGTAATGTAGGCCCAACTCTTCTGCATGCAAATGTAAAGAATATATTTGGATATGCGGCAGGCTGAACGCATAGACTTTCTAGATTTCAATAAAGTCTAATATGAATGTTTCTGTAAATCAAATTATTAGTTTTGGTGACTAAAACTGAGAACTGCTGTCAAACTGACAAAAGTCTGAGATTTGTTTGCCAGAACAAAGTTTCCCCCAGAAACTTGTTAAGCCGGGTGGTTGGGTGCAGTCGTTCATCCAGTGGCCCGCCGTGTTTTTGAGTTAAAAAATGTTTAAAGTTGACAGGAACTTTGAAAATATCACTTGATAATTATGTGTTATTGGAAGATTAAAATCTGAACACCAACTATAAAGTCTTAAAAAATGCAAACACAAAAAAAAGGATTAAATAAGCAATGCTAAGCTTGGTGGGGGCAGAAGTAAAGCCAGGCTTATAATACACTGGAGGAAACCCTGCAGAAACGGTCAATTTTTGGAATTGATCGTAGTCATAAGATAAAGATCGATCTGATGATTGGATTATTCATAACTCTGGTAGATTTTTTAATGTTTTTAAACAGTTTTTGACTGCTGACAGTAACATTGACACGTCGGTGCTTGAGTCTATGACTGAACGATGTTACTGTGATCTCCTCTCCTCTCTTTCCTGTTGGTTCTTACATAACTTTAGCATTTTGAGCAACATCACTTGAGCTTCTGCTTTCCTGAGACTCTGTCCAAGTGGCCAAATAAAACATCGGCAAGTAAAATACAAGTTTATAAGGCGTAGAATAAATTAAAAAATGTTTTATTTCTAATCAGGAGCAATCTTGATATTGATATTAAACACAAATCTTTCAGGGATGTGAATAATTTCAGGATTACTATATGCAGCAACCTCAAGCCAGCAGAAATGTGAAAGTTTTTAGTGGGAGAAGAAAACTCAGAGCGAGCGAGGATGATTAAAATAAAATCAGACCGCTTTGGACTCCACAGTGGAAACACTCGCATACAAAACAAAAACAACAGCTAGAAAACCACAGACCGTTTCACAGTAGAAACACGCCACTAACTGAATGTTCTCTTTAATCCCATTTTGAACAGCAGCAAGAATGAGTTGACCTCTGGGTCACGTCATGTTCGTGACCCGTGGAAAGAGTAAATCAGGGATTATGAATAAACTGTCCTCATCACTCCAATTAAATCATTTTTATATTAAAAAATATTTTTTACATATTTGTTAAAAGATCCATCTTCTCCACTTCCTCCCTGAGCTTTTACCGCTGTCTGAAGAAATGCAACGCTCCCAATCAAAAACAACCGATCAGAGCCAGGAGGAGGGACTTAGCGCTGTCAATCATGCTCAAGTACTCACTGCTAAATGTGCTAATGCTGGAGAAACAACTTACTGTTACAGGAAAACCGTTTATCTGACGTCATCAGTGGCTATGCTAACTAGCCTGAGCCTTCAGTTCTAAGCTGCAGCTAGCAGAGAGCAAGAGGGGGTGAGCAGCACCACACGAGGGGTGATTGACAGCGCTAAGACCCTCTTTCTGTCTCTGGTTCTGGTTTCCAAGTTGGACTTAGAATTTTTCACAGATTATCTTTTACCGTCATGACATAATGACAGTTTCCACAAACATTTTTTTATAAGAGTTGCACACGGCAGCTTTAATTAAAACCTGCAAAGCTTAAAATACAAAACTGCTTCTGTTACATTTACTCTACAAAAACAGAAAAACAAATGGAGCATCTGTGACTTTATCTTTATAGTGGAAGTGATTTCGTAACCCCGTCTTAAAATCTGACCCTGGCTGTAGCCTCTGATTGTCCTGAGAAAGCTGCTGACGTTCCCGACTACGGAGCGGGAAGGAACCGCTGGAGCCGACTGCTGCATGCTGCAACACACCGGCCACACAGCATTGGTCTGTTTCTCTTAAACACAGGTTAGAGAGGAGGAGGAGGAGGAGGAGGAGGAAGAGGAAAAGGAGGGGTGACTGGAGTCTTTGTGCTCCGCAGGCAAGTTCGCTACAGTTGCTGCCTCAGCTCAGAGTCTGCACAGGTAAACTGTGCCTTGACGTGCCCCTGGCTGTCAGGGCAGTCTTTGGAGAACAACCGTCAACGGCTCTGCAGAGGAGGAAGAGGAGGAGGAGGAGGGGAGACATGTCCATGCAGATGAAGCTCTGAAGACAGCTGCGCACTCAAGAGTTATCCTAAAGCAAAGGAGACTGGGTAAACTGGATTCTCCGCAGCACAGCTGTGTGCTGGGATTTCAGCTCAGAGATCACAAAGGAAAACCGGGGTTTTTTGTTTTTTGTTTTTTGCTTTTTCCGTGTGTGGGGGTCGAAGGCGAGGGCTTTTCTGGGTCAGCTCTTACTGTTTTTATGTGGGGGGGAAACGCCAAACCCACAAGTTTCTGCACAAACACGCAGGTGTGTTTATCTTCCTGATTACACTTGATTAATGACTGCGAGAGTTTATGCAAGCTGACAGCTTCCTGATTCTTACATCAACTCCGATGCACCTGTTACGCCGTCTGCAGACGTTAAGGCGGTCCAACTATGTCAGTGATATTCCACAAAACAACAAAAGAGCGGCTCAGGCGGGCTGCAGGTAGGCATGGCGCTGAAGCGACAGCAAACAAGCACAAACAAATAAAGAAGCGTGTACTTACTTCTAGACACTCGCACCAGCTCCGTGACACTGAAAACTCCTGATTTGATGAAGCTGTCTTCCAAATACCCTGCAGAAAGAAAGGCGACAAGTACATCCATCATTAGTTAAGCCGCTTAGAAATAAAAATAAAACACACGTGCATGTGGATCTTTCTCTGAAATGTATTTACACCTCTTCAACTTTCGCACATTTTGTCACAAGCTCAAGACTGAGTGTAATTTTGTGGAGGTTTAATGACAAAGCAACACATAATAGTGCCTAAATGGGTTTACATTTTTTACAACTAGAACCCTGAAGAGTGCCACATGCATTTGCACTACAATGCCTTCAGAAGCTGCCTAATTAGTAAGCAGAGTTCACCTGCGTTTAATTTAATCCCAGTATAATTGCAGGTGTTGTGTCAGGGTTTCACAGGCTGTTAGAGAACGAGAGTCATTGTTGAAAACTGTAATCTGAGGTTCTGTTACATAACAACCACGAAACAACTTCGGTACTGAAGATCACACTGAACACACCATTTTAGTTTGAACTATATTCATGCCTCAGAATGGCCTAGTCAAAGCTCAAACCCTATGTTAAAGTGACAGTTTTGTGGCAAGATGTTCACAGTTGCCCTTCATCTAGTCTGAGCTTTACTTCTGAGACAAAGAGCAACATTTTTAGTCTCAAGATATGCAAAGTTGTTACAGACGTACCACAAAAGACTTTAATTGCAGCAAAAAAAGCAGAATACAAATGCAGGGCACATTTTTTTTTTTTTTATAATTTAATTTGTAAAAAACCTTTGAGAACATTTTTTTCTTCCACTTGACATTTATGCTCTACTTTGTGTTGGTCTGTCAAAGTCCCAATGACATGCATTAGCTACAATTCCATCCAATTGTCATGAGAGTTTTTGAGCGAATTAGACGTGTTTCCATCTGCTGTTTCAGGGCGAATGAACCGGGAGAAACAAAAAATCATTTTGTCAGATGTTGACACCATGCATGGCTGTGGTAAACAGAAAGTAGATCGCAAACCGGCATCACACATCTCAGATGAATGGAGAAAGTCCTGCTTTCTGAGCTGGAGGTTTGGACTAATTAGGTAAATATGTTTCCATCTTCCATTTCACACATTAACTCTTTTCCTGGAAAAGAGTTGAAAACCTGAAGCAAGTGCAAAGAAGTTTTTTGCAACATAGAGGAAAACATTTTGAATTTTGCCGTTTCCATCAACTTAACATTTATAAGTTTCTATCAACTTGTGTCGGCAATATGACAAAATCTGATTCAAGAATAAGAATGCTTTTACGAGGTCCTGTATGCATGATCGTTTAGCGAGAAATGATTTGGACAAAGTTACAGATAAAAGCTGAAACTGCCTCTATTTGAGCACAGACCAGTATCGACTCACAGTAAAAACAGCTGAGGAAAGCTCAGTATTTAGTTGAACACAAACATAAAGTAGCAAATCTGTCAACAGTGCGGATATTCAGGTCATACCAGGAAACATCAGCTTTAGATCACATGATCAGTTCACAGCAGATCATGTGAACTGGTTTTATTTTACCTGATGTAACTTGCCACATGTAAATCAAGCTTGCTGTGACAAATCCTCAGTTTTTTCCACTCCTGTTTTTAGAAATCTTCTCTTAGACTCAACCAATGTTAGCTCTGATAAATATATACATATGTTTCTGCATGGTGGATGCATTCGCGGCACCTGTTAGACCTACAGGGACGTAGCGACAGTAACCAGAGTCTCGTCGGTCAAGGAAAATCGGTGAATTTGGCCCCTGACGACCGAGGAGATCTCTGCTTTGATTCGCGGGCCGACGGCGCTCAGACCGTGCCAGAAACACGGGAGGAATATCTCCACTGGCACCTACGAAGCTTAACGCCTGTCATGAGCCAACGTTTTTTTTTTTCTTTCGCAAGGAACTGTGCCACCCGCCGAGGGCCTCCCGGGCCTGAGTCACTGGCTCGGCTTGCGTGTTTTCCTTGGCACCGGCATCGGCAGAACCTGCTCTTGAGGTAGAAAACTAATTATACTTCTGAAAGTATTTGCATTCCATCGCCGTGACGACACGGCACAGGTCAGGCCAGGGGAAAAGCAGCAGAATACACAACGTCAACAGTCTTTTGTAACACTTTCAAATGCCACCGTCTATTTTCCGAAAACCGTATTTGACGCTTTCAGTTCGACGATGACAGCGGGGTTTAAGTTTCGATTCAGGATTGTCATAATTTACAATTAATACGTCAATTTACCAAGTGTAACAACGAGCGTGTTGACACAAAAACCTCAGCTGCGCATTGATGTGTTCCTGCAGACCTGACAGCGGCTCATGCCTCTGCACGTAGTGGAGAGGCCCCGAGAGGCGCTCCGCTGTTCCCGCCTGCCAGTCACGGCGTTCCCAAGCAGGATTCAGAAAGCGGCTGCGCCCCGCAGAGGAACAATGCGGCGATGACAGAAGGGCGGGAGGACGAGCGGCGCTCTACATACCTGGAAGAGGGGTTTTGCCTGGCTCATTGTTGCTCGGACTTCCTGACTGCTGCGAGTCTGAGGACACACAGAGAGAGAAGGGCGGGGAGTTAGTGGTGAGAAGTACAAAAAACCTTTGATGGAATCTAAAGGTTTGTGTCCTGAAAAAAAAAAACCCTCATTAATTGCATTTTGTCACATTTTGACATGTAAAGAAAACAAAGTGTTTAATTTAATCTCAGTATTAATCCAGCTGTTCGGTGAAGGCCTGTTAGAGAACATTAGTGAACAAAAAGCGTCGTGAACACCGATGCTTTCTGCTAGCCCCTCGAGAAGTAGCATTCTAGTTAACATGGCAAAAATCAGAGAAGCAGCTTGAGAGGACGACGGCGACTCTGGAGGAGCTGCAGAGATAAACAGCTCAGGTGTGAGAATCTGGCAGCACTGTTGCCTTGCAGAAAGAAGGTCAGGGTTCAAATCCCATCATCAACACTGAAAAAACACAAAACACTCCTAAGTGTTTCTGGTCTTATTTCTTAGTACACTTGAAATGAGACAAAACTGACTTAAGAGTAACTGTTCAGCAAGATATAGAAGCTTGTTTTAAGTCAATAATTCCTTAATATTGATTAAAAAAAAGTGCTACTTCCACTGGCAGATTATTTCACTGACAACATGGGAAAAATATGCTGGCATAAGTGAAATAATCTGCCAGTGAAGCAAGGACTTTTATTGAGTATGTTTATGACGTAAAACAAGCTTCTATGTTACCTGTACGTTAGTTTTGTCTCGTTTCAAGTGTACTAAGATATTTTTGCACTGGGAACGAGACAAACATACTTATTTTTGCAGTGAAAAAAGTCAAGATTTATCTGTATGACTCATGTAGGTGGTCACAAAAATCTAATGTTTTCTTCACACAAAACTACGTTTGGCTCTGAACAGGCAAAATAATAATTGGTGGCGATAAAATTATATGCTAATATACTAAGTAGGTTACTTCTGAAACAAAAGGTGACAGAGTAAAAGATGCTACATACAATTACACACCACACTTTTAAGATCTGTAAGCATGTGTGATTTCTCTTCCACTTTTTCAGATAAAAACCTGCGGATGTCATGAAACCTTCGCCGATTTTCTCACTTTGAATGAACTCAAGATGAGAAGCGAAGGTTTTTCCTTATCTACTGTACCAGTCAAGAAAAGCGCACCCGCAGCAGAGTCAAAAAAGTCAGCTTTGTTTGAACAGTTTTATCATTAATGGGAGAGCAAACTGAGGCGGGAGCTCGGCGTCTGACGCAGGATGGGCCTGGACGCTTCTTGTTCTGCGCGTCATTTTTCACAGCGGCTGGAGGAGTGTCTGAGGGGCTTCAGGGGAGCGGGGATTCACAATGTGTTCGGCCCCGCTGTGCAAGGTACAAGCAGAGAACATGAGAAGGAAAACAAAAAAAAAACAGGCGAGAGAGGACAGGGAGGGGAGGGGAAACACAAGGAAACATGAGTTGAATTCTTTCCACCGGCTACAGGATTTGCTGCGTCTGACGTCCTTTAGTGGGAAGCAGGGAAATATACGATTCCTCTGTAGTTTCCGGTCAATTTCGGACAAGTACCGGGATCTTTCTGCTTTTTATGTGACGCGGCACAAAAGTAGTAAAAGAATCGGTGACATAAATCGGCGTGTACGGCGACGGTGACTCAGCCCGAGAGAGGCCTTGAACTCGGACAGAGTCGTGCCAGGCGGTTAATGGCAGCAGCGTCTGAGCGATGACTCAAACTGGCCGGGGCCCACACATGGCCCCCCGAGACAGAATGAGAACCAGAAGGGAGATTATCATCTACACCTTCAACATGTGACGGATCTAACATGAGAGAGGGAGAGCGGGAGAGACGGTGAACTCAGATACCCTCGCCTTTGCAAAAACAGCCGTTTTCCTGTCGCGGCTCCTATGAGCTGTGTTACAGGGAGGAAAAATAAAAACAAAAAAAAAGAGAGAGGATGGAGGGGAAAGGAAAGCGGGTTGGTGGGGAGAGGGGGAATCCAAAAAGATTTATTCCTTTCTTGTTCTCTCTTCGTGTTGCTTTCCCGCTCTGTCTTGTTCCCCTGCTCCTAAATTTGACTATTAAACAGCACTGCAAAAACAGAATGTTCTTGGCAAGAGCTCAACAATGACAAAGTGGGGAGGGGAGGAGGACCATACATTAAGAAGAAAAAAAATCCTCTATTTTTAGTATAATTAGCCTTAAAAACAAATGACTAATCTACAAATTGGAGCCTTAAAACATTTGAGGCTTCAAAAAAATTAAAGAAGGCATTTGAGTTGGACATTTTTCATTCAAAACACATTAAAATCGGGAGGTTTTACACTGTAAAATGTGACTTTTGACCATCGTTTTTATACCTCGACATTTCAAATGTTTCAATCAATAGATAATGCATTTAAAATTAATTATGATGTTGAGTTTAACCAAACAACTTTCGAATCCCAGAAACTTATTACTAATTCACTGTTCCTTGAATAACTTAAAAACACAAACAATGAAGTAAAAAATGCTTTCTTAGACTTTATTTTATATGAATTAATAAATTGTTTCAGAGATTTTCAGTTTTTCAGGATTCTAAGTTTTATCAGCGTGACGTTTCGCTCCTGCAATTAATTATTATACATGATTTTTAAGCTTTTTCTACCAGTAATTTTATTAAATTGTCACATTTTTTCTTTCTTTTTTTTCTTACAAAATAGGAAAATAAATAAATAAAATAAAATAAAAGCAGCAATGTGAACGAGTTGAGAAGCTGCACTCAGAAAATTACAGGAAGGGCTCCATTGTAAATCCGGTAAAAGTAAAGAGAACTAAATCATCAAATTTACCGAAAGATTAGGCGTCTTTGACGCTAAAATCTCCACAGGATCACAAATTGTTCGCTTCGCGCTCAGAGCGGTTGTCAGCCAAATGATATCCGATGTTTCGCATCGATAAATCGAGAGTTGCTGCACGCAGACGTGGTGTGTGAAGGAGCTTCGGTGGGCAAGTGGAGGTTTGTGTGGATTTACTGTAGCACATGTCCATAAAGTGATTGCAGGGAACTTGGTGCGCTTGTCCCTCGCCTCCCCTCATCCCCCCCCGTCTCTATTCCACTTTCAGAGTCATCCATCAGTCTAGTTACGACTGCCAACTCCATGCCTCCTCCCCGGGAGCCGCGCAGAGGGAGCGACGCAGGCGGGCGGAGAGAACAGCGCAGCGGCGAGGTAAAGAGAGGTGGAGCAGAAGGTGGGAGACGGGGGGACGCTCCGGCTCGGTTCGATCAGATCAGAGTTTTCTGCTTTTTCTTTGTGCTTTTCTCATCTTCTCCTGCTTCTCTGTGAGCCGAACAGGCAGGCATGACAAAAAGAGCAGATGGTCGCAGCAATTAGAGATCGCAGGCGGCATCTTCCAGCATGAGGCCCCGCTGTAGCACCAGGAGAGACCACCTGGATGACTCAAGGTGGGATGCAAGCATATGGCACATCTGCCAGGCCTGCGCCGGAGCCGGGAACACCTCCCCTATTGCATTACATTTTACCTTTGACCCAAGAAGGGCAGCGTCGTGCTCTCTGGGGTTTTTTACCCCCTTGGTGATGGTGACACTCTGTGTTTTTTTGGCTAAAAATCAGCTTCCAGTGTCTGGTTTTATCATCTCTGCAGCTACAGTTACATGTCCAGGTCAATGGATTAGAATCAAAAGGTTAATTTCTGTCATAATTAGGTTGAAAAAGTGAAAGGAGAAATTAGCAAAATACTCTCTTCCGGAAAAAAGTATCGGCTCCCTTACATACTTTCTCCAGGTTTTTGCTGTTTGGTCAAACTGAAAGGTTGCAAATAATGCCCAAGAAAAGCATAAGACACAAAAGACAAGGAAACTGTTTATAAATAAATGATATAAAATGATATATTAAAGTAAAGCAGTCAACCAAAGCAACCTGCTCCGCTGTGAAAACTTAATTACACCCGCATCTAAGAACTGGTGTGAGCCTTAGCAGAAACGACTCACATCAAGTATTTTCATTCGCTGTTAATGAACCCGAGGATGAGCAGCCCAGTTGACGTCATGCATCTCCATCAAACTTCAGTCCAGACTTTAACTAGACCACTGCAAACCCTTCATGCTGTTTTCTTTTAGTCTTTCAACCCAAGTGCAGCTAAGCTTGAGATCAAAAAGTTAGCTCTTTAGAAATTGAACATAATTCAATGCTCCTTCAATAATGGCAGTAATGTACCCCCATATCACACTGCCACCACCCTGTTTAGGTACAGGTATGAGAATATCGATCTAAAATGCTGTCGGGACAGAAACCTTACAAAATGTCCCACTTTTTCCATCTTGTTTGGGAAACATGAGACAAACTTTGCGTTCTTTTTCACCAGTGTTACTTTTAGCCTTGGCGTTCCAACAAATATGACATTTTTTTCTATCTTTCCTGCTGTTGAATCGTGAACTCTGACCTTAACTGAGCCATGTAAGGCCTTCAGTTCTTCAGATGTTGTTCTGTTGCGGTCTCCCGAGTGAGCCGATGTAATCTTGCAGTAATTTGGGTTTATTTCCAACCACTGCTTCATGTTTTCTCCATTTGGCTCCAACTGTGGCTCAGAAATGACTCTGTAACCCTAAAAGATGTAAAAGATTTTATCGGTTTCTTTAAGCTAAAGTTACTTTTTGGGCCAAACTTGGTTCTGTTTTGGCAAACTATAGATTCTGGTGGGTTTGGGCAGCATTTTTCTACTTAATAAGTAACAACATAATTCCAGAAATAGCTTTTGTTTGTATTTACTCAGGTTATCTTTGACTTAAAAGTCTGAAACAATCTTTTAGAATACTGATCTAAATGAACTTTTATGATTTATTTAGATGCACCTGTTGTTTGCTTTAAACATAAAACACAAAATGTAGATTTTTTTATATATATATATATATATATATATATACTGTATATATATAAGGTTGCTCATAAATAGTACAGTGGAGAACTGGGTTATGAGGGGCCCGGAGCCCGGCTATCTGCATCTAAAAAGGTGTCTTGTGCAGAGGTCCAGCCGATCTGATAGTCTTCAAATAAACAGTAGTGTAACCTGTAAATAAACAGTTGCGGTCGAGGAGCCTCAGCTTTGCCCTGGGAGCTTGGCAAGGGCAGACGCCACACACACACACACACCCCCCCACCCACACCCACACACCCGCACGCACCCAGCCACACACAGCCACACACGCACATTTGCTCTTTTCCAAAAACAACATTTCTTGGCACCCTCCTTCCCCCGCCACTTGTTTAAATAAACAAACCGGCTCACGAAGGAAGGGGAGAAACAGCATAGCATTTGAATCAGATTATCTGCTGTTACTCAGCAATAATAAAAATAAAAAGAAAATAAGAAAAAAAAGAGAGAGAGAGAGAAGGGGTTGGGGAAAAAAAGCAGCAGCAGAAGGGGCTTGTGGGTATTTTGGGATGTGTCCACGAGTTCTTACACCTTCTTGTCCGGTGGGATACTTATCATACCACTGTAACGATTAGGGCAATTAGCGGTAATGGCAACAGAAATCTGGCTCGGCAAGAAAGTTTCTGAGTGCTTATGAGGTTTTCTCCACACCCAAGTGTGTTACTCGCCTGGATTTTATAATCACTAAAACACTCACACACTTTGGCTCCAAACCACCCTCCTCCTCAATTTCTGGCACCGTACCCATTCTGTTCCCACTAAGTTGGGGAACACATATGCACACACACAGACACATATGGAGAGAGTGTGGGTTAAATTAGCCACATAGTTTGGGAAACTTTCTCTCCTTCTTCTTGTTATTATTTTTTTCCTCCTTCTTCTCTGATGGCGGCGGTGCGAGTTTTTGCAGCCCGCAAACACTTTGCAGACACGTTCAGAAACAGCGACGCACGCACGCGCTCGCTCGGGCCCCACGCACGCCCTGCAGATGCATACCGCTGTCGACATTTCAGGAGGAGAAGCCTGTCTGGCAGCCATTTTATATGCCGAGCAGGGTTCTGTGCACATGTATAGCGCTCTGGCTGCCAGAGGCGCGGGTCCCGAGCCAAGATGCATTTCAGCAGCCCCGGGGAGGCGGGAGGCGGGGTGGAGGGAGAGCGCGGGGTGGACGACTCCTGGAGAAGCAGGGAGAAAAATATCCACCTAATTACGGAGCGGCTCTGATGCGTAATGTTTCGACAATACATCTGCTCCTGAGTAAATATTTGAGGTGGCCAAACAGACTTTCTCCTCTTCCGGAAAGTTTGTCCTTCCTTGGAAACCTGCAGGCGTGAGCGCGTGTGCAGCAGGGCCGCGCCGCTCCCTGGCTGTACATGTGCTGGTATGTAATGTACAATGTGTGTGTGTTTGTCTCTTGTGCTCCTGGTTTCTATCATTCACAGCTTGGAGGATGACCTCACAGCGCTCAGGCCGGCTTCCAGGCAGCCAGCAGAACCTGCTCCCTTCTCCCGGATCCCTCTTTCTTCTCCTCGCTATCTGCCTATCGCTGTCCCCACGCCTGCAACTGTATCCCGACTCCATTGTATCTTTTTCACATGCCGACATCTACTATTCAGGGTATCCTATCTGGCGAAAAGCTCAAGCTACATCTTCTTTTTTTCCTCCTTAATTTTCATCCCCTATCTGCTTTTTTTTTTTTTCCTTTAAGGTTTCCATCTGTTTTGGTGACCCCCCCCCCTTCCCTCCTTCGTTTGCCGCCTTTATTAAACGACCCCCCGTCCCTCTCTCATTCTATCTCTTTGTCTCTCTATCTCTGTCTTTTCTCCCTCCCTCGCGCTTTGTTGTCTAAACAAAGTGGCCTTTATCAGGATGAGCTGCAACCCAAACAAGCCAAACAAAAGATATGGGCGAGAAAATCTGCCCGCAGAAGAGGGGAGGATCTTATCGTGCCAGCCTTTGTGTGCCAGCCTGCCAACTGGCGATGCCCCCCGCCGCCGCCAACCCCTCCCCAAATCTCACACGCACACATTAATATGCCAAATTTTGGCATCGCCGCAACGAGCTGGCACCTGACCTGGCCGAAAGGAAAGCGGGGATGACGGGAAGACGAACTGTTCGACGGAGGGGGCGCCATCTTTGAGATGGCGCTCTCCCGACGAGCGATAAATCAAGAAGCGAGGAGCAGAATCCGACGCAGATACGCCGTTTCCATTTTACGGTAGAGAGTCACCGCTCAGGCTTGCGCCGGACCCGATACCGAGTTCCAGTTTTCTGTCACCACAAAGTGGGACGGATGCCATCTCTCCTAATCAGACCAGAAGACATGCGGCTACACATGTCGCTACTGGTGAAATAAATAATAAATAAACCGAACAGACCACAAAAGAGAAAGCAACGCTGCAGGTTCTTTCTTTATCAGTGTTGTGTGAGGGACTATTGCAGAGACAAAGATCCAGTTCATCTTTAGAAAGGCATCTTTCTACCCGGCGGTGTTTTCTAAACCTCTGAGTTTTGACAGTATTGAACCATTTCTGGGTTTACAAAAGTCAAGTTATCACAAACATTTGATTGCAGTTGTTGCTGCTAAAGTTGGTCCAACCAGTTACTAGGTTTAGGGAGCAATCACTTTTTTTTCCTGGGTCATGCACATTTAAATTTTTTGCTCTCTTAATAATGAAATACTTCATCTAAAACTGCAGTTTGTGCTAACTTGTGTCGCCTTCGACCAACATTTAAATCGGTTTGATGTTCTGAAACACTGAAGTGTGACAAACATGCATAAAAATCTGAAATCAGGAATCGGGAAACACTTTTTTTACATGTAACTGGATTTGTCTGAACTAAATTTGGATGGAACTCGGTCCATTTGCCCAGATATCTGTTGTAAATTTGTCTTACTAACTGAACTTAAATGAAGTCATTTGCAGATCTGTTTATAAACCCCGACTCATCTATCAACATCTCCGGCTCGAGTTTATAATTCCAAATCTCAGGCGCTGTCGGAAATCATGATTAGAGACACTGATCAATGACTGAATGGATGGTAAATTACGCCAATATGTTATTAATTTTGAACGGCTTTTGACACTAGTGACCTCTGACAGGAAATAGGTTGTGGAAAAAAGAGGAAGTCGTGCAGCAAATGGCCCGAGAACAGGAATCAAACCCAGGACACCTGCGTGGACGGCACAACTGATATTTAAAAAGATAATTTCCCCATCTTCTGTGTAAATATCACTGGCATTCAGCATTTACGTTCACATTTTTTCAGCCGAACTTGAAAAGTCATTTGTGGCTCTGAATATCTCCTGCTTGAAGCGGTGTGTTTAAATCCTGTCTGCAGTTTCGGTGGGAGCATTAACGAACACGAGTGGCATTTATAAACTGAACTGATGATGAAAAAATCTGAAGATCATTGTCATATCCTGTGATTAGACATCACTGTTGTTGCAGAAGGTGTTTATGAATCCCGACTGCTGTTTAAAAGAGAGTTTTTAAGCTCTACTGATGAGCCAGCGACAGATAATTTGATTTGTCAGCTGCGATCCTCTGCAGAAATTCAAAACACAATAGAGGGAGGTTTAAGCATTTACCAGAGGAGACGATGATGACTGAGAACTCTGAACCTGTGGACAAACTGGTTCTTCGCTTTTGATTTTAATAGTAAAGTTAGGGATGCACTTTGTGCCAAAGACAGAAACATCTTGACGTTGAAACTCTCTGCACAGACAGAAGGAAAAAAAAGCAGAAATCTTAGTCATCTCCAACTACGCTTTACACTCTGTGACACCATAATGATTATCTCATAATTGGAACAAGGGAGGTATTTCTTATTGGCCTTAAAGCAGCAGCTGAAAGCCTCCCTATCAAATAACCGCTGGCAGGTAGAGAAAACCACAAACCCACGGATGAACGTGACAGAAAAAGGAGGGGAAAAAGGTGAGAAGGGGCAAAGTTGAAACGTCTGTACAAACAATTAAATGTTGCGCTCTTTTCTTTAAGGCGCACTCAGACTCGGTACGTCTGTCAGGGTTTGAAGACGAGGGGAATCAAGTGTGATCTTGGCCCAGACGGGAACAATGAGGATCCGAGCAGAGCGCTGTGTGTGAGCGCGGTCGACTGTGCGTGACCCAGCTCACTTGTATCTCTCGGCGTCCATGTTGGTCCCGCCGACAAGAGCACGCTCAGGCCTTCTGCTGCCACAATGTGTCGGGGTGTGTGTGTGTGTGTGTGTGGGGGTGTGTGTGTGTGTGTGTGTTTGTTTCTAATCGCCGCATACTAATGCGGGCGAAGAGCGGGCCGTCTTTCTTCTTTCCCCCGCCGAGTCTCCGTGCCTTCTCCTCCGTAAACTCTCACGGCAGTGAAAAGAGGCGAGCGTTTTAACGGAGCCAGGAGGACAACAGGCTCCTCATTGAGGTCACCAAGCAGCACGGATGGGGAGGGAGCTCATTCTGCGGCGAGTGGGCCCCGAATGGCACGCTGAATGGCCCGGCAGATCATTAGCCACACCGGCCTCGGGGACGAGGACTGGGGGAAAACCTGGCCAGGACAAAGCCGGGAAACCAAGGATGCAGATGAGGGTTAATCCACCCAAATTCAACTTCCCCACCTTTTCCAATTCAGGATGTAAAGTTTACCCACCTCTGAGCAGATGCGCGCATCGTTTGCACCGGCGCTCAAAGGCAGCTTCCATTCATGTAGTCATGCCACATTTGCGCATTAAACGTACACGCAGTGACATACAGAACACGTGTGCGCACACGGAGGCACGCACCGGGCGTCCCGCAGAGCGTCGCTGCGCGCGGCGCGGGGCAGTCGGTGAGCGGGATGCAGACAAACTGAAGCGACACAACGCGACACAGTGGCTCATCTGTCCGATGAAAAATGAGCAGGCTGGTCTCCCGTCAGCACACCGCGCCCCCCGCTTAATGCTTCCACCTCCTCCCGCTCCCGCTATGTTTGCCCTTTTCTCACAATGTGGTCTTTCCTTTCGCTTATTTATTACACTCCTTTCTTTTTTCCCCTTTCTGTTCCTGTCACTTTGCTCTCAGCTTGTTGCCCCAACTGGGCGATCTTTCACAAGAACCTGACGACCGTATTAAAGAGGGGGGGGGGGGGGGGCAATGAGGGGACTCCTTTTATTAATATTATGCCTTCAGTTCTAAAGCTTTATTGTTCAAGCTACTTTAAATTATTGTTTTCCTCACTATGCTTGAATCCCATTGGCTTATGACTCCAAAAAAGACTTTTAAAAACCTAACATAGAGCTTATTTAACATTTTTACAGCCAACATTTCTCTGTAGCAGGACACTTACTCCCACACAGCAGAGTTAAACTTTTATTTTATGCATATTTTTAAAACATATCTAGTATTTCTATCAATAAAATGTAAGTTTATAAAGTTTTATGATTGCAACTTTTAAATTTTAAATTTTTTGGAATATATCTGAATAGGCGAGTCAAGTTCTTTGGCTTAACTAGGTAGATTCTCTAGCAGAAAGCTAATTTGCAGACTCAGCCCTCATTTAGGTTATTTTAAAGCAACGTCTCCCCTTCCAGAAACCGTTGGGATTTTTCAGCGCAACGTGTGGCAGAATTACAGTCCTGCAAATTTGGCTGTGTCATCGCCGACACGTTTAGGACTTAAAGGATTTTAAAAACATTTATACTAAAAAAAATGACACAATTTGCATAGAAACATAAAAGTAGTCCTCTTGAGGACCAACTTAGACACTTACAATACAAGAATTTCATGTTTAGCTGCCTTTTAAAGTAATAATTGCATAAAGGTGCTGTTTTAACTCTCACCAAAGCTGAGAAGGTGCTTAAAGTGTTGCATTTTCCAGATTTTATGATGATGCCACTTTGTTGGCTTTAAATATTCCTGCTTCGCTTAAGAGCAAGATGGGTGAGAAAAAATCTGATCTTTCGAATTTAATGGGCAGCCTTTACAGGCACACGTGATTTTGTCAAACAAAAGAAGTTACGATTCATTTTTTTACAATTTGATGCTTAAAATTTCACTTGGAAAATTCAACACAACATCTATAACTTGATTGCAAACAAAAGAAAAACTACTGACAGTTTTGGTGCGATTTGAGGAAGAACTTTTCATAGAAACAGAAAAGCAGTGGTCCGTAAACGGAACCCTGTGGTACACCTAATTTGCAGTTTTGAAAGGTTGATCCGACACTGTCAACTTTAAATCATCAGGACTAAACAGATGCATAGCTTGTTGTAAGAAATTGAACTTTTAATTTAATTTTATAGAATCTATCTAAATCCTCCAGTAATTCCCTGGTTTTGAATGTAATAACTGCGCGCGCGTTAATCCGTCTTTACGTTTTCCAGGAGTGAGCGACTGAAGTGTGGTCTCACCATTCACACGTTCAGTCGGCGTCTTGTCTGGCCCGTGAGAAAAAAAGAGGAACTTTGCATCTGTGTTGAAACAAAAGCCCCATCAACAGCCAGCCATCTTTTTTTTCTTCTCTCTTTTTTTTCAGTATGCACCAAACAAACAATTAGCTTTGTTGCAGTGTAATTGACTGGCAGGACCGGCTGGCATTTACATTCGCCCGCTGTTGCCACCCTGCCATTCGGCGGGCCTGGATGAAAGGGAATAAGGTCCGTACGAGGGTGCGAGGTTGGCCACGTCTCTCTTACTTCCAAGCTTTTTTTTTTCCTCCCCTGGTGGCAAACTTCCAAGCAGGAGCATTTCTTTTTTATTTTTTTTAAGGGAGAAGGGAAGGGCGGGTGGAGTGAGGACGAGACTATGGATTTAATTATGCATGCGTGTTTTCCCATTCATTGTAGCGGTGGGAAGGAGAGATGGCGAGGGGTGTAACGCGGGGTGGTTGAAGGGGTGCAGGGGGGGCAGACCAATGACATTCCGTCGTTGTAGTCCTCCTCCTATACACAAACACACACATACAGGCAGCAGTCTGGGAGCGAGCCGCTATAGGCTAATGAGGTGACACTCACCGTCTGGAGACCAGCCAAAACAGTCCATTAACTCCTAGCCAGTAGTTAAGAGGAGAAGAAGGAGAAAGGTGGAGGAGGGGAGGGGACAAGAGGAGGCAGATGAGGGAGTGCGCAAAATGGGTGAGGTAGGTGGCTAGATGATGGTGGGAGGAGTTTATGGGGGGGGTCTGGAGTCTCAGGATGTGAGAGTGGGGGGTATTCCTGCAGTTTTGTAGTTGTGAATGAATCAGTGGGGTGGCTGAAAGCAGGGAGGGGGCTTTGCACGAGCGTTCACTGCTGGCGATTATGCTCTGAGGAGATTTGTGTGTGGGTAGCAACGAATGAGAGAGGGGTGGGTTTAGAGAGAGATCCAAACCCACCCCCTTGTTCCGTCCCGTAAACCCCTCCACCACCCCCGGCCCAGTCAGCTAGACAGACCTTTGACAGAGGAGCTCTGTGATTCGCCTCTTTCATCTTCAGAGAAACCCCCCTGTCCAGTCGGATAATTATGAGACAAATGCACCGGACCCCTGCTGCTTGAGTGGCAATGGGCATTGGAGGCCAGAAACACAGAGAGGGTTCAAACCTGCATGTCTCGACTGGTCCAGAGGGAGGGGGGACAGAAGGAATGAGGGATGGCGAGAAGAGAGGGGGGATATTTGGGGTCTGGGAATTTCCCCGCTCTCCCAGGAGAGACAAGTTGGTCCGTAGATCATAGATCAGGGGCAAACAGGAGGCGATGCTAACAAGGACAACAGGACTTTCACTGAATACTTTACGCAACCTCTTTGGATACACAATATATGAAATAAATATGGTTTACAAACACCCAGTTCCATGCAAAGGTATGAAACCATTCAGACTTTGTATTCAAGTACACACACTTCCTTGGACTCGTTCTGGTCTTTGGGAATTGGCTTATTTTGGCTAAAATACAATTTTAGGTCTATTAAGCTGGTTTTTATTAAATATTACCACAAATAAACTGGAGCAAATTGTGAATTTGTGAGTGAAATCAGTAACATAGAGCCTAAAAATCCAGTTTAAAAGCCTTATGCTTAGCCAGCTGGTATGTGTAGAAATATCACTGATTCATCCCTTTGGTTTAGGAGAGGCTTTGAGTATAAATGGACAGCTAAGTCAAACTTCAGAGGCATTTTGCCTCCTTACAACAAACAGCAAGAGAGTGAAAAAGAAGCCAAAGTCGGTAAAAGACCTTTAGAAACCCTGAGATCTAAACCGCTTTAAAAGACAACAAGAGATTCAAGACTTTTCAAAGCAAAATATCAAAATCTTGGGGATGCCTCAAGATTGTTGCACTGCAATGACTCTTTAATATATAAAACAACATATTAGTAAGTGTTTAAGTTGGAATGAACTCAGCCCAGAAGGTGTTCAGTGTGTTTAATTGTGCTTTGGTTGGCACTGATGCGAAGGAATGGTTAGCCAAAGCTGCTTTATCTACAACTTTATCTCACACCAGTCACAAGTCCCAATAGCTTTCAACAAGCATGTCTGCAGAAATGCAACAGTAGATCATTAGAAATTATACTGAAGATCAATGATGGCAATCCAAATGACTTACCTCCTCATTTCCTGGGGGGCTCTGATGTCTGGTCTAACTTTCAAAGTTAGACCAGGGTGAGTCCAGGGTGAGTCCAGGGTTGGGCTCACCCTGGACAGATTGTCAATACAAAACAGGGTTAAAAAAGTGCAACTTTTTGGGGGAACAAACACCATGTAGAAAGGATTTAACCTCGGGACCTTCTTGCTGAAAGGCAACAGTACTAACACACCACCTGCATGCAGCCTGCATTCTGCTGTTGAATAAACACTGAACTAAGAACGTTGGAAAGACAGGTTGTTAGTAGCTTTCACTTATAGCTGCAGACGAAAATCCCTTTAGATTATGGGCCAAGTTCAAAGACAAGGTCTCAAAGCTTGTGCTTGCGTCACACTGGATCTGATCAACCTCCGCCTGTGATGTGTCACTGATTGTCAGAGCTCACGACTGTGTCAAGCCTCAGCCAGGAGGACTTCCCACTGGCCACGACTTAGCGCTCCCACTCAGGGCAAAAAAAAAAAAAAAATGGCTCTCCTCCAGCTGGGCTTGAGGCCACCGAGGATCCCTGCCACCCATCGCCGCTGTTTGCGCTCTCAGAGCCGTGCCAAGCGAGCGGCAAGAGCGCAACGCACACAAACACACACGCCCACGCACACCTTTAAGCTTGGCTACATGGAAGGAATTATGCGATCGTAGAACGCCACCACATCTAAGACCAAATCTTGGCTCGAAACAGACAAAGAAAACAAAGCGTGCACTCATTCGGACAATTTTGCTGGCACTGCTTCTCTGGAACGGGATATAGACTGAAGAAGGAGGTGGAGGGGTGTGTGTGTGGGGGGGGGAATCAACCACAGAGTTTAATGTGTCATTACAAGCATAAAAACAGACTACTGACGTTGCCAACAGATGTCGAGCCAGTTTATTTTTGCCATTACAACTCCAGTAGGGAATGAAGCAGCAGGTGCAAATGGTACTTTCTTCTTTACTATCCATGCTCCTGTGCTGCTGTATCATCATTTCTTCTCATTTAGTACGCAAACATGCATCAAGCTGGGTATCAAATCTCAATGCGTTTACTGCTGACTTTATTCTGCCAAGAAGCGAAAGCGGGATATGAACCTTCGATCAGATTGTTCAGATTAAAGCGCAATTTCATTTTCTTGTGGGTAAGAAAGCTGGTCTTATAGTGCCTAATAATGTCCACATTTTCCCCCAACTCCTTACCTGGAAGGGTCCAGTAATGATGGAAAGCTGTGCTAACTCCTGAGGCTGTAAGCTGTTCAGCTGGTTGGTGGTTTAAAAGCCGGCTGCATGCCGCATGGCTAGTAAAACCCCTCCTTTCCTGTTAATGAGCCTGGAGACAGGGCTTTCAGAGGCCCCCGTCGGAGCTGGCCCAAATCAAAGCATTCGAGGGGAGAGAGGCTCTGGGGCAGGAGGGTTCATTCGGGGGGAGAGTGGAGCCTGGTGGTGTCTCCACTGGCACAAGACCCCTGAATGAAGTGGGTTTTTTTAAGGCAAACTAAAAGAGCGATTTCATGAAAACATCTGGAGTCCATGCACCAGGTAGATGCTTATTTGGTGAGTCTGATGCCAGTTGGTAATAAAACGGTGCCGTCAAGCAGATTCTAATGTAACCCGAGAAGGGCCGGTGGCTCTGGGCCTGTCACAAGGTCACGCCATTGGCAGTCCTCCAAACACAGCAGAGCTCCTTCCTTCCTTGTGGATCCTCTGACTGACTGGAGACATCCTGGCAACAGCAACAAAGGTGTACAGTCAACAGACTGTGTCTTTCAACAGAACATCCCTCACTGCAAAAAGAAAGGGTACTCGCGTTTAGTTTGAAGGTTTTAATCAATGGTGGGCACTGCTAACTAAACGCTAGCAGCGTGGAAGCAGAGCTGATGTGTACACAGTCTTTGCACGCTTCAAAACAGGAGCGTCATTACGAAAGTCAACCATTTTAAGTTTATTTAAGCCACAACTTTAACACAGATGTCAAACTTTATCCAACTGAAAGTTTACAAAACAGTCTAGTAAATTAGTGCTTTAGAAATTAGGGGAAGCTAAACTTTTTCAAAGTTAGAGTACTCTAAAATGCTAAATGAAAAATCAGCTCCACTATTAGCACATTGGCAGATTGGCAGGAGTGTGCCAACCACTGCATTTCATATATTAGTAAATACCAGAAATGATCTGGTCTTTATCAGGATTTAAAAGTTTTCTCAACTCCCCTCAAGTGCATAAAAGCACACAACAGAATCCATGCTACCATTACTTCATCCAAAATGGAAAAAACTAAGAGATGAAACAATCTAAGTACACCCATGATTTAACGGCTTGCACGATTCTTGACGTCGGCTCTAGAATGCTTCAGTCAACTTGTTCATCTCAATGGCTTCAAGGCATTCATGTTCTGTTGCTGCAAAACAAGCCCTGATCATCATTCCTCCACTACTGTAGCTGACAGGTGCTATGAAGTGTTGGTGCTGATACGCTGTGTTATATTTGTTTGGTTTTTTTGTTAAGCCAAAACATCTCATCATCTGATCAAGGAACATTGTTCTAGCTTGAATTTGCAGCTTTATGCAAATTCTAGAGAAAAGAGCAACATTTCTAAACAAGCAATTCTTGTCCAGCCTTTTTCTAAGTAAACTGTCATGAACTTTGAGATTCAACATGATAAGCAAGACCTCCATGGTCTGATACTGAGCTCTTGGGCTTTTGCTTGGTCTAACCTTTTGGCATCAACTTCTGAGAAGATTCAACACCATCTTAAATGTCGACCTTCCAACTATTTGGAAACAACTTCTATAAGGTGCAGGGCTGATGTCCTTCCAGCTTGGCATTGTGTTAGCGCACCAGCAAACTTTGATCAGCAGCACCTGACTCAAGATGTTCACATTTAAACGGGGGAAACTGTAGCCCACATTCATGGCAAAAAAAAAAAAAAAAGACGCAGACAAATCCACAAATCCTTTCTCTGCTACCAGGGCTTGCTGGGGGAAGTAACAACATGTGGTTTGGCTGCACAGCGCCAGCTTGCAGTGGGAAGAAGAGAGGCGCTAAATTAATTTCACATTTTGTTGTTTGGGAGTCATAAACATTGGCATCCACAGAGCAGGCC
The DNA here is from genome assembly GCA_903067065.1 of Brachyrhaphis terrabensis. Lineage (NCBI taxonomy): Eukaryota > Metazoa > Chordata > Actinopteri > Cyprinodontiformes > Poeciliidae > Brachyrhaphis > Brachyrhaphis terrabensis. The sequence goes on along the minus strand of CAEGAG010163075.1, from coordinate 90,364 downwards.
ACTGAATGGTTTGCTTGCAGGGTTTGAAAACATTACATCAGCAGCTTATTGCAGCCAGTTTAATGCCGGTGTCAAGGTGTTTCCACACAATGTGTTTAAAACAGTGTCACAACATTATGTCGAGGGAGATTATGTAGGAAAAAAAATACATTCAAATTTGGTTAACAAAGGTATCCATTCATAAGAACTTCTGACGTTGCACAATGTTCAAAAGTGAAACTGTAATGAAAGGAGTGAAGAAGGCATGAAGATATGCCTGGTGGCTTTCCAGCCAACAATTTAAATGTTTTTGTTTTGACTTTATTTTTTTTCTGGGTGGTTGCCAAAGACTTTAGGATGATGATCAACCCTTGCCAGGCAAGGCAGGATTGTTGCCCTGATAATGCTCGGATGAGAAGGGTTCTCTGTCCTAAATCTTGCTGTTCTGTGCTGCTGCAGCTTTTTTCCCACGCGGCTCCCGAACTATAATCTCTTGAAATATTTGCACAGATGACGGCAGCGCTCGGCTGTTTTGACACAGAGCCGCTTGAGCGAAGCCCAGCAGTCACTTTTTCCATCGGTTTGGGAACAGGAATTCCCCTCTTGCCGCTTTTCCTTGCAACAACCCCCACACCCCAATAAGCCGTCCTCCACTTCCTCGGTACGCTAAGATTTGTCCACTCGGAGACTCATCGTGGGGGATTTCACACCCGCCCTGCAGCCATCCTCCAACAATCAGAGAGAGTTGCTTTCACTTTATCGGAGATGCCAAGAGTTCACCCATGGAGATCAGGGGTTATGAGGGTTGGGGGGAGAGTGGGCGGGCTGCAGGATAGCTGAGGTAGTTCCTGTTCTGCCTTGGTTCAGCTCAGGAAGGCAAGCAGAGCCGACAGGAACGCTCTGTTTATGTTTCATGTTTCTGGGAGGATCATCTCTGAGCTTAAAGGAACAAATTCATGGAAAAGCTGCCCCCGTCTGAATTCCCCCCCAGGGATACTGGTTCAGCTGCATAAAAATATCCCACTGACCGTCTGCACAAACATCAATGTACCGCATGTCGATACTGGAACCCCCTGAAACGGCAAACGCTGCTGCACGTCTTCAGGCTAGTCTCTCAGCCAGCTCTGCACATCTAGGATGCTCAAGTTTCAGCACATTCTTCTTCGTAAACGAGCTCTGGCTCAATCAGACTGGACAGAAAGCAACTGTAAATTTTACATTTTAACATTTTTATTTTTTTACAGATTTTTAATTGGATTGACGTCTAGACTTTGACTGGACCATTGTAACCCAAATATAGTTTGATCTGTTGTAGCTCTGGCAGTATGTTTTCCAGGACTTACAAATGTCTAGGGTCAAGAAAAAGGCAGCTATCATCTCTGCAGATCCCACACATACTGGACACAAATTACCAGATTGACACCATGCATATTTTCACTAAATCAATGTTGCCTCCTGCATATGTACACATTTACAACAAAGGAAAAACTTGTTGTTTTTTTTTGCCTTTTATACACTTTTGTATTTTAAATGTCTTCATTGACAGCAGAATTGAACTTAAGTCAAATTTCTTGAATGTGTGCAAAACGTTCTGATATTTACGGTCGTTTTCCTGCTGCTTTTACAGCTTCGACCAAATTTCCCCCCAGGATTGTCCCGTATTTGACTCCATCCATCTACTCGGCTAAGGAGAAACATCCCTACAGCATGATGCTGCCACCAACGTTTTCCAGTTTTTCACTGTTTTCCACGTTTCATCACTTTAAGCAACTCATATTCTTTGCGACATGCCATGTGAAAAACCTCTTTTTAGGTATTTTCTTTGCCAAAAACGGCTTTCTACCTGAGCAGTGGCTCTCTGCAGCTCATCCAGAGTTACCAAGGACCTGTTGACTGCTTTTAATTAATCCTCTCCTTGCCTGTTCTTTCATTTTAGGTGAACAGCCATTTCTTAGTAGGTTAACAGTGGCTCTATATTTCCTAAGTCTGGGATATTATTTTATGACTTAATTCTGCATGAAATTTCTCTACACCTTCATCTCCGGTCTGTCTAATGTGTTCCTCGGTCTTCATGATTCTGTTTATTCTCTAATGTTCTCTAGAAAACCTCTCAAAGCAGAGGAATAAGATTAAATTTCACATGTGGGCACTGTTTATTTATTAGGTGACTAAAGAAGGCAAGCTGTACTGGATTTTATTTAGGAATATTAAGAGTACAGGGTATTTAACACTTGCTATTCGTAATAAATTTTGAAAACCAAGTTTTGTTCTCTTTCCACTTTACACTAGTATGTGTTTATCTATCACATAAAATCATCCCATGAAAGTACACTGACATTAGTGGCTGCAGAGCGAAAAAGTGTGAAAGAGCTCAAGAGGTGTGAAAACCTTTTGCCTTCATTCGTAGAAACAAACGGCCTTGTGAAAAAAACCCCGACAAAAAACGGACCTGAACTTAGAGGATCTCTGAGATTTCAAATTGTAATTGCACAGAATTTGATGCGCAATCTGTTTAAAGGTCATAAAAATAATCTCCTCGTCCTCGCCAGACTGTTGCATCATGGGAACTGGAAGGAACATCAAAGGGCCACCACTGGAGCAAACTCCAGTAATCCCCCTCCTGGCAAGCATCTACATATATACATGCGTCCTTGCCAAACTTTTTTTTTTTCCCCTCTCTCTCTCTCTGGGCTTGAACGTGCGTGTGCTTGTAGAAAACACTATCTCCTCGCTGACACTGACAGTCGCAGCTCTCGCAGAGGTTGGCAGCGCCTGCAGAAACACTTCCCGTTCTGTGGCGCAGGGCGAGGTCCAAGCCACTTGAACTTGGCAGGGCTCACCTGGAACAGCCTGCCCGTAGGACTGCCGCAGACTCTTCACCCCAAAACACCCCCACACACACGCACACGCACTCCAACTCCAAATCGTCAGCCAAAACAGGCATACATGCATGCAGGCCTTCCTGTAAACTCCAGCAGCTGATGTCAGCTACTCCTCCTTAAAAAAACTGGCTGCAACTGACTCTCAGGTATTTACCGAGGGAGAAGGAAGCGATTTATTTATATCTACGCGTTCCGGTTGAGCTGGTTTGGCTCGCTTGTGCTCAGTTTGCGCTTTTTAATTAAAAAAGACATCTCTGTCGAGCATTCAATGCAATGCAGTTTACAGTGTTTTTAGCGTTTCAGGTCAGCGCATACAGCCCAGGATCTGAACAATGGGTTGATTGTGCGTACAAGGTAAGTTTTTCTTTTTTTTTATCAATCGAGGGGGAATTACACAGATCGTATGACACCATATGGAAATCTTTTTACACATAATGTATTTCCTTTGCAGGCGCTGTGAACGGCGAGGCCTACAGGGAGTCCTCTTTAGGAGGGAAAACGCTGTATGTATGGCGAGGAGGAAGGGAGGGAGGGGGAGAGTGAGTGAGTTAGTGGCGGGGGGTCGAGGGGTTTAGAGAGGGCGGTCCGAGCACGCTCAGCGAAAATATGCCTCATGCACTCGTTGAACTCAGGGGGCCTGAGCAGGCTTCTCTCAAGGTTACAGGAGAGGCCTGTGTGAAGAGAGGAGCGGGAGGACGAAGGCATGCAGCTGCAGCGGCGGCAGCAGCAGCCCACGTGCAACAGGGTTACCACTGGATGCTGCAGTAATTAATAACACGCAGCAGAACGTTTTATATCTAATCCATTAAGCCGGTTTCAGCGGGCTCAAATAACAGGAGCAGCATGCGATCACCTTTGACTCCCGGTTTCCTTCCCTCCTCGGGCCGCATATCCGCTGCCGCGCCTCCACGCTCCCTAGCCCCCCCACCCCCACCCCACCCAGCCCTCCGCCACACAAAGGTAGGAAGCCGGCCGCCAGAGCTCGCCGCATTGAGACCCGAACACTAAATCACCTCTCGGTTTATCTGCCGCCATTTACACCCGTATCACCAGAGGAAATGATAAAGACAACAAGGCCCCAGTAAACACATCAGACGAGCTGAGGACGTGAGGCTGTTAGCTGATTGAATGATACGCATCCAGAGGACTCTCCCAGCAACACCGCGTGCGCTTTTTTCTACATTTTCTCAAGTTACAGCCAGAAACTTGAATGTATTTTAGCAGCATTTTCTTTTGACAGACCAACACAAAGTTGCCTGTAGCTGTTAATCAGATGAAACATTGACAAGTAATTCTCAAGATTTCTTTGCAAATAAAAATCTGAAAAATGCGGCGTGCATTTGTCAGACTCTTTAACCTCCAAATCTTCTGCAGTTTGAAACTTTTGCTAATTAGTCCAAGCGAAGTCAGAATCGGACATCAACTTTTCAAGTTTTGCCACAAGCACTCATTTGGACTAAGGTGCCAACTTTGACTGGACCACTCTCACACATTAATACACTTCGTCTGAACTGACAAAGTGTATTAATGTTCAAGATAATGTGCTGTGTTTGGGTTCCACTTCTCGATCCCTACATGGTTTTTTCTTGCTGCCAACAGATTTTCACGCCTGAGCTGAGGATCTCTGCAGCTCCTCCATAGTTGCCCCGTACCTACAGTGCTTCTCTTTCTGATGCTCCTTTGAACAGCCATGTCTTGGTGTCAGTGCCAACACCAATAAAATGCATTGCAGTTTGTTGATGCAACACAACAGTGATAATTTACTTGTGGTATGCATACTTCTGCAGTACAATGTGCATCTCTGCAAGCACACAGAGTCTTTCTATTGTGGAGTTTGTGCCAGAGGCGCTGAGTCATAAACCCCAGACCTTTTAGAGGCGTGTGCTTTTTATCTACAAACAGGACAGAAGCCAAACCCTGGCTGTTATCACGCCCTCACTCTGTGGATCTCATCAGATCAGCAGCTGTCATGCTAAACCGCCACTTCAGAGCCAAGATGGCAGAAAAGAATCAAACACTCTAAAGGCTAAAACAACAATCAAGATTGTGCTTCAAACAGGGGTCAAAGGGCAACAGGTAGTAAACACTAGCCATAATGAACTGGTCACTCTGCCTTTGCTCTTGAATTGGCAGGTCATTAGCGCCTCGTAAAACACAACAACTGCTCTGCTTTACAACAACTTAGACCTGCTTTCAGACAAATAACCTTGAGATGTGATTTAACGCCGCGGATTGAAGGAAACGGGTTTGCCGTTGTTAAAACATCTTGGTTAATTTCCAAAGGAACACCAGACGAAGTGCCTCACCAGTCACAAAAGTGCTGCCCAAGTGGCCAAGCTTCAGAGTGCAACTTTCCGCTTTTACACTATCAGAGAGTCTTTTATAAACAAGAGGAGGCGGGGAAAAATACAGCCGCATCCGACATAATAAAAGAGCAGCATCAAAGCAGCAATAGAGGAGAATCAATCGGAGCATTAGACGCCGCTTGGGGTTGTCAACGTGATGGCTTAGATGGAGCTGGAGAACATCTCAGTGGATGTAAAGCGGGCAAACAAATTAAGAGGGATGAGCTCCAGCTTGGTGGATTACTTTTAGCTTCTTGGAGCTCAGTAAGAGGCCACGAGTCTGTCAAAGCTGCGTGGATCTGTAACTTAAAAAAAACAACAACAGTCAAAATAGAAAACGAACCGGCTCAACCTGACAGAGCACATCTTTTTAAAGAGGACATCAGTTCCCGTAGTGAATGTTTGAATCCTTTACCCTTTTTTTTGTTTGTTTGTTTAATCGGAAAGTGTTTGCATTGCTAGTTGGTTATGCATCCCAACTATGAGCCTCCTTCCAGTAAATGCTCTGCTGTGGTTCACTTTCTGTCTAGCTGTAAATACCAAAGATATTTTATCCCATTCATCAGACACTTTGCTCTATTTCTACAGTTTGGAGATGAATGCCTAGCATAGGGGACGATGTTTGGTGACCTGGCCTCCTTTAAAAATGGAAATTTTTGGGCGCTGCAATTAAGACTCCATTAACCGGTTCTGACAGGTGACAGGTCAAGTCATGAATACTCTTCATTAAATACACCAACGCTAGAAACTTCCACTTATTTCATGTCTGTAAATGCATCAATATAAAACCTTTTGTTGAATGCACATTGTTTCAAATTAAATGAAAATCAGACAGATTAGAAACCTCTAGTTTGATGAGTAAGTTGGTTTTCTGTTGGATTCAAAACTAATGCAGCTATTCAAGAAACTGCACCATTTTTATTATTTTTTTTTATTTTTAGTTGTTTAGCTAAACTAAGACAGAGTCTACACAAATATTTGTAGTCAAAAAATCTGGACTGGCTGGTTTGTTGGGCTTCTTTCACGCCCAAATAAAACAAAAACTAGTCAGAAAAGGAGAATAACATCTGGTTTGATGCACTGTTTGTTGCTATTGTTGACCTTCTTTAAGAAGTATGAAAATATATTATACTTTCCTACTTAGAAACTGACTGTCACAAGTTTTCCCGCTAACAGAACGTCTAGTTTGAGGTTTTCTAGAAGTAGTACCTAAAGTATTGTTTTAACATTGCTTAAAAACTTGTTGATGACTAGTTGTTGTTGACAAAAATAAATAAAAATTGGAACTCTGACAAAAACACTCTGCGTCTGTTTACTTACAAGTTATCAGATCATTTCAGCCTTGTATCATTTTGTCATTCCTGACATTTTTCAAGTATCAAACAGAGCCACCTGCCTCAGGATGTTTTATACGTCTGACCTTTGATATCATTTTTTATTATCTTCAGAAATAATTTTAAAAATATCCATTAAATTCTTAGTAAAAATATATTACAACTATTCTAATCAAATGAAATACAATACAAAACAAATTGCATTGTATGCTGATGACGATGTGATGTTGACAATTTTATTTTACAGAGCTCCAATAAAAACACATTGTGTTGGTTTAAATAAAAGGCATTAATTAGTAAGTAGTCCAGGCAATCTCAACTCTTCACCATTTCTGTCATTTTATAACAGATGTTTTTGGGGTAAAAAAGACAAATCTTACATTAAATTGCACCCACTTCAATTTAAGAGACAGCTGAGGATTCACACAGAAAACTCACCAAAATAAAAGAATATTTCAAAGTAGACATTTTTTGTGTGTAACTATTTTAAGAAAGCAAAGCAGCTCGCACTGTTTAGTATTAAAAGGGTAACCATAAAATATCTTTTGCCCGATCTTCATTGTGAAAGCACAAATCGTAAGGATTGAGGTACAAACCACACTGAGGGTGATGAGCAACTAGGGATTCTCTTCTTTACCTTTTGTGCACACCGGGTACCGCAGTGGAAACATTTCAAAGCATTTTTAGTTTCAGGAGTTGAACTTCACTGCTGACTGCAGGGACCTTTCCAGGAGCGAGTCCTGAGAGCCCGGAGCCCAAGAAGCTCTGCAACGTGAGACGATGCGAGGGTATTATTAGACCGACGCAATTTGCCTGTGACACATTTACTGCGAAGGACCTCAAGAGTGATAACACACACAAACCGCAGTCTGCTGAGTAGAGTGAGAGCAATACTCTTAGCCACGGGAGAGTCGGGCCAATTAATGCCAAGGAGTCCTCCGAGCGCAGCCCTCAGTATAATCCTACAACCGAATTTATGGGAGTGCCGATGCAGGGTTCGTTAATCACATTTCATATCAGAAATAGTCACTCCCACTGCTTAATGTTAACGTTCCTCAAATGACAAAGCCGACCAAGAATGCATCTCACACAAGCAGTGACTTTATGAGAAAAGACTCATAAATACGGCCCTCCAAGGTTACTAAAAGACGGAAGAAAACATGACGGCCTTAGAGTTAAAGTTACTAATATCACTTAGATCCAAGTCCTCAAGAAAATCTCGCTCAGCAAGTCAAACTGGCACTTGAGACATGAAAGGGCAGCTGCGACGTTTGGTTTACATTATATTTTAGTGGTTTCCACATTGTGGCCAGGGGATAAGCATCAGGAGAGGTTTATCTCTGTCACAGAGCTCTATGGAATATGTAAACACTACGCGTAATCAGTGGCTAAAGTGAAATAAAGTGCAAGGGGAAGGGAGGCAGTGTGGGAAAGTCAAGCAGGAATAAGCCACCATCTTACTCTTTAAAGTAAATAAAACATGAGAAACCGGAGACAAAGCCGCAGGACCTCTTAGAGGGTTTAAAGCAGGAACATTTTAAAAGTACAAAATTCAATATCAGCAACTAAAGTTCAGGATCTCATCTGATCTGATCTGATCTGTTTCTTGGCTTCACCCCGATGGTGTGCCTTTGTCCTCGTCACCCACCCTGTGAGGTGGCCGCGGCGCTTCTTTTCTCTCCCCGTTTTTGTAGAGAACACCCAATTGTTTTCGACGAAGAGCCTCTCTACCCATCCAGAGCCCAAGTTTTTAATATGGTGTCCAAGCAAAAGTGATTAAACATCGCAGAGCACAAACAATGCTGGCCCTTAAATCTGTATGAACCCTCTTTCACCAGAGCGAATGAAAGAGCGCTCTGTCTGCAGCAGCAGATGACAGACGCGCGCTTGAAGATAAGTCTTCTCCACGGGCCCTTATCCGGGGAAACACCCGCCGCCCGACCAAATAAAGAAATAAACACCCAACAACGGCGCTGAGCCCCACCTTTAAGGCAGCGATATGAGAAAGCGACCCCCTTTTTACATGCACTGCATTGAGATCATACTTAAAACCAGAGGCATTAGCTTGTTCCAAGTGAGTCACTGTGGAGGAAAATTCAGAACAGATGACAAATATACAGTAAAACCTGGACGCACATGTACATATGTTCAAAAACACGCAACTGATCACTATTAAAACCAACCAGCTGTCTGAAGCATGAGAACTTCTGAAAAAAAAACAACAACATATTTTCTATAAATCGTCACGTGCGGCACATAAATTACTGACAATCACAATGCATCATGTGTGAAGCATGTAAAACAATAACCCGAACTAATGCAATAGATGCATTTGGTTCCTGCTAACAGCAGCGCGGAGAGTTAAAGGAAAACTGAAAAGTGAAACGGGCCGGCAGCAAATCTGGGCTGTAAGGATGATTGTTTTACTTTGACGCAAGTAGCTCAATATTAATCAAGGTTGAAATACATTCTTCATTTAAAAAGTCGACACCTACACTCACACTTACACTCAAAATCCATATTTCTTCTTATAGAGTAAAACTTAACGGTAAAGTGCATGTTTATGGCTGATATTTCTGCAGTTCTCAGGCTTTAAATATGGTTGTATGAATGGGAAGTTGGAAGAACGGACATAAAGATGGATCAATGCATGGATGGTCCGACCACTTGCACTATATTTTAAAGGAAGCATTACAGGCATAATTCACGCTTTTCAATGTTTTTGCAGATTGTGTTTATTTCCAAACTGGTGCATTATGATCCTCTCTGTCGAGGGTTACTGTCTCTTTAAGAGATTCTGATGTTTTTGCTCGTTGATGTTTCAGGGAAGAGTCTCTGGCTAAAATTGGTTGTTGTGGTTCAACCAATAAATAAATTACATAATTCTGGTGGAGTCAAAAGAGTCAGAGATCTTGTTTGTTTATATTTAGAAATATATTGAGGCGATTTAATTGCAAAAAGCAGAACAGAAAAAGTGTTGAAATACTTTTATTCAGATCTTGAAATTGTTTGAATAAAATTTAGTCATTTTTAAGGGTTTTTAAAGACTTGAGAATGTCAGAACCTTGTGTTATGACAGCGCTGTTACTCTCACAGCAGGAAAAATACACAAAAAATCACACAATTTTTCTATTTTACACTCTCTAAATCCTTCATAACTGCACAGCATTTTCTGAATTATCACAGCATCCATAAAATTGAAGGCTCTCCTTGGCCATAACCAGACACACATGCAGACGCAATAACAAATCTGAAACGGTGAGTCGTCGCCGAGCGTCATCACCGAGAGGTCGTGACAGGGAGGGGTCGCCGAAATGACAAGCAGACCTAAATCGTCTGCAGCCTGCTGCAGTCAACAAGTCAGCTTGAGCACTACCATCTGACGGGGGCTTTTCTTCGATACACTCCTCTCCTCTCCTTCAAAAGCTCAGTCAAAACTGTCTCCTTCTGCTGCTGTTACTGGTTCCTGCTTTCAATTTCACAAGTAATGGCTTCAGCGTTTTCTGGTCTGCAGACACATGTGGTCCCGTGCAGAGAACCCACTCCGCAGAGACCGTTAGGCAGACAAATGCAGCCTCGGGGGCCCGTCACAGTTATGAGCGGACATATATGGCCGTTATTATTACTCTTAAGAGAATTAGGCTCTGTCAGGCCACGGCTGTAATCAGGGTGTTCACTTAACCACTCGGTTCATATGGGCAAGCCACGTGTTAAATAAAGCAAGAACGTGTGGAGGAGGTTCTGTGAAAATTCGACGCTTTTAGCTGTTGAAATTGTTCTGCCATCTGTGCACCAAACACCTTCGTTTTCACCCACCATTCAGTTACATGGCAAAAAAAAAAATATGCTTTTACTTCTTATAAATAGATATCTCTACATGAATATCCAGATATGTTCCTACTGATAGCAGGATCTTCAAATGTTGCTAAAACATGGATTTTAGCATCAGAACGACCACTTTTACGCCTCAAAATCAGATTAAAGTCACCATATTTTGTCTTTTTTGGGGGCAGAAGTGACAAAATTTTGACAAGGAAGTGGAGTTAAATAAGGTATTCTCCTTTAAGGGCAAAAAAAATCCTTTGATATCATAAATCTAGATAATTACTGCTTAACCCTTAACCTCAATCGCAAGAGGGGAAAAATTTTACTGACTAAAGCGATTTTCACACATGTGCTGCAGTGATAAAATGTTTCAGGAATGTTCCGGAGCAGCGCCGTGTGAGAACAGAAATGTCCGAAGCATCTGCACTGAGCTTTTTGAGGAGACTTTTCCATGATTTTCCCACATTTATCCTCCTCTCTTGTTAACATTTTTTTTACGACAGACCAGCGAGGGAGATATTGTGGGAACGCTGACTGCAAACAAGCGAGGGCGAGTGTTGCTCGTCCTCGCAATGCTCTCCGAGTTCTCCGCTGACCTGCACGATGCTGTTTCCACCCAGGATGGCTTGTTGCTACTGTAAAAGATGTTGAAATATAACAAGTCTCGCTGACAGAAGTTTATTTACAGCTGTGAGAGCTCATCATCAGGTTAGAGGAGCATCTGCAAACAGAAACTTTGGAAAATATTTTTGACATGGCGTCTGCAAACAGGGGATCTGAAGGCGCGCATGGTGACGGTTAGTTTTAGCAGTTTTTCTCTTTTCAAAATAGTTCAAATAGAAAAAACCAAACCTTTATTTTAGGTTTTTCTTTATTCTGAAACCTAAAAATAAAGTAAAATTGTGATTGCTTTAATAAAAAATAGCTTTATTAACCTTTTATGTCCCAAATTTAAATGGATATTTTTGCTTATTTTAATTATACACAGTTCTTTAAATGTCCTGTGAGTAAATATATATTTGCCCATTTATCCATAACAACTGGGACTTTCAATATCTAGCAAGTTATTTTCAAAATTTACCGTCTATTAAAAGAGCGCTCCTCATATTAATTTCACTTCCTGCTATGGAGGGGGTGAAATTACCGTAATAACCCGATATTCCTTGGAAAGCACAAAGTCTCCACTTTCAGAAACGCAAAGTGTGACAGAATTACGGTACTGCAAATTTTCCTGCATCACCTGTGCTCAGTTTAGGACTTAAAGGTTTAAAAAGATATTTTTAAATTTGATTATCAAAGATCCCTCTCGTTCCAACTCATTCTACAGGATCTAAAGGTCTTCCTATCTCTCCCTTGAGTCTCCCCCTACTGAGACGCTCAAACCATCTCAGACGACTCCAAACTCCACACAGATGACGGAGTTCCTCGCCAGAGAGTCCAGTAAGGAGGAAGCTCATTTCAAGCACTGAGATCATTTCTGGTCATTTTGGACTTCTTTCAACGAGGAAGAGCAGAGGCCATCCTGCAGCGAACTTGTAAAGCTCGATAAGCTGTTTCTCCAGATAGTTTTGCAGGTTTTGTGGACAAGTCTCATCAGGAGTGCAGGCTTGAACTAAAACATTCCCAGTTTTAAGAATGCAAAGTGGCCATCACTGACTCTGCTCAGAGTTCCCATCTGAAAGATTAACATTTGCAAATGTCAACAGAGAATTATGTGATTCGAAAAGCACCGCAAAAATCTGAGTCTCCTGTACAACCAAATTAATCTCGTCTTTATTACTGCTATCAGCACTATTATAATTACTGATGGTTATGCATGGCCTACATTAAAGGCTATTTTTTTTTTCCAGAGTCACAGAGAGACAGCTCCCTACTCAACCCCTTGTTGGTTTTCCTTATCTGGCTTTGTCTGGACAAATCTTGGACACAAAGCCCCCATTTTGTGCTCCTCTCTGGAGATCCTGTTTCAGTGTTCCAGACACGACGCGGTCCACCACCAGTGCCTCTGGGAGCGAGATCGGCCGCTTCCTCGACTCTAAAACATACGATACACGGGAACTTCTTTACGTCTCAGAAGCTCGCTTTTGTGTCCCGCGACGGACTCGGCTGATCAGCGGGGTGTCAAATGATTTCACGCTGCGGCTCGTTGCAGAAAACACACAAGGTGTCCCCGTGTCGAATCTCCCCCATTGTTTTTGTACGGACTGCTACAGTATTTGCATTATTGCACAATCGGCCTGTGCCTGCTGGGATGCCAAATGTCTTTAGATTTCTGCAAATTGGAGCAAACAAAAAGATGCAGAAGTGTCTCCAGGACGCTCCAGTGACCTTATTCCTCCGGTGCTCTGAAAGGACAGAGAGAAGGAGGGAAAGGAGAGACCGAGGGAGAAAAGAGTAGTGTGTTCGCTGACCTCATTCTGACAACAAGCCCGGGGAAGAGCCTTTTCTTGGAACCGTTTCGCAACAGCTCTGTTGTTTATACAGGTGGTACGAGAGCCGAGAAAGATATGCGGAGAGCGTGCATTTTGCAACACCTCATTATGAATACTAAACACAAGCAGCATGTGAAATCACACAAGCTGCACACATACAAGTCCAAAAAAAAAAAAAAAAAAGGAGAAAAAGGTGGCTTGGGTTTCAATTTTAGTTTGACATTTGCAGGGATGGGATTATTTTGCTTGCCGGGTCCAAGCCGTCCCCCTCCCAGGCTGTTTAAATTTCAAAGTCACGTTCCCCTCACACACACACACACGATCCAGGGGCCGTCACAGTGTAATATCCTCCGCCGCCGTCCACTGGGGGCTCGCCTACAGGAACGGACGCCTCTGGTTGGCCTGCGTGCTCGCCTGCAAGGCAGTCTCCTGCCACAACATCCACTTGGCCAGAGTTCAGCCCACCGGAGGGCCACAATAGCCTGAAGGTGGTTGTCCAGACCATTGTTTATGCAACAGTACGCTACTGCCAGGTTAAAAGGGAAAAGAGCAAGACAGGAGGGGAAGATAAATGGCTCCAACATGCTGCTGTTTGAAACTTTCTTATTTTTTTGTTTTTTTTTCTTTTGATTAGCAATTTGAAACCCACGCACGAACACTTTGGCAGCCAAGTTGGTACAAGTAAATGCAGGCAGCTGTAATAAAACTTAAAGACGAGAGAATTTAATAATTTAGCATTTCTGCATGTAGAGATGAACTCACAAAATGTGCTGCAGGATGTTTGATAGAGGCAAAAATAAGAAAATTATCAAATTGTGAACTTATTCCCCTTTTTTCATAAGTCTAAAACTAAAAAAAACCGCACTAAGTGCCGTGAAATCCCTACATTTTCAGTGTTCCCCCATTATAGCCAATCAATCTATTTGTCGACATTTTTCTTTAGTTTCAATATTATGTTCAACTCTGTTGCAAATTATGTTAACATCCTGTTATGACTTGCATTTTTATATGTTGACGTATCGGTCAATTAAAAGAATAACAGGTTAACCAGATACAGAGTGTTTTATATGGGAGCCGCACATAAAAGTTGGATTTTATTGATTATCTCTGCGGAGTAGCTCCGGGATTCACAGACAGAGAAGGAACTCTGTAACCCACCGTCGGTTTTATTCAAAAATATTTTGCTACATGCTAAGAGTGGGCTGGTTATCAGTATCAAAGTGTACAAACATCCTAAAATGTTCTGTCCCCCAGCATGGCTAAGTCTTCTGCTGCCCCTCCCACACCCATTGCTGAAAGCTAATACTCTTTTTCGCTCTCCGACTTAGAGAAATGTATCTGGCCACAAAAAGCACAGAGAGTCATGATGTGGAAACTAAATCTGCCTAAAGCCTCACTCCTGTTAAGGTAGCACTGTTTTTAAACTAACGTCCAAAAGCCGACGGCGTCAGATCTGTTAAAACTGCTAACTTTATATCTTTAACTCACATCTGTGTATCAAAATTAAATGAGCAACCAATGACAGGGAATTAACTTCATTATAACAGGAATCCAGTGAACCCCCCCATTGACTCGCTGATTTTTCAGTGGAACCTAACTCCAAATAATTTGTGAAATTTTTGACTATTTTCTGATTTTTTTCGTGGAGTGTATCTAAGATATTGGAACAAAAATACAGCTTTGAAGATGAAATATCTCAGCACAATGCTGCTTTATGCAGATTAGCTGAACTATTATAGTGAAGATAACTGTAGATATTAACCTCTCCAGAAGTGCTTAGACGGTTCCCACTCTGCATATTAATGACAATTGAGGTGTGTTTAGAGTTTGAACTTTTAAAATAGGCTGTTATAAGTGTTTTTAGAGGAAATCTTAAATATTTTTCCAACAGCTGTAGTCATTAACTCCAAGTTTCTGACTTCATGTCAGAAACTTGAAAATTACACATTTACTGGTGACAATTAAAGTCACTACAATGAAGTTTCTTTCACCTTAAAATGGGCCCAAAAAATTTGCAACAGGTGAATCAGAAATTTTGTACAAGCCAAAAACAAGATTTAAAATATCCTGGAAAATTACAGTAACTAGGATTTATGATTTGATTTTAACAATGAACACCTGTTTCCTAGATGTAATGAGTAAATACAGATACTAGCTCTAGTGTCTGTGTAAAGTTTAGGCTCTTATTTCTGGAGCTTGAATACAGATTAATGCAGAACTTTTCTTTATTTCCCCACCAACCAAAGAGGTGAACCTGAAGTCATAATATCCTTGAAAAAATGATCCACACAGCAGCTGTCTGTTACACATACCAAAGAAATTGTTCGAAATGCCTTATTTTAACACAGATTAAACATAATTAGAGGCTGTTTATCCAATCGCAGCGAGTCATTCCGCCAAAGGAAAAAACCTCTGTCATTGTCCCTCGCAGCTCTTCTCAGAGGGATTACAGCTGGAAATAGGATCATGTTTTTTCAAACGCAGCTTCCTTAAACACAGGAAGGAGGCCTTCAACACAAACAAAGCATATGCCCGTTGCATGTAGGGACTGCGGGGACCGGGGCGAACGGTCGGCTGGCTAAGGCCAGGGTCTTCTGAGGTGACGGCGAGGAATTCAGGTCACAGCAGCCGAGACGTTCAACCAGATCGGCCCGGGTGGAAATAGCACTGGGAGGCCGGGGGAGAGGGAAACGAGCGCGTCACAGCCACCCGGCCCGATTCCAGAAATCCCCCACACACACCCCCACCCGTTCCCTCTCACCTCCTCCCACTCCAACGCAAACAAGAGCCATAACTTCCCTAATGATCAGGGATCATGTACAGTGTACGCCTCGCACATGCTCCACCAATAAGGAACGCTTCCTCTTCATCTTTGACCTCTGTGTGGGTGTGCCCACTTTCTGACTCCGTGAGAGGCTCAAACACGGTTGAAACATCCATTTTCTGAACAAGATGCAGCGTCTTGTAAAAGTATTGACACTCCTGGAGCGTTTTCGCGTTTTGCGGCTGTAAAAATCTGTGCATTTTATACGATGTCATGTGACAGACCAACACAAAAGGGTGCATAAATGTGAAAAAGCAGGAAAATTATTTCACCTTTTTGTGGTGTGTATATGTTCATCAGCAGCCTGGGGTTCTCAAGTAGACTTAAAACTTTGACTAGGCCATTCAAAAACATGAATATGTTTGATCTAAACTAAACTTGTAGCTTTGCCTCTATGTTCAGGATCATTGCTCTGCTGCAGGTTCATTTCAGATTCAGCTTCATCCTTTATTCACCTCCATCCTTCTACTGGAGAAACTGACAACATGGTGGCACAAAACAGTTTTGTATTTACAACTTTCTTGGTTCAGTCCAAATAAAGTATCTTTCTCAACATAATAAGCTTGACTCTGCAAAAAGTTGTTTTAATGACCCTTCAAATTGCAAAGTCAACAACACAATGCTGGGTTTCCTTTGATAGGAAACTTTTTAACTACTTTGAATAATAAAGTGAGCTTAATGCACTGTTTGATAGCTAGGACTAACTGGAAAATATGTGTGATTAAATTGAAATGACTTTCTGTGAAGTACCTCAATACATTTCTCACGAGTTGTTGAATAAACGGAACTGAACTGAATTAAATTAAAACTTCAGGTCAAATGAAAGCCACTAGATGCTGCATTTTTGTTTACATTGACACAAAACAAAGGATTACTGGTCAACCACTTCATTAAAGCAGTTCAGAAATTGTCGTAAGATTCAATGGTAAATGCTCTTTATGTGACAGTTCAGAATACAAAACTGGAATCCCTCAGCAGCATGCTGCCACCACCATGCTTCATGGTGTGTTCAGGATCATGTGCAGTGTTGTCCTGCGCACATTTTGCATGTTACGTAATGTTCTCTAACAAACCTCTGAGGTGTTCACTGAACAGCTGGAATTATACTCAGAATAAATGCAACACAGATGAAATCTACATAAATTTCATTCAGGGTATGAGAGTAAAGGGGAGAGAATATAAATGCATGCTATCCATTATGCAGTTTTACTTGTGGAAATGTGTCTAATTTTTATTCCCCTTCACAATTCTGGCCAACTTCGTCTGTCACATAAAAATCCAAACTGTAAACATGACGACAATTAGAGCAGGGCAATAAATCAATAGCATTAAATATTGCTATAGAATTGTGATCAATATCAATAGATATTTCAATAATCTCACTGAACTCCGATCCAGAACCGCACAGCATTCTGGGACATGTAGGCAGATGATTTTCTGCCGCTCAATCTCTAAGCAAGGTTGGTGGAATCAACTAACTCACGTGCTCTTTGGTTACCTAGCAACTCACTCGCTCAATGGTTGCCTAGCAACAACCTGTTGAGTAGCTTGTGCGGCAGCAGTTTTATGTTTCTCCATCGTGCCTCACAACCGCTTGAAAATAAAAAAAACTACTGCGTGGAGTGAAAGGAGAAAATAAGTACAACACCTGAAGAGGAAACTGGATAAACCAGGAAAAGTCACGTCACCAGTCCGCCAGTGTTTCAGATATTTAAAACAAAAAACTAATCAAAAAAACTAATGTGAAGCGCTTATATTGTGATACACTTTTCAGCCATATCGTTCAGCCTTAACGAGAATATGTGGGAAAGTTCAGGGTGAGTTCATACTTCCTAGAAAACATTCCTGCTCTACAGCACAAATGTCCAGAAATTCCCACTTTAAGTCCAAACATATCTCCTAAACTCCTCACAATCACAGTCCCGTCTTTTCACTTTCAGTCACGCACAATTGCACTTTGATTCTGAAATCCATCAGCGCACTCGCTCACACAGGCACACACACATTGTAAACAGTCTTTATTGAGACATGAGTTCTTGTATAAACACAGACGAGCCCTACTGAAGGGCCCAGGGCCCGCGTCAAACAATAAGAGCTGGGGGGCTAAAAGGGGGGCGGAAAGTTGCTGGATGTTCCTCACAGACGGTGTGTACAAAATCCAATTATCAGAGCCGTGGCATTAACATTCCTGCAGTCTGGCAGGTGACAGCAGCCCCCTCCCGTCCCACCCGAGCTACACCGCCAGCATGGGACGGAGCCGCCTCCCCCCCATACGGCAGCTTGACAATACAACTCGCATTTTCTTCTGCCTCCCCATACGCCTCTTTCTTAAGGAGTATTGAGACATATATGGAGGGAAGACGGCAAAGAGAGGGGCGGCATTTGGGAGGAGTGTGGGGTCCGCCAGCCACAGAGGTCTTTTCTTCGGCAGATCAGCGCGAGCGGCCTGGCGGGCAGCATCAGTCAATGGGGCATTCTTCTCCTCGCTGTCTGCTGGTGTGAATATGTTGATCGCTGATAAGGTTGCTTTGATTGCCCCTCCTTTCTCAAAAAAAAAGACAGTGGGGGGAAATGCTTTTTGTTTCACACATTTGCCCCCAAACAGTGTGCGCTTTGTCAGTCTGTGGCGTCAGAAGAGGCCAAATCAAACAAGTTTAAACGGTAAAACAAATAGAATATCGCTGAACTTTGCTGCTGGAGCCAAAGGGATTAAAATAAAAGCTGATCCCTGAAGGCATTTTTGGTGAGAAAATACTAAACCAAAGCCCAAAAACCACAACTAAAAACTCAGATTTTTACTTATTTTTTTTTACAATTCGTTTCTGTTTAATCACACTTTCTGGCTTCTGTAATTAGCCTCTGCACCTTCCTCCAGCTTTAATCCCTGCAGCATGATGAAGGAACGGACTGGCCCATCATGCTCCATTAGCAGCTGTTCTTTTCTTTGCTCTGCGTACAGTACATGGACTGTAGTCCTTATCGCTATAGGCTGCCGTGTACGTGATAGCGTGCAGGCGATATGTAACCCTGCTGCCTGGTGTCATGCCCTGCTGTACTCTTGTCTGGTCCTATATATAAACCTACATCTGGGCCCCATTCTGTACTTTCCATCATGTCATCTAGCCTACACCAGGGAGGCCTCGAGGAAACGCGTACAGAACAGAACATTTGGGAGAAGGACGGCTGAAATGGATTATTATTTTTTAGGTGGAGCGTTTTGGTCTGGCTGTTTTCTTTAAAAAGAAAATCTAAAGAGACAGAAGATATGGACTGCTCGGCCGGCTTGAACTCAAATTTATTCTTTCTAAATATATTAAAACTGCTACTTTTAGGAGGAGAACATATTAGTGCTCGCAAACAAAACAGGACATGAAAGCTGGGAAAATCCAGGTCTGTTTAACTTTGAGGGTCTGCCTACACAACTCTTGTTAGTTTTAAAAATATGTCTTTATGTCTGTACAAGAAAAAAAAACACAAGTCCAAAAAGCTCCGTTACCAAACAGCCTGACCTGGCAGCACGTATAAAGCAATAAATTTGGTTTATGAGTCAATGCTGGAGATGGGACGAGATTTCATCTATTTTCTTTGGGGGAAAGTAGGAGCTTCTTCACAATGTGAAGGTTGCATAAATCACTGGACCTTAAAGAATCTGTTTCCAGTTTAGAAAAATTCTGTTAGGTTCGAACAGTCGATATATTGAAGAGTAAATGGCCTGTATTTGAATGGCAGTTTATCAAGTCTTAGGACTCAAGTGCTTTACATTATAATCAATTATTTACACATTCGTGCACTCTGATGTTGGTGCTGTTCTGAGTAGTGTTAGTGTGCTGTGATTAAAGGTTCTGCTTCGTCATGACTCGGTATGTTGCTTTCTGTGATGTTTCTGTCTCTTTTGTTTATTATTTTAAAAAATGTTTAAAGTTGACAAGAAATTTGAAAATATCACTTGATAGTTATGTGTCATTGCAAGACGGGAAGATTAATACCTATACACCAAATATAAAGTCTTTACAAAAGGCAATAATTAAAAAGAAAAAGAAAATCAATAAACAATGCTAAGCCTGGTGGGGGCACAAGTAAAGCCTGGTGGCCCACCAGGCTTATAATACACTGTGGGAAACCCTGGAAAGGATCAGCTAACTATGTGGGAATTTAATTTTAATAGTCAATAAATGACGCCGTTTCTTTCCAGCTTCATCCATACAGATGCATAACAGAAACCATGTTCTGTAGCTTTCTAGATTCAAGTTTACGATACTTTTGTTTGCCTCACCTCCCCTCCATACTGGGGGTGCTGGCAAGACAGGTTTCAATCTGGGTAAGTTTAAATGATTAGCTCTTCTTTGTAGCAACTCCCTGACTTAATTCAATAATATGTTTACTTGTGCTTCCTATATTGAATAGTAAGCATATGTATTCTGTTTACTTCAGGAAAACAGAATGCTTTGGATAACAACTTAAAAGTTCCTAAATATCCAAGTTAACTTAAAAAATAAGACTGGATAATAACTATACTTCTGTCACAATTTTTTAAAGGAAGGAGCAAAAAATGTTTTGTTTTTTTTTTCAAAATGTGATTCCACTTCACATACATGTACTTTTACTTTTTACAGATTTTATTTATGGCTGCACTATTTCTGCGCTCTGAACTGTGCTTTTTATTTTGTGCGTAGGTTTTGGGTAGGGAGGTTGTCAAAGCATTTTTCTATGCACCTTATTTGGCTCAGTAGACTAATTTTGTTGCACTACTTCACATTTTATGTTGAAACAACGACAAATATTTCTCTCTCTTTCTCTCGCTTAACCTTGGATTTTTCATTAATTTCTTCAGCGCAATATGCAGCTGCAACCAATTTTATTTTAAGGCTTTTTTTTACCACCGGTGCTGGTTAATGAACGTACATTCATTAAATAAATTAAATAGGTGTAAAAAAATGCCACTTTCAGCTCTTTTAGGATTGATGTGTCATGTTTTTATACATAAGCATAACTAACAATCAGATAATTTGGCCCATTAAACTTCCTTTGTTTGTCTTCTGTGTCACTGTCTGCCTTTGCACATGTGGTTTTTCTAACCACCACCCTGAAGGCCAGCCTTCGCTTAATTATTCTTAAATTGTGGCTGAAAAAAAAAAAGAAAAATTTTCTTTTATTTTTACATTAGCTCAGCAGCAGTTTCCTCATTCATAACAATTGGCACCGGTTTCGTTCTGCCTGCCAGAGCTCACACCCCAACCATTTTCATTTTCCGTCGTCCATTTGTTTCATTCATGTCATGGATTTTGGCAGCGTCCAGCAATGTTTTCCTGATGGCCGTCAACCTTTCAGCGCCCGCCTTTCGAGTCGCAGACTCCCCCTTCTGTGGCTTTGTTTTGAAGCAGGGTGAAGAAAATTCGGAAACAACAGTTCCCACTTGTGTTGAACCCCAACATATCTTGAATTATTAACTGTAATCTAACTCTGAACAGAAGATACTTAAGCAGAGTCACGTAACGCTCGGCTGACATGCTCTCGGATAGAGATGAAGATTTCACTAAATTAAAGGCGTTCATGCAGAGCAGATTTATGAAGTTATTTATGAAAAGTTGTTTGCTCAATTATTAAGTGAAAAAAGTCCTGTTAGCAGCAATCAGCTAACATTACTGAGTCTTTATAAGTAAAGGAAGTCAATGCTTTAGTTCCATTAGAACTGAAGAGTATTCATAACCCTTCAATTTTTTTATATTTGTCACACTACAACCAGATTTTGCTGCAATCATGCTTTATAAAGTACATTAATCTCCATGAAATTGGCCAAAGAGTGTCTGTGAATAATACTCTGACCTTCTCCCTTCTGCAGGCTGGGGAAAAAAGCATGCTGCTGCCATCACCATATCTCACTTTGATGAAAAATTTAATTACATGGACACTAGAACGAACTAGTGAGGTAATTTCTGAACTAAAAACACCATTTTATTTAATGTTTACTACTTTTTCAGATGTTTATTTGTGAAAAAATTTAATAAAACCCTTTTTTTCATTCACTTTATATATATATATATATATGTGTGTGTATGTATGTATATATTTGAACTACTTTGTCTTAGTGTATCACATGTAATCCCAATAAAATACACTGAAGTTTGTGGTTGAAATCTGACAAAAACAGAAATAAAATTCAAGGAATATGAAGACTTTCGCATGGCTTAAGAAAATCTCCACCTCCCACAGTTTACTTTCATAAATCGATCTCTACCAGCATGCACTGTACTCCTTACGCCCCAAATGACTTCACATGTAGGAGTCAAAGGGCCCAAATGTGTCATAGTTAAAGCCTAGAAGAGCGGCGTGTTTTCACAGTGAGGCAACCTAATCCTCAAGAGCTCCAAAGTGACATTTAAAACCCAGACTCTAGAGCGTCAGGAATCAGGATTCCCAGGATGGAAACAAACAACATGGCTACTGCATCTCAAGAGGCCCAGGGCTGCTCGCCGCCGCCGCCACCACCAGCTCCCCTCCGAGCGTAGTAAAAAGGGTAGGCTGGCTGGTCGGAGCTCGGAGGGAAAGAGTCTCCAGGGGCGGTTAGGCTCTGCAAGACGGACCAGAGGATAGCTGCACCATGGATTAGGACCACAGTGGCCCATTGTTAATTGGGCGCCATGTGTGAAAGCTACAGAGAGATTAGTTTGTACAGCTGCTGCCATTTGTCATAACTGCCTTTAACAAGACACATATGGCAACCCCGAGTTACAGCCAGAGGTTTTGCAGAAAGAAGAGAGAGAAAAAAAGGAGGAAAAATGTCTAAAACATTTTTCCTCCTTTAAGCAGATGAAGATGTTCCTCGGAAACATCGAGCAAACCCGGCTGGGATCCCATGGAGGGAAATGATGAGGTTGTGCATTCTTCATCTGGAGGTCAGGAAGGGTTTCTCTAACAACTTCTCAAGAAGAGCTAAGCCAGTTAAAAGTGAAAATCTGTTGTTACATCACAGCAAACCTGAAATTAGCCAGGATCTTGTTTTATTTGCACTTTTCAGACTGTTTTAGCCTGATAACTCATTATAAAAGGGTAGAGTTGTTTTTTTGGTACAAATCCGCAGCATAATTGTCGGTTGTAGGTACGCACACATGTTGAAGGCCTAATTACAATCTACACATGGTAAATCTGGAACAAGCTTTTAAAAGACTCTCACTTTCCGTGTTTTCCCTCACAGATGTCAGAGCACTAAAGAGCAGCCGCTAACAGACTCTAAACGCCACGTTTTAAACTGCTAGTGTGTAACAATCTAATGTTTGAAGTCGATTTGTTTCTGCACGCAGAAGATTAAAGGCATATGTAAGCAATAGCGTGTCTTAACGTGCATTTTTGCATTTAAATTAAGGAGAGGTTTCCTCCGAGTTGTAACCAGTTGGAGCCCAGAGACGTTGGTGAAAGACTGGAGGGGATTTCAATAAATTAGAGGCAAAGTTGCACAGGGTTGGTAACAAACTCTTCTCTTCCTCGACTTAAAATCAGGGCCTGGTTAAAGGGCTCTGCCTAAAAGTTAACACATAATTGAACTGACATTTTTAAACAACAAAAAACAATCCAAACTTTGATTAAAGGTTTTGATTGTCAGTCTGAATTCAAATCTAATGGAATTGCCGTGAATTGAGATTTTACAGTTTTACCGTTGTTGGCTGTGAATGTTTTTATTTCTGTCACCGATAGTAAACCCCCATTATGTTTATGTAAGAACAAAAGATTCATTAGGAAAGGGTGAATATTATTTGTTCTGTAGAAAATCTGTAACATCTGCTGTTTTGGTGTTCCTGAAGTGAAGAATTTTTATGCAGTTTCTTTGTAGTTTCAGTGTTTCCTAATTACGTTGGAGCGTTTATTGGGTTTTGTTGCAGGTACATAACCTTTCCTGCAATAATTGATCAATTAAAGTAGGATTTTCTCTTCAACCACAATAAAAATGGGGCTTGATTTGACTGTTAGGTCAACACAAAAAACTTTTTAATCACATTCAGACATTAATAGACATTTTCATCTCTATGTCTTGACTTTTTAATATCTATATTTTCTGCAAAAGTGACTAACTTGCAGTATTTCTTACTTCGACTACACTGCTGCCTCCACTTTACTTGATGTCAAGTTATAGTTCATGATTAATGTGGCGAGGAATGAAAAGACACATTTACCATCATACATAAGCACAAAGGACAGTGATGCAGGATCCCTCTGCTCTTGATAAGTGGCAGGAAATTATGCAGCAAGTACTTTTGGAAGGGTTTAATGAGGAAAATATATTGCAAAATTCCTTGCAAACACTTCAAAAGTAACAACAAAATCAGTGATTTCTATCTACGTCTGTTACAGAAAGCCTTGGTCACTTTAGGACCACAGGAATGCTTTAAAGTTATTTGGCCTGCGTCTTTGACTGTGGAGTTTGCATACTCTCCCTCTGGATAAGGTGGTTTTCTCACTGTACTCCCAATTCCCACAATCCAAGAACATGTTGCATGTGTCTCTCTGTTGTTAAGCAATCATTTTCTTAAAAGGGATGCTGACCCACAGGTTAGGGCAACAACTTAAGATGCTCAGAGTCCTCCAAGTTTGAGTAGGTAAGGGTGTTATCATGAACGCAAAGCTTGAAGAACCCAAAGATCTTCTGCTATAACAGTTGTTTTCCAAACTTGGCACTATTTCTAGACGTCAACCTGGCATATGCGAGGGAGGAGCGCACGTCTTCTGACAACTCAATGGGGTTTCTGATGAATCAGTCCCAAGCAGGCCGTTCCCAAACTTTAAACCCCATAACCCCTCAACAACCTGCTGCATCGACTTTGAAAAGAAATCCTCTGGAGGATTCAACCCGACAACCCCCACCCAACCTAAGGGCCAAACAACAACAACAACAACAAAACGCTCGGCCTAAAGTACACTTCGCACAGCAGTGCAACGACGGGCCTTTCTTCTTCTGTCTCGCCCAGGTCTCGTCGAGCCGTCGCAGCAATGGGGCGTACTGTACCGAGAGACAAAAGAAGAGACACCCATCACTCTGAGCCTCGGATCGACCCTGTCTGGACTGAAAAGGGGCTTTGACGGCGCAAAGAAGGGTGTGCATGTGGGGGGGCGATGCAGGGAGAAGTCAGTGTCTCCTGGGAAACCAAAGTGATTGTCTGTTCCTGCTCAAAGTTCCCCCATAACACCTCACCTACCACCCCTTCCCATTCTCTCTCCCCTTCATTAGTCGTTCAGCAGCCTCTGTCCGGGCTAAAAGGAACTGGCTTTTGCATGAAAGTCTCATTCTGATACTTGAGGGTCCTTTTCTCCTGACCAACTTGAAAAAAAAGGGAAAAAAAACATCCTCTTACAAGTTCTCTGACACTTTTGTGTCTCCCGTCTGAACCTTCTTATCCCTCTTTTCAGCCCAGATCCTGCTGTCTTACTTGATCAGTCTTGCAGGCAGATGGGACAACACTAAGTTTTTCCAAGCAGTTACGCTTCTCCGTTGAAAAAGAAGAGAAGGCAGTCTCTGGATGGAGAAGCTCAGGCAGAGGGGAGAGTGTCTGCTTTGTGAGGAAGGACAGTGAGGTACGGTGTGGTGGCTGGGATAGGGGGGTGAATGTACCCATTTGTCTTCATTTGGGGAGGACTGGCAGACAGGGGGTGGGGGTGGGAAATTTATCCGGTGTGGGGGGAGTGGGAGGTGCTGGTCCTCCAGTCAAGTGGCCTCAGGGGGATTTGAAATGCATTTGGGGTCCTTGGGAAAAGCCTGGGAAAGTGTTGGGAGGCTGAGATCTTAACCGTGGACTAATGACACGAACTGCAGTCCTTCAACAAGAGCGTCCGAAAAATGCAAAAACTCCATCTCCTCCTGTATTACATGGAAAAAGACTCTCCAGCAGAATACTTTTAGCTTGCATTGCCAAAAACAAACAAAAAAAAGTCCTTGTCCCATTTCTGGATGCAACAGGGCAAACTGTGACCCAAGCACATTAAACACAGCGCAGCGAAGCAGGAGAGGGAGTTGTAAATTTAGCCAAGAGAAAAAAAAAAGAAGCAAAGCATCCACATTTCTCTGTGGCCTCTGCTCCGGGCTGCCTTGTTTCCATGGAAATTTATGTACACAGGGAACACAAAAGAGGGCTAAGGAGGTAACACGGCCTGTTTAAGCCTTGAGGTATTTGCTCGAGCAAAGCCCCGCTGCTAATAACACAAGCCTCATACTGAGCCAGGCAACCTGGCTGCTCTGCACCCAGGTCGGTGTTGGAGAGGGAGCAGGAGGGGAGAGGAGAGGAGAGGAGGAGGCCGGGGGAAGTCAGAAACTAACCAAAGATCCTAGCGAGGAGATGAAGGTAGGGAGGCATTAGAAAACCGAGCAAAGAAAGAGTGCATTGCAAAACATAAATAGCTCCCGGGAAAAAGGATCGGGAAGACATTTAGTGGGAAGCGGAAATCAATAAGGCAAGCGGTGAAGCTGGGAGGGAGTTCTAAGTGGATTAGATTGAGAGAAAGTGTTCGATAGGTTATGGCTCTGAGAGAGACGTAGCGAAACACCACAGGCTCTATTGCATACTAATAAGGAAGACCGAAGGAAAGCTAAAGGGAAGGGTTGCGCAGTTCACTGCGGAGAGCTCTTCCATACGATTTTTTCCTGGAATTGTAGCTTAAACTCGTTTTTTTTCCTCTAAATTAAAATTCATCTCTACGTATCAAAGCCTGTTCGGCTTGTAAAAAAGAAACCTAACCTCTCCAAACAAATTTAAAAATTAACTTTACAACACTCTCCTGGCGTGATCTCAGCCACTGTTTCTCTGGCCAAGCGCCTGGGTCTAGGACAGCTGTCATGGGTCGCAGACTCAGACTTGAAGGGAAGCCAGGGAGCAAGAAAAGAAAAAAAGAAACTTGGAAAAAGAAGCAGAGAGAGAGAAAGAGAGAGTCATTCGGCTGGGCAGCGTGCCGCAGGGGTGATTTCTGATGGCTGAGGAGGATAAGAGGAAGCGTGGAGGAAGGGGAGGGTTGGATGTTGTGCTTAGTCACAGACCTCCGCTGTGACCCAGAAGGTCGGACCTCACCACCCAGCGTCTGACCAACAGCTTCTGAGGCAGCCGGGTGGAAAACAACATGCAAACGGCTAGCTCTCACGGGGTGGCAAGTGCGCAATGGCCGGTCACAAAGATCGCAACCTGGCCAAGGGGTTGAGGGATGTGGGAGGAGGCCAGTGCTGCCTATTACTCCCCCTCACTTAGGCCAGTGAACCAAGGGACCACCAGCCAGACCAGAAGAGGAGGCAGGAGAGGGCGGTGGGAGGGGTGGGAGCGGAGGCAAACAGTTGCCAAAAGACCATGAGTGATCCTTCGACCGCTGCGGTTTGACCCTGATTGAGGAGGTCAACGAGGGGATCGCCAGACAACAAAACAAAAAAAAAAAGTCTTCCTCCTCCACGTGCCCTGAAACTCGTGTTCTCACCAATCTGTTTTGCTCAATTAAACTTCAGAGGACGCGCTGCCACATCCCTCCGCAGAAGTCCTGACCCCATGAGACTGGGGGGAGTGACGGGACTGCTGGTGGTCGTGGGGGTCAAAGGTTAAGTCTGGAGATCGTAAAACAGGGTCTCCATTCACATGTCAGCTTGCATTCAGAGGTAATCTATCCATTTTCTAAAACTATCATGACGGTGTGAAAAAAAGAGAAGTTACAAAGTCAAGGTAATGATGTTTTATGGCCGTGTTAACTTTCAGCAGTGGAGTAATGGGAACGCAGTGTGACCCCGACCTCTATAGGCTTCCCAACTCAGCGTTAAAATTTATAGCTACAGTGATTACTATTTATTCGCTCTTGAAAACGTACAAAAAGTCCCAACTGTAGAGCTTTATTTTTAGGGTCTGGTTGAGGAAAATGTATTTATTTATTTATTTTCACCGACACAGAGTCTGCTTTCTCACAAATAACCAGTAAAAATATTCGTTTGACCGTGTCCTTCATGCAAGCGTTGTACTAAACTCTAGTCTGAGTGAAGACATACGCCAAGTCTGCTAAGCTTCACTCAAGCCATTAGGGATCCCTGTTTTCAATTTAGCGATCCAACATCTCTGGACTGATCCGTTTGAAAATGTTTATTCTCTTCTGTCATCGTGATGCAAATTCTGTTGTAATCTATGAGCTTGTCAAGCCAATAAGACACACCAGATTGAAAGTGCCCAGACTGGAGCTCCCTAATCTGAGAGACTACTCATCACACATGTAACTGAGCCAAAAATGTACGTTGTGTTTGTGTGCTGCCTGTGATGTCAGAAAAGAATGGCCCCGTACCTCCTGAAGGGTTCGGGATTAGACGAAAGAGGAGATTGTTCCAGTCCTAAAGGCGTACAGTTGCTGAACAAAAAAAAAAGAAAAAAAAGAAGCGAAACACAAAGTGAAGCTTAGAGAACCTGCGACACGTCCCGACACGATGAGTATCTGCATGCCTTGTTGCAACTATTCCATCAAGCTGTCAAAATGGATATGCAAAACACGAGCGCAGGTGTGGAGAGGAGATGATTGAAAGAAGAGAAGGGAGAAGAACTGCACTTCTGGTTTAATCAGATAAAACAGTGCAACGGAGTGACTGTGCAAAACATGTGCGTGTGTGAGAAGCTAGGAGTCAGTTTGAACAGCCAGTTGGCACAATGGATGCCATGAATCCCGACCCCCTCCTTCCCTCATTCCAGGCCCTCAGCCTACTTCCCAGCGGGCATTCATCTGGGCATGCACATGGGCGCTGCAGCCGAGCCTGGCTAAACGCGTCTGTGCCCCAGAACAAGGGGGTGAATTTTTGTGAGTGCCCTCTCAAAATTCACCAGGGACTCTGGCTGCCAACCTGCCGACCTTTCTCAAGCACGAACCAGCGGGGATTAACAGCAAACCCGCTTGAAATGTATATCCTTTTTTTTTTGTTTTTTTTTTTTTTGTAAAAAAAAACGGCAACGACAAAATAAAGGCGGCGAAATAATTTCTGTTACTCGATTATGCAGCTCAGCAGAGCAGGACACAAAAAGAACAATATATTAAAAGCACAGTCTGAACAGTGGATACTCTTTCAGCCGGAGCCCGATTTGCTGGTTTCTTTGTGTTTGATTGTATGTTTGTTTGTTTCGTGCAGTTCCAGCTGAACAAAAGACGGCGGCGGCTTCCATTCTGCCACCATTGGGGGAAAAAAAAACAACTTTCCAGTGTGCCCACCGCATTGCGGATGCCAACCGACGAATCAAAGGCACGCTGCACGCAGACAAAAGAGGGTTTGATGCCAACCTCCGAACCTCTAACAACCGTCGGGCGGCGATCCGCCCTGCCTCCCTGGCACCGTGTGGAACAAAATGGCGGCGCAGAGCTTTGCCGTCCACAACATGGCTGCGCCGTCTGGGTTTGGGCACTGCTTGGCGACTTAAAGGAAGAGGGAAAAGACTTTTTATTTTTGAAAAAAAACTTACAAGTGGAATAAATAAGCGTACGTTTTTCAATTCTTGTAGTGAAAAGACTAAAAATGATCAGCAAAATTTCAAACTTCACGCAAAAAGCAAACATCTTTCTTAGGAGAAATCTTTGATATTGACAGCTAAAAGAGCGAGAGAAGAAAAACCCTCACTAAAAGAGCGGTGTTGTTTTAAATGTTGGCACGGAGCGGTTAAAACGCAGCAGATGCAGAACAAGGGGAGCGGTGGCATCCTACAAAGGACACAAAAGAAGGGTCTGATGCCAACCCCGGTGCCAGTGGCAACCATTATTGTCTCCGTGCTGTGCCTTCTGCTTTCCCTGGCACTTATCAAACACAAAATGGCGCTCAGGATTTGATGGTAATGAGCTAGCTAAACCACCGTTCCTCCTCTCAGTGGCAGAGCGTTTCGATGCTGCAGCTACAGATTCAATGAAAGGGGATTTCATCGTGGAGCAAACCCAGGAGGGGAGGCATTCCTGTGCTGTCAGCAGAGAAAAGGAACTTTAGAAGAGTGAGACCGATGAGGTATGAGGAAATGAAGGAGTCACATTTGTTCAGATGGCTGCTGAAATTACAACTCGTCACATGCAAAGTTGCAAAATCACAGAAAATTTGAGCAAAAACAGTAGTTTTTTTCTTTGCTGCTAGTTTTCACATGACAAAGTGTGAAAACTGAAGAGAAAAATAAAATCTATGACTATAAATGTAATCTCTAAAGTTAAATTATTATTTTTTTCAATTGAACTTATTTAAATTTGTTCCAACACAACATGTAATATGTAGAAATACTCAACTCTTAAATTAGGTTTTAAGAAATTAATCAAATGTGGCAAATTTACAATTCAGCACAAATCTAAAGAAGGTGTGTTCAGAAATAAGAACAAAAACATCTGAGATGATCAGATTTTTTCTGCCTGATACTGAAAATTTATGTCATGAAAGCTAAAAAAAACCTGTTCTGCAGTTTCATCAATGGAGGATTTTAATTTTGAATCCAACAAAAAAAATAAATTGGGATGTTCCCATTTATTTTATTTATATTATTTTATGTAAATGCGTAAAAATAAACCTTTTGATTGATGCATTCACAGACTAAAATTAGTGGGAAATTTCAGTTTTCATGCAATTAATGAAACATTGGTTTTTTTAATATATTTTATCTGCTATAACCAGCCTGAGCAGATCAGTTACCAATACTCTGATTCAGATCTCTAAAACTAAATTAAAATTGAAAAAATATCATTATTTTCCAAATTATTTCTGTTCAAGACAAGCATAGCTTGTAGTAATTTAAAATGTTAAAAGGTTTCTATGTCAGAATGAATGTTCCTACATGGACTTGTTTTGATATAAATTAAGAAAGAATTGAGATGGAAACATATATGTCTTAAAAATCCTGTCTGATTGTGATTTCTAGTGTTTTTTGGAGGTTCGATCTGCTGAATTTAATATTAATCAACTTGCATTTTTTCCCCCCAGCGACTACAATTTGTTCTGCAGCGTCTTTGATGAAGGTTTGCAGTTTAAATCTGACAGAAAATGAAGAAATAACAAGATTATTTGCGTTAACGTCTCACATTAATTTAATCAAAACATTAAAGGACATGCCAATGTAGACGATTTTGAGAGTAAGAATAATGTGGAATCTTAATTTTAAGAAATTTAATGAATGGGGTGAAAAATCTATATTTTTCAGCATTATTTTAGTGTTTTCAACCATCAGAAACAACCAGCTTTACATTAAATTTCTCTGACTCTTTATTGCCACAGAAGTTTCCTGAATTGTTTGATAATAAGACCTAATCAGAATTAATGTTACTAATTTTAAATCTGTCTGTTTGACTGGATTCAAACAAATGCCAGGAGGCAATATTTGTTACGAACTGAGGCTATTTTAAAATTTTTAACTGAATTGAGTTTGTTTGACCTGCCAAAATCCAGTCAGAGCATTTTAAGGGGAAAACTGATCAATTCTTATGGCTGAAAATTAAAAAATTATTCATGTTGTTTCCTCAACAGCAAATATATAGATGAAGAAATAATCAATTTAAAAAAGAATCCTAATTCATGCTGTTCTCTTGCTTTCTGTTAAAACCAACTAGTTTTTTAAGATTTAAAAAATGTAATTTTGACCCATAATAATCAGAAAATAATCCACTTGTGTGTTCCTGCATTCGTGCAACAGCTTTCTGTAAACGTCAGTGTTTATCCGGCCCGACAGGCAGAACTGAAGGGTGTGTGTTGGTTTGTGCAAGCCAGCGTGGCTCCGTGTGCAGACAAACACACACTCTGCAACAATGGCTTCACACGGGCAGGAGCTGCTGCAGCGGCACAGCTAAGACCAAGTTAGAAATGTTTCATATTGGAAACACATTTCGTTTTTTTGCTCAATAATGAGCCGTGCATGAAAAAAAAAAAAAAAACCTGAACGTGTTTCAGCAGTTCTGCTGCTCACATTTCTGGTGTTTACTTGTCTGGCACAAACAGCGATGACCGCAGCCCAGACTGAGTCAGAAACTAACACATGTGACCCCTGACCTCACCAAACCATCACCCAAACTCTATATATCTATATATATATAGATATATATACACACACAAACACACACACACACACACAGTCTGAGGTTGAACGTACCTTGGTCCTGGACATAGTATGCTAGAAACAAGTCCAGCTCCTTGACCGATACTGTTATGTGGTGAGGCTGGACACAAAGTGCTGGGTTGGTGCAATGTGGAGACTTGACGAGCCGCTCGCCGTCCGTACTTTCCAGAGGGATGCCCTTGAAGAGGATGACCATCACCAGGTCCAGGCGCCAGACTTTGTCGGCCTGCCGCAAGCAGTCGATCCGGCGGATCTTGCCCTTCTGGTCCGGGTTGGACAGAACGCAGCACGGCGGCTTCTTGCCCGTCACGCTGAGGACGAAGTCCTCCCGGTACTCCTGCCGAATGTCCTTCCGCAGCTTGGCCAGCAGCCTGGAGGCCCACTTCTGCTTGACCTCAGGCTTCTCACCAAGGAGCTCATCCTTCACGGCGCGCTCCTCGTCCTTGGACATCCGCTTCTCGTGCTTCTTGAAGTACTTGCGCTTTCGGGCCTGCAGGTTGAACCACGTGTAGGCGATGGCACGGACGTGAGGGAGAAGCGCCTCGATGAAGGGATGAAATTCATCCTGGAGGAGTCGGAGGGGAAAAGAGAGGGAAGAAATTTAATCATCTCAGTAAAAAAAAAATGATTTTTTTATTTTTTTAAATTAACAGGAGGGACGTCAGATCACGAATGAAATTATTTTATTTTGAACTATTTTTCTGCAAGTCTGACAAAAAATAAATTATGTCAGAATTAGTATTTTCTGGTCATGCTGCGGGCCGCTCATCAAACTCTCCCTCTTCCACAGTGAAGTTATCCCACGCTCACTAAGAACAGAGGATAAGCTTCTGGACAGGATGGAGTCGCGGAGTCTGATGTTAAGACGGTTCTTCTTCATGGATAGATGGGAAACGACATTTCAGCTGTTTTTATGGCTTTTCACACAAAAACTCAAATTATTATTATTTGTTTTTACAAAACTATGCAATCATTTCTAAATATTTACAAAGCTATTTTATTCTATTAAATTATTCTAAGATTAGAAAGAAAACTACATTTTTAACGTGACTGACTTTTCCAACTGCGATAGGCATGCTTTGAAAACTGATTAAAAAAATATATGTATATATTGTTTTGAAAAACGAGTCTCTCTAGATTCTATTTTAAAACAAAAAGGACACATTTCATAATTTACTAACCCTTTCACCTTTTTTTTTGTTTTTAATAAGGGTAAGACTTCAGTAATCCTGACACAGTTTTCATTAACTCCTTCTCTTTGTGACTGGATTGTGCGAACAATCCAGTCACAAACTGCAGTTCCTCCAGGTGAGAAATGGAAACATGGAATTATCTTAGCTTTCAGGTCATTAAAATGTCAAATTTAATAAGCGTAAGCAGCAACCCCCCCGCACCTCCATCGCCCTTCTCCTCTTGTTTAAGCAGGCTTCTGAGGAGTCAAACCACACATTGTTCTTTTTGAAGGCAGTCAGGCAAAGCGGGCGATGGGAAACCACAGAAATCCACTCTCAGTGTAGGGATGTGTGCACGCGCGCGTGTGTGTGTGTGTGTGCCTGCATGCCGCTAGAAAGCCACATCTCGTCTCTGCACAGACAAACTTTGCTTCAGCGTCCAAATCGCACGATGTAATCATTCGTCAGCCGAAGCAGAGAGCGGCTTTTTAAACCCCGCAGATTGTTATTTTTAAAAGCGAGATGTCACGCTGAGGGAAAACCGTGCAGCTTTCCATTTGCAAAAATGATCATCAGAGCTTATTTTTTTTATGTCACCTCCAATTAAAAACGACAAAAGTAAACTTTGAAATTCTACCAAATGTCCTCAAAAGAAGCTCTTTCTAAAAAAGAGAGAAAGAAAAAACCTTTCTTGTACATGAAGCGACTTAAAATATTTCAATAACAGTCATTATTATTTTTCTTTAAGCAGGCTAACAAAGCCTAAAGCTGTGAAGATAAATGACTTGGCCAGGGCCTGAGCGGTGCACTTCAGTTAGAGCCATGAAAGCAAAATCCTCTTAAGCACAAACTAAACCGCATCTCAGTCAATCACTAACTTATGCCAAGTAAAATATAAACAGTCACACTGAGTCAGCCAAAACAGTCTGCAGCAACCCCTGTCCAAGCGCTGAATCAACCTTATCGGTGCATGTGATCTTCCTAAAGAGAAAGTAGCTTTATCTTCTCCCAGCACCACTGAAGAGGGTTTTAATTGGAATAAAAATACATGCTTTTCTGGGAATGGGGCTGGGGGAACACGCAAAAGGCAGAGCAGGTTAGCCTGGGAAGTGTGCGAAAAGTTAGAGAAATTAAGCAAACGTGCGTATTGGAAGTAAACTAATGAGGAAGCTTATCAAAAACCAACTTAATACACAGATAAGGATGGAATCAAATAGAAATGTTCTCCATTGTCACACAGTGGGGAAATTCACTGTGTGTATATATAAAGGAGACTGTCCAGAAAGGGCAATAATGATGCTTTTTCACATGTAAAAAAAAAAAAACTTTGAATCTAAAAAATTCTGAAATATGAGAACTGAAGCACTAATAGATGTGATTTAAAAAAAAAAAAAAATACACAACTAGAGTGATAATTTTAAGAGAGACTGAAATTATTTGTTGCTTGAGTATTAAAATTGATACACTGCCAAAGCTTCACTGCAAAGCTTGCTGTGGTAATATACGGCATTTCACCATGGAGACTTTTTTTTTTTTTTTTTTTTTTTTTACAGTAAAACTAGCAAATTATTCACACTTCTGCTAAATACACTCAGAAAACACTAACTGGAAAACAACCCTGCTCTACTACTCACTGAAATATTATGATTTAATGTGAACAAGAACTAAAAAAAAAAAAAAAAAAAGTTGCAAAATAGAGCCACAACAGCAACTATAGTAATCATTCAAAGCAGTTTATTTAAGCCTGGAAATTACTGTTTGATTTTTCCAGTTCAGCTGCCACTGATGCCCTATAGCACATTCATTTTACAGCTGAATGTAAAACACCAGGCACTAGTCACATTTCAACTACAACCTAATCAGTCACTGTGAAGCCATTTGTTTGCTATTTAAACAGTTAAATGACTGGATTCAGGACGGTTCTGCACGGCATGCCACTCCACCGTTTGTGATTCTTTTACAGTAGAGCTGCTGCATTCTGCACTGGATAATTGGTTTTAATGATCCTGCTGCACATTTAAGTATGCATTCTGATGGAAAGAAGACAAAAAACCAAAAAAAAAAACTCCAAGCAAGTGTAGATTAATTTAAGGTGAACTAAATAAGTAAACTTTGTATGATTTTAGAAACATGCACCAGGTTTGCAAAACTGAGAGGTGACATAAATTACAGTTTATCCTGCATTTTATTCAAGGTAAGTAAATAAATTAGTGTTTGATTTTACAGTCAAACGTTATTGTTTATGACGTGCTGGCCTTAATTTTAGCATATAAATTACAATAAAATCCCCAAAATAATGAGTTAATATTTTATCAATAATAACTCCTTCATGTTCAGGTATTTTTGTAAAATTAGTAAAAAGAGTTTCCAACATTGCATATTCAGAGCGCGCGTACAGGACCCTACCCTGTATCCAACCTACATGTGCCAAACTCGCCCCAACTACATACTTTACAAAACAAGCAAAATAAAAAAAAAGAAATGAGAAGAGACAGACACGAGTACCTGAGTTAGACAAATCGGAGAATACATGTCGAGACGGCGCTGAGCACACAGAGAAAGAAAACGTGATTGTAGGTGGACTAATTCCTCCGATCACTCCATCGTCCTGGACCGATCGGTGCGCACCGTGCAAGAAGAGAGACGGCGTGTGTGCGTGTGTGTGTGCGTGTGTGTACGCGTGTGGAGCAGCAATCCGAAGGGAAATTATCCAAGAATATCCATGAAGAGTCTCGATCCAAAGATTGTCTCCACCGCGCAGGGAAAAGAAAAAATAGGATTTGTGTTTTTAATACGCAGGAGCTGGCATGTAAAAGTAGAAGAAGAAGCAACTTGGAGCTGTGCGTGCTCCGCCGTTACGACGTGTTCCCTCTCTCTCTCTCTCTCTCTCTTTCTCTCCCTCGCTCTCTTCCTCTCTCTCTCTCTCTCTCTCGCTGCGCGGAGCTTCGCAGGGCGCAGAGTGCCGGGACGGTTCGCCCGCTGCTAAAAGCTTCCAGCCAGAGCTGATATGAAACCGAGCGCTTCCACCTTCAGTCGGTCCTGCGCGATTCCAGCAAATCAGATCCAACTTTTTTCCTCTCCCCTCTTTTTTTCTAACCCCCGTCCTCTCTCTCTCTCTCTCTCTCTCTCTCTCTCGCTCTCTCTCTCTCTCTCTGTCGTAATTACACAGTCACACCCCTCCTCCTCCTCTTCCTCCTCTTCCTCCCTCTCCTTCTTCTCCTTCACTCACATCCACCTCCCCCTCGGCACCTTCCCTCCTCTCCTTCAGCACACAATTCATTTACTCCCCTCACTTTGGCTGAATTATTTTATGAGCTTCGGGGACTTTGGACCAAAGCTTCGGCCACACAGAGGATAAAAAAGCACATTTCCGACCTCCTTTCCCAGCTTAGATCGCTCCCAAGTTGAAGCAAACTTTTCATGTGCACGTCTGGGTTTTTGACATTAACTCACTTTTTTAATTTTTTTTTATTGTTCTTAAGTAGTAGGACACGTTTAATAAAGCCCCTATATGGGTGGTGTATAATTTACTAATATTATCATTTACAAGCAAATTTCGGTAACAAACAACCAAAACATGCATTTAAAAAAAAAAAAAAATTAACTGCTTAGGAAATACAAAATACATTTGTAAAAGCTCATTTTCATTTCTCTAAGCAAAAATTTAGTTTAGCTTTTAGTTTTTTTTTTCTTAGTGTGATTTAAAAATGCAACAAAAATTTGTTTAAAATAATAATAATTTCCCTGCGTTCTTGATTATTGATATTTGTTTTGTTGAAATAAAAAGAAAACACTAGAAGAGAAATTGCGCCTCCTGTGGTCAAAAATATATAACAGTCACAGGTTTTTATTTTAAACTGGAGATTCTAATTTTTGTTCAGCTGTTTTAGTTCAAATGTAATTTTTTAATACTTTACAACAAAATCAAATACTTTTTTTATAACAATTAGAAAATGTTAATGGATCAAAAACAAGACATTTATGTTTTATCCATTTCTAATAGACAATTTATGCTGAGGGTGCCATTAGAAAAAGGAAGGGTAATAACTAATTTTACCTTTATTTTTATTACATAATTGCATATTTTAAAAGGTTTACACATTTAAGATAGCCTGTTCTGCTAATTTTGGGGTATGAAAACAGCCCCCTTTAAGTCCCCCCCTGTTTTGCGCCCCTGCTTTTAATCAAATCAAGTGAAACGTGTACAAAGTGCGCATGTTTTTGCATGCATGCGGTTGTGTTTTGCACCAAAAGGCACCTAAAGTTAAACATTGTTGCTCTGCAGCCGCACACGTGTTTCTGCGGGTCCTGCAGAGCTGTCAACAGTCCGCACAAAGTTCACACACACCAGAGGGAACGAGGAGGCTAACTGCGCCAAGTTCAGGGAACTTTCTGCTGCTTTCTCCACCACGCAGCGGCAGAAAGGACAACATATAAAGATATCACATGAAAAAAATATATATACATAACACAGAGCGTTATCACAACATTTGAAAGCAGTAATATAACCCATGTTCACGTACCATTGCACTGTACTGCATGGATTAATGGGGGAGTCCTGGAGCCTGGTTGGAAACACACAAGCCGGTAGCTTCACATTTCTCACGCTCAACTTTGTTTGGAGCCCCTTTTCTCTTGCGGTGCAACAACAACAACAAAAAGTCAACACCGGAAGACAATTCTTGGCGGACAGAGGTGAAAAGAAGTTAGGAGCACCTCGTCTTTTTTTTTTTCTTGTTTTCCTTCCTCTTCAGCTCTCAGTTTTTGGATCTGTTTTTTTTTTTTTTTTTTTTTTTTAGTGGGGGAGTTGAACGCGATCCAGAAGAGGCTGAGTTTTCGGCACTGGGCTGGTCTCCGCCTTCACTTTCACTGTCTGACTGACTGACTGCCGCCCCTCCGGCTCCCAGCGAACAGCCGTCAGGCTAAACGGAAGCTCCACCGGAAGAAGTATGAGGCGGCTTTTCTAAATAAAAGCCTAATTAAACGATAACGAAGGCAAAGTCTATAGTAAATTTTTGTTTTAATAGTATTTTGTTTTTTACTATAGAAGGCAGCTATTGGGAAAGTAGTGAATCCCAAATATTTCCTATGCATCTAGTGGTGGTTCTGGACCAAATTTACCCAAAGGGCAGCCAGTATTTTCTTTTTCTTTTTGCGTTTTATGTTTTGGTGGAGTAAAACGAGGGTAAGTATCTGTTTAAAAAGTTAACTCTACAACAGAGCTAGCTGATGTGAAAAGGCTTTGTCAGTTTTGTCTCTATACGGTTTCAAATTAACAATACAGTTTCTAAGTATAGAAATCTCACAATTTATTTGTTTACATGCATTCAGCCTTCTAAAAGAACTAATTAAATGAACAATCTATTTTATGTGCGGTATCTTCATTGGCAATAGCATTAATTTAGGCGTTCTTGTGTGCAAGGTGCACATATTAAAGCGGCTACACATACTGCTCATTTCATGCAGATATTTGTTATATAAAGTAGCTGTGTGAAATGTGGAATATTAAAATGAACATTACTCTATATGTTCAGATTAAACAAGTAATATAAAGGTAAAATGATTGATTTTGCACTTTTATACAAATTTTACATTCAAAAAATATGACCATCTCATTCTGTGGGTGAAACGCACAGTCTCATGCTCTTATTTTGAAAGTTCTACTTCCTGGCGGTCCTCTATCTGTTTCTCAGCAGCTTCACACAGCCTCTGTTTTGTAAAAGCGTTTACATTCTCGCTGCTCATTGGCCAGCAGCGGTGGCCCCGGGACCCTGTGTACCCTGGGCCCCTCACTTCCGCTCGTCTGACGGGCTGTGTGCTGTTTGACAGAGCCGCTGCTGGACAGCCGGGCCAATGACGGATGGTGGACATTACACCGCACTAATGAATACAAAAATAAAATAAAATACTACTACTATACTACTAATAATACTGCTACTACTAATAATAATATTGCTATAAAGACAAACTTTTGCATGTCTTGACTCTTTATAATATATTTATTTTATGATTCGGTAGAAGGTTGCATTGAAATAAGAAAAACAACAAGCAGCAGTGGTGAGTAATATTGTAGCAGATGTTCTGTAATGTTATAAACAGACTCGACTTTCTTGTTGATGCCCCTATTGGACATTTTATACATCATAGAAGACGAAAAAATGGGATCACATGACCTAAATGGAGGTGCCAGAGCGCATTTGTTATAACACCAACACACTGTTTACAGTAGCTGAACATGTCAGTGGGGTCAAGTTGGATTTTTATCTGGACCCAGTTCTTTATGCAGGCAGACTTACCTGTTTAAGGTGTTGACAGATAAGAGCTCAGCCTAGTTTTCACTGATGTTCTCTGATCTTTATTCCAATCAGATGCTATTTATCTTTCAAATGTTACAGCGTGGTTCATTGTTTCGCATAAAAAAAAGTTTTCACAATAGTTTTAACTTTAAATAATTTTATAATTGTGTTAATTAATGCAAAGAAAGCAGATTTAATTCCATTTTACTCCGCTGAATTTGTATATGCGTCAAGATTCATCTCAAAGGGTCCGTTTGGTTAGCGAGGATTTATCGCCACCATGTGGCAGCAAACAAAATTGCAAGTTGCTTCGGATTTCTTTATTTTCCAAAGAGAGTAAAATAACTTGGTCTGGTATTAGTGTGTTGAGGCTCTTTTGGTGACATTTTCCTTTAGTATTAACAGCAAGATACTGTGTCAACTGGTTTAAAACAGAAAATGGTTTTATTTGTTTTCCTATACATTTTATACCATATGTTTAACAATGTCTTCTCTGGTATATACATGTAAAAATGTTTAGCATTGCAAATTATACCCTTTACTTAAAAATATACGTTTTTGATCCAGAGGCTTCATTCAGTGGGAATATGAGAACAACATGCAATAATAAAAATGTATCATCTTTGTTGAAAAACAAAAGAAAATCTTTTAAAATGCTGATAAGATCATTCAAAAACTGAATCAGCTACGCAGGTTGAATAAATTAATATTAGAAATATATACACAGTGACAAAAGGTAGATATAACTGTAGATGCTGCTTTCTTTCTTTCCTTTTTTTTTTCTTATATTGCTAAAACAAGCACCAACATATCAGATCTTACTATATGGATATTTATTTGAGGTTTGAAGCTGACCGAAGCGTAGAGATTGACTGTCGCAAATCAAAAACAATAACAAACAAAGGAACATAGAAGAATTTACAGCATACAAGGACATACAAAGTAAGTAAAAGTAATAAAAGACTGATCACGAGACAGGAGGAATCAGCAAAGGACAAAGAAAACTGGAGAGCTGGAATACTGAGGGATGAGTAGAGAATGACAATAGATGCAGTTGAGGCAATCAGCTGACTGGGAACAGCTGAAGAAGGGAGCAAGAAGTGGCAGACTGAGGGAAGGTGAACGTTTATAATAACGAGGTGATAAAACAAAAATTGGCCAAACATCTTCTATAGCTAGCACCATTAATACCACAAATCTCATAAGGCTCTGCAGTGCATTGGCACGTCAATCCCTTATCTTTGTTGAAGTTCGTCAGCGCCGTTAGGTTAGCAGAAACTCCAAGCTAATCTTCAGTGCAGACAGTAATCTAAGCTTTAACGGATGTTTTCCTTCTGCACTTTTTCTTGCTACCACAAGGCAAAATGAAAATGGATTTTCATTAAAGAAAGCTATTATTATTATTATTATTATTATTGTTAGTCTGTGAAAAAAATGCATACCATTGAAATGTACGTCAGAAAGCTGCAAAATGAGAAATATTTTTTATGTTTAATGTATTTTATTTGACAATAATGTCTGATTATTGTGATTAAACAATAATAATGTCGAATAAACTAGATAATAATAAAATAATCATTTTAAAAGTGGAACTAATTAAACTGTTTTATTGCAATATATTATTTCACAATGTAATGCTTTGAGGAATATTATTACATAAGTTTATGTTGAAAACGACATAATCATGCCTATGCATATCAGAAAACATGTTTCTAAATACATATTTTCCAGATACAAGCTACCTGCTGAAACAAGTTAAATTTGAATTCATATATTGTTTGGCTGCAATGTAACCAAACAGGAAAACTTTAAGTTATTTAAATTATTTTGCAGAGAGCTGTAGCTGTAAATGCTTAAAAAAAGATCACTAATATTTTCAGCGTTAATGACAATATAAAAGAGGATTAGACAGCTGAAATTTTGATGTCATCTGTTGCTGTTTTGTTTTCTAAAAAATGTAGCATTATTTCTATCATTTATATTCCTTAGTAGGATTTTTTTTTTTTTACAAGAATCCCAAATGTTTTGTG
This sequence comes from Brachyrhaphis terrabensis, assembly GCA_903067065.1. Lineage (NCBI taxonomy): Eukaryota > Metazoa > Chordata > Actinopteri > Cyprinodontiformes > Poeciliidae > Brachyrhaphis > Brachyrhaphis terrabensis. The sequence continues at coordinate 49,196 of CAEGAG010163075.1, read as the reverse complement.
ACCCCATCTAGACTTTTGACCTCACTTTGTGGAACCACAGAGCGTTCAAATGTGATCTAAAATATGTATCCCACAAAGCAAATTTTGATTTTTCTCTCATTGGAATGTAGCCAAAACAAAAGGACATATCCAGCCTGGGGTTAGGGTTCACCAGCAGTGAAGCTTGTGCAGGAACTGGAGTTCCTTCAAGCATCCAGAGCAAAGAATCCACCCTCAACTTAAACCCTGGAGATGGGGTGCGATAAAAGCTCGCCTGTAGTCAGACGAGTAAATAAATATTCAGAAAGAAATGTCAGGCAGCGTTGCCTCTTCAGCCTGGGAAAGGCGCGGGCAGGACAAGAGCTCTTTGTCCAGCTTTAAATTAACACAGCTGGGGCTGAAAAGAGAGGTGCACTTGAGGAAAGCTCTTCATCTAAAAGCAGGCTGGGTTCGTCCTTCGGTGGAAAAGAAAACAACACTTTTTGTGTCCCGCTTTGCTTTGTGTCTGTCTTCAAAAATCTTCAGATATCTGAAGCCAAACGAAAGCATTTAAAATCACCAAGCGGATTCATCGTAGAGCCAAGCGTGCTCCTGAAAGGTTCCTCTATGAAAACAGACTCTCATTAGTGCTACAGCAGAAACCATCAGGTGTACAGACATCATCAGTTCTGCCTCAACCCAACGGCAACAAGAAAATGAGTTACACGGCTTGTTAGATCGCATCATTCCAGATCTCCACTCACCATCCACCACGTCCGGGCCGACATGTCATAACAAAGCTGCCATTTAATGGACCTCTCTGTCAGATTCCCAGCCATCACTGTAGAGCGCTCCTTGCCCCGGTGGGAGACAACACAGCTAATCAAAGGGGCATCAGTGGAGGCATGCTGGGCCACATGTAGGCCAGTCCTTCGCCAAGCTGCATCATGGGAAAATTAAAAAAAAAGGATCAGCAACAGATTGACCCCAGTGACTCGAACCTGACAGTGGTAATTAGACGTCCCCTGACCCTGCAACCTTCAACTATCCCCCCCGCCTGCCCTGTCTCATCCTCCCACACAAACTTCCTCCCCCGTCTCTAACTCCTTTACGCTTGTTGTGCAAATTCAGAAACAGAAAGAAAATTTATGTTGCTTTATTGCAGCCTTTCAAGGAGGTCTTGCTCAACGCTTCTCTTTGCTTTCTGGAAGTGTTTTATAGTAATTGTCCTTCCAGACTTTATGCCTGACCAAAAAAAATTGCATATTGCTGTTTTTCCAGCGCCTTGCAAAGACACGCAAAACTGTTGAATTTTCTCAGATTTTGCCATGTTACAAACTTCAATGCTTTTTATTGGACTTCTATGTCACAGACTGACACAAATTAAGGCATAACGGTGCAGTGAAAGGACAATAATAGATGATTTTCTTATACTTTGCACAAAAACAGTCTGAAAAGTGTGGTGTGTGTCTTTACTCAGTCCCTCTGACTCAATGCTTTATGAGGTAGGAGTTCATAAGTTTCTTACTTCTTCCTACTCGTTTTCAAGCATGTTAAGATTACTGTGGTACAAAAATTAAAATCTTGTGTGTGGGTGTGCAAACAATTTAAATCAATGTTTAGAGCTCTGGAAAAACTAGTGAAGGAGAAAGGCAGTGACTGGGACCTACTATGACATCTGCAGTACCTCCTGATGCCGCCACAGAAAGTAACACTTCAACCAGTGGGACGACAGCAATACCAGCTTGTACGCCACCATCTGTGACATCTACATCTACAATTAAAGACATCCAATGTTAAGCCATATGTTTAGGGTTGTTTCTTCCTGCTGAACGGTGACGCTTCTTCCCAGTCTTTTGCAGTATAAAGTCAGCTGTTCCTGCAGTACAGGAGTGCATACCGTTTACTAACTAGACAACTACTCAAGGCACTTGATTATTATGAGACGAGCTCCCCTGCAATCCTTCAAGGATAGGTGGATAAAGCCAATGGAAGTTTTAATTATTTATTTTGGGGAAACATTAACAACTGAACCATGTCTCATTTTCCTTTCATTTCACCTAAAATCCCACCCAAAGTGTTTGTAGCTGTGAAGTAACAAAATGTGAGAACCTGAATTCGTACGAACACCTGAGAACATAAAGAGCATAAATGGTTTTTTTTTAATGCTCCTCACAAGGTCGGAGGAAAAATGAACAAATTGTGCCCAGGTGGGAAAGTTTCCATTTGAGATAGTTTTATTAAACGTCTTTTGTAATCTAATATCAACAGAAGTCATCTGTAAAAGTGTTTGTTCAGACCATGTTAGGACCATCTGTGTCCAGCTGGGTTTTTTTTTTTCTTTCTATTCTGTGAACTAAGCAGCTTTGCGTGTCCACATAAATGTTATCTGAAAAGAGTTTTTATCTCCTGCTACATTCCAATCCTCCTCGGCGCGGCCGCTCGGTGGCAGCTGGATTTCCCCACAACGACTGTGGGTGGACTTGGAAAAAGTAACTTAGCATATGTAATCACACATGGTTGAAATGAGAGGGCAAGAAGGCTGAATCGAATTAAAATAAGTGTTTCTTTACTTTAGAAATAAAGTTGTGGTCAGACGTTTACAAGAACATTTTCTATCAATTTGGAGACTTTCTGATTTATTTGAATAGCTCTTTTCCCAGTGTGCTCGTTTAAATTTATTGTGGATATTTCACAATCCTGCAAGGATAAGTGGGTATAGACAGATGCCAAAGGTTGTTGAAAGTCTTAGCTTGACAAGCTCATTGCCTGTGTAAAAGTGAATTTATTCAAAAGCACTCACTGGAACATTTCAGGACACAAATCTGAGTGATGATCGAAGTTGGAGCACTGCAGATTCACACAAGTTGGGAATGTCTTATGGAGCCATTTCTAAACAATAGTAGATCCAAAGGTCATAGATCCAAACAGCTATGAGGAGGTGGAAGTTATCTGGATGTGTCGACACCACCGAGATCTGGAAGAAACTATCGTCCAAAGATAAAAGAGAGCTGGTAGTTATCGGCAGGCTCAAACCTGCCAATAACTGCTGGAACACCAGTTAATTCTGCTGTTTTTCATAAATAGAAGCCTGCAAATATAAGTTAAAGCAGATTTTTCTCATAAGGTTTGGGCAACACATCCATCTGTCAGATAGAAACAAATTACAGAGCAAAGAAAAAACTCAAACTGACATTTTTTTTTTCTTTATTCGATAATTGAGATAATTCAGAGGGAAAAGAAGAAAAAATCACATCAGATTGATTGTTTGACTAATAGGGAAATGCATAAACCTGATTACTTTATCAAATATATGTTAGCATAGTTTAATACAATGTTCATGTACACCACAAGTCAGCAATACTGTTACTGTCATCATAAAACATAAAAAGAATCCAAACAAAAGCGAACAAATTAAAGTGTTTACAGAAGGCAGCCCAAGTAAAACCTTTTGTTTATTTGAATCACTTATTAAAAAATAAAAACTTAGATGCATTCTCCGGCTGTCGGAGTGTGCTTCGTTCTTTCAGGGAGCAAAATGGAAAATGTTTCAGTCCCTGTATGAGAGCAGCCCACAATATTGATTTTAAGGTTGGAATCGATGCATTTCATCGTCTTGATTGGATTAGCTGTTTTAACTTCAACTTTTAATTGGATTTCACCTTTCTAAAATGACGCAGTATTTGAAAATCAATAGGGCATTCAGGAAGTTCAGCATGCGGAGCTGCGAAATGGAGGAACTCATCTGAAACCTGCCACGAATGGTCTAATAAATCTAATTACGCCTTTATTAGGGAGAAGACACATTAAATCAGTTACCATGTGTGATCAGGGTGCGAAAGAAAATTAAAATGCAACGTTAAAGACTTTTGATGACAGAATAGTTCCAGATTTAAGGAAGGATGAAGGATCTTAATGTGAGAACGACACCTGAGCAAAGCATAGTCTGTTCTGGAGGTAGATCCCACTTTTTACAGAATCTACAGCCATCATGGACAGAAATCACTAAATAATGACGCGCCTGATGGCTAGCGACCCAATAATAAATTCGGAGACTTTAATCCGAGTCTAAGCTCAGCAAAATGGCAGTAAAGCACCCCAAGACGCACAACTCCAATCCCAGACAGGTAAACATGCATCTGAGATGTAACTGTTCGAGGCGTAGCTGTTTATTAGGCATGTGGCTAATTATTTTTCTTTTGTTCAGCCAGATGTCATAGATGACAGAAAGAGCAGGTGGTCATTTATTTAATTAGTCCAGCAGACCCAACCATTACAATAGATTAGAAGCAGACTGCAGCAGACCACTATTATCTACACTGGATCCCTTAAACGCCATCATGAGAGACAAAGCTGATAAATTACATGTTAGAAACCCTGTGTTTTTGTGATATTAACCCTTATTAAAACCCCAGCAAGCTCATAAGAGCCTCTTTTGTTTCAGAAAATCATTTATTAACCATTTTAAAGACACAACTTCCACTTGTGGTCTTTCTAAAATATTATTAATAATAATTGGGAGCTATTAAGCAAAGTCAAACCGCATAGTTTAACATATAATGACTCAAGCTTGGATGATAAACACAAAAGTCGCACAGCGATTAACTGATCCCATCCTCCTGATCACGCTGCGGTGTCATGACCTCCTTCAAGCTGAGAACAATTGGGGACAATCGAGTTTGCCGAGGGTGGCACAATGAGTGTGTGTGTTTGGGTCAGACTATGTTAAAAGCATAAAACCATGTTAGACAGGATACTTGGACTGTGTTCACAGATTGTGCACACATTTGGCACGCATCGCTGAGACTTAAAACATGCTTTCAGGACAATGACCGATTAGAGACGGCTGAACTGATGCCTCGGGCCACTTGTGCAACATTCATGCTAATTATTTTTGTTTAAAAAAGAAACATGTTTTAGTTAATAAATCTGTCCTCTCGATTAATCCTCATATCTTTAATAAGGTAAAGGTGCCAAAGACAATTCAGTTGGCTTCTTTTCTTTTTTGTTATTCTTTTATTTCAACTGCATTTTTTTTGGTTTGATATTAAAAAAGGGAAAATGTTCCTCATTTATAGATCCGAGTGAAATTGATAAAAAATTTTCCCTCTTCGTAACTTCTGTTTTCCCAGAACATTTGACACATTTTGTTTTTAAGATTCAACCTATAATGTGATGATGCCTTTTAGAAAACTGTGTGATTGAAACTAGTATTATATCCACATTTAAAATAAATCATTGCCTTGCAAAAGTATTCATACCACTAGGACTTCTCCACCCTAATCATAATTGTACCTAATGCCATGTAGCATTTTTTAAAATAATAATGTTTAAGAACTGCTTTTCTGTTTTCACTCAGCTAATCTTTTCTGGTATTAACATTTGTCTGATAATCTGAAGCATTAAACTGTGGGGGAAAAAATCTGTTAGTTGCAAATATGTTGCACAAAATTGTAAATAAAGATTACATACTGTAAAACAAAACAAAAAAGCAACAGACAGCAACATATTCAGAATGTAATTTATTCAAATATGAATACCTATATATTTGCTATAATCACAATTTGCAGCGCAATAAATTGGCAACTTTTTATAAGACTTATAAACAGAAAAGTAACTGGTAACACCTTCACAAAACAAATGTTCCAGTGTTTGAGGTCTGACTTAAAACAAAACAAGGTTTGAGCAGAAAATATTAAGAAACCTAAAATAAACAAAGTGAAAAAAATTCAAAAGGTCCAAACTCCAATCTCCTGCGAGATGCCAAGTAACAGCTGCCTCATCTCATGGAAATATTCACATCTACAACTGAGAGTGATGTAGTGCAAGGCGGTGACTTGTAATGTTAGGCTTGGCAGCCATCATTAAAGTTCAGACATAGGTTCAAATTCATCTGGCAGAATGTAAACGTAATATTACATAAAAAAATTAAAAAAAAGTCAAAGAAAAATTATGAACAATGCTTATTGCTTCAAAAATCTGAAACCAAAGAAAAAGAAAACAACTTTTCAAAATAAATAAATAAAATAAAAAAATAAAATATACATTTCCCCTTGCATTTCCTCCCCAAACACATGATGACAAAAAGTTTTCAAACATCCAAGAACCCAAACATGAGCTATAAAAACCGATGAGCAAACATGAAACCACGCTCATGCAAATTCAAACCGGAAAAAATTCAACACATACTTATAGTGAGGACTTTATTTTTTTTTTATCTTCGTTTTAAAATTAAGTCTTCACATTAAAACAGACTGTGTGCTAGCATAAAATTCAGTGCATATTATTGAACCGCTACCATAAAAACTTGGTGAAACATGCATTTAATAAATGCTTGCTGACTATTGCAACATTTTCCCAGATCTTTGGTCGGTGTGGAGTGTACAGTGATGGCAAAAAACGTAAAAGGAAAAAAAAAGGTGGCCTAGAGAGGCACTTAAAACTACTTGGATAATATAGTATTCTCTCCACACATGATAGGCTTTGTTTACATACAGGTTTTTCAAAGAAACTTGCTCACACAAAGCTAGTATAACTATGACATTACATATTTCTCTAATTAAATCAGTAAAGTCTCCAGCAGTTTCTAACAGATATAGCAAAACAATCATAAATAAATTATACAGTGTTAGCAGAGCAAACACCACTGCCTAAACTGCAAAAAAACATGCATTTGCAACATTTTGATGCTAGCTGTTAGCATGAAAATACAGGAGCATTTAACTGCCAGGGCTAGGATAGAAATTCAAGAGCAGTGTCTTGTGAAAGCAAAAACGTTTACGGTTATAATGAGATACAAAACTCGTTTTTACGGAATAAGTTTTTATATCTCATTATAACGGGTAAACTTTCTCATTTCATCAACTTACAAAAATACGTAGCTGACAGGTCACTTCTTAAAAAGGCATGACGGTTTTCCCCTCACTCTCCATCTTTTCTCGAAACGAAACTCTGCGTTGTTGGAAATTTACTGTTATGACTAGAACATATTTTGGTTTTATTTAGATAGAAAATCTTGTTTAAACATAAAACACATTTTAACAAGCTAAAACGAGAAAGTTTCTCATTTCCTGTTTTTAAACAGATGGATAAGTGTTAGCATAAATAGTTAGCTAAGTTTAGCACAGAACAATTTATAAACTGTCAGGCCGCAACAGTAAGCTAAATATTTAGAAGGATCCCATACAATGCAAATGTTAGCCAAATGTTAGCTCAGAACTGTTAGCTAAATGTTAGCAAGAAGAACAGTTAGCTTAGTGTGAGAATAGAACAGCAAACTGTAAGCACGGCACAGTTAGCAAACTGTTAGCACAGAATAGTTAGGCAAGTGTTAAGACTGAGATAAATCTTAGCACAACACTTCTTGTTGTTTTCTGTTAGCCTCAGAAAAGTCCAATCATTTTCTGACAATCATAAAATCCTATTTTCAAAGGCAAATGCATAAATTCTGATCTCTATCGCAATTTTTTAAAGGTGACTTTAGTTAGTAGAAAACAGTTCTTAAGGGTAGGATTGTTGATTATCGAGCTATATAGCACCTAAAAAAAATAAAAAAGAAAGCATAACAACAATAAATCAACAACAAATCCCTGCCTACAAAGAAGCAAATGGGTTTCACTGGAATAATTTAGATTAAGTGGAGAGGGTTTGGATTATATAAAATTTTATCATATTGAACTGAAATTACTTTTGTTGTAAATTGGAACTGAACTGGCAGTCCTTCACTTTTGCTAGAAACAGAATGTCTAGTAACAAAGTGTTGGAAATGGATATCATTTGTATTTTAGACAGCATGTTATGGTTTGCTCTGCTAATTTGAATTATTATTTTTTCTTCATATGCCTGTTTCTAGAAATAAATGTATAGTTCCAGCTTTGTCTATGTGTGTTTCCACAACAATCCTAATCTGTGAGCTTCCCTATCAGTGATATAAATATGCACTTATAAATTAATAACATTCAGAAAAAATAGACCTAAGCTTCATGTCTCAAAATCCACAGGAAAACTATTTGTACCAATCCTCTGTATTGCAAGTGCTATGGTCAATACAGCAAGTTGATTTAAAATAACGGATTACCAATGTGGTCAGTATATTTATTCTTTGAATGTGAAAATGACTATATTTCTTCTATCTATTCAGCAGCAAATTGACTTGTTACACTGACTTAACTTACACAGGTGGAAGAAATAAACTGTCAGCACAGTCAAGGGAAAAATCCAAGTATTAGTGTGATGCTTGTTTTAGAGTTTAGAAAAAAGTAGCAGTCAGGTGCTGTTTTGTAATTGCTGATCATCAGCAAGTCTGACCACCTCTATAAAAGCATGGGTTTCTTGCTGCAGCATACAGGTTTGTGTTAAAGAGGCAGTATTATGTCTTTTTCCAGGTACATAGTGCCATTTGATAGCACAATAAAGTAAATATGTTAACTTTTGTTGTTATGAAAAATGCTGTATACATCCAAAATTACTTAAAATAAATTTGACTTTGCAATTGAACACCTTGAAATTGGGCCAATGTCTCTTTAAGAAGTTCCTGCTCTTTCTGACACTCATTACAATGTTTTTAGCAGCACTGCACTGCTAAGTAGTTCATATGATGAGTTCAACAGACTCATACTTCCACTAGCTGTTTGCTAATTGCTGCTGCCACTAGTCTGGAGGAGCTGAATAGGAAAATTACGTAGAAAAGACGTCACTCAGCGAGACTACACGTCTTACGTAGTTGAATGGTTGCCATGGGAGACTCAAGGATTTCTCAAACATGCATGAAAGAATCAAAGTAACCCTCCAGGTATGTTTTTGATTAGATAATATGGTTATAACATGAAGCTAAAAAGAAAGATGATTTTACAAAATACTGCCCCTTTAACACAATGACAAGGACCAAAATCATCAGCAATAATGAGGAAAGAAGCACCTGTTTCAATCAGTCAACCTCAGAAGGATTATAGAGACACTTCCAGATAATTTAAAGCTCCTCATTCTCATTCAGATAAAGATTATTCAGAGTGGAAATCTTTCAAGTCAGTTGACGATTCTCCTGAGTGGACATCCCAGAAAACGTTAAATTTCAGACTGTTCACTCTCAAAGAAATAGACAAAAACAAAACAAGAGCTCAAATGCAGATTCTCCAACCGTCAGTTTGTATGTGAAATGTTAAAAGTTCATTCCAGGAATGGCAAAAATGGTACAAACCACAAGACATAATTGAGATTAAAGCAGAGATATTTGACCATAACACACAGTGCCGTATTGATAAATATGGTGCTTTGTGAACAAATACTCCAATACCATATGACAATCAGAGCAATGATTTTGGCTTGTTTGGTAGCCACAGAACCCTGAACTCCTCTGTATGTCAAAGTTTAATCTATCCAAAAGTAAAGGTTGGACAGATAGAAAAATTAGCCAATTAGGTAATTAGAATCAAGGTGCTGCTATGGTTATTGACCTCAACCTAACTGATATTGTGTAGTGGATGAGCCATAAATAAGAGCTACAATCCTCACTGGACTGATGCTGAGTGACTGATAAAGTCAGGTTATTGCTGCTAATGGTGGTTCTACAAGCTAATAAATTATGCAGTGAGTGTACTTAGTTTTTCCCATGACTGTATAAGAGATAGATTTCTTTATCTTATGACTGTACCTTGAACTCTTCATGACTCAAGGTATCTCTAACAGTATAATTTGAGAAATAATATACAGCAAACATCAACTACTGATCAGTGAATATTAAACTCATATTTAACAACAGGATTAACTACAAAAGTCACTATCAAGGAGTGATTATATTAGCTTGTTTTTGCGTTAGTGCTCTCAGCAGTCATATGACATCTCTAGATTGAAAGGTATCAACTTTGTTCAGTGGCATTATGCTCCTAAAAATACACACATTGCAGTTAAAACCATAGTAAAACAATCAAAGAAAACATTCATGAATCATTAGAAGGTAGTCATACTTCAGACCCTTTTCTAAAATGTTGTAAATAAAAAGTACCAAAAACAAAAACAAGGCACAAACTTTATACAAAAATCAAACACTTTAACAGATTTGTAGTTATTCTGTCTGTAGCTAATTACTAGTGAAGGCTCTTTATGACGTAACCTGAGAGATGTCCCACTGCTTCCATCCCCATCATGTAAATAACCATTAAAGGTGGTTTCCAGATGCTAAAAATAGCAGTCACAGTGATCAAAACATTTTTCCATCATTCCAAAACAGTGTTTGTGACCCTGTTTCTGGAGAGAAACTGAATAAAACCAAGCAAAAACCAAAATAAAACGACATAAAAGTATCTGCTGCCCAGCTCTCGTAGCGCAGCAGAGGGCGGTGAAGGTGTGCAGACAGATTTGTTTTAGGAGTATGTGGAGTGATTAACTGTAGCAACTTCTACCGAAAGTGCAGGCAGGAAGGGGATTGTAGAGCCACAGAGCTACACATGGCTGCGGTAGCGGTGGCCGGCGTGGAGAGGCTGTCTGCTGCGCAGCGGGAGGAGCCACAGAAGTTTCCAGCGAGTGCCACAAACCTCAGCGAGCGCCCACTGCCACGTTCTTTTTGTTCCATATCTAAGCAGAAAAATACACCACCTTAAAGCATTTGGAAGTTTTGTTTTACGTATACAGCTAAGAGGCTGCTTTTGAGAAACCTAGCTCCTTGCCCAGGGCGGCACGGCATCGGGGACGGCATGAATATTTGTTAAAAACAAAAAGCGCAAATGGCGATGTGTGAGCTGGGTCAGCCTTGGGCTTCTGTGGTGGGTTTTTAATAATCTCACTCACAATATAAACAGCATAGAGAAAATTAAACGAGAATAACACATCTTTATTTATATATACAATATATTGTGCAATCTACTTAAAGCTGTGTTTGGAAGTCTCCCATTCTGTGCTACATTCACATTACATAGTCAGCTACTCTACTGTAAAACAAGATAAGCCTATTTGTACTATTTTTGACAAAAAATATATAAACGCAGTGAGGATGTCGTTCTGAATTCTTGCTAAGTCCAGTGGTAAGGCAGTCATTCAGCAGCCTATACAGTTTCTGAATTAAAAAAAACATTTAAAATATCACTAAGTAATTATGTGTTATTGGAAGACATTATTAACAATACCTAAACACAAACTATAAAAGCTACAAAACACCTGAAACATATAAAGAAACAATGCTTAGCCTGGTGGAGGTACAAGTAAAGCCCGGTGGCCCGCCAGGCTTATAATGCACGGAAGGAAAACCTGACAGTGTTCTTTAGCTGGTTTTTAATCATATTAATGTTTATATATTTATATTTAATATCTGTACAGTGTGAGCATGGGAAACTGAAGTCAAACTCCTTGTTTATGCACATAAACTTGACTGATCCTGATAAACTTCTTTGTTTCAATTTTTTCTCTTGAACAGATAACAATTAAAACCAACATTCATTTTCTTAACACAACCTTTATTGTAAAAAGCATAAAATCCCCACAGCCTTTTCCTTTTCTTTTTTTTTTTAACTATAAAGGCAACTTAAACTTGGATGAGTCCTAAAATATAGATGCTACATACTGTAGGTGCTTTAAAGCACTGATTTTGATTTATAAAATCATTTACTCTATGAATGTACATATGATATGGACTCCTGGAGCTTGATATGTGCCTACATATTGAGGTTTAAAACAAAACTCATGATGATTTGAATGATATTCATGTTGTTGACGAGAGCCTCTTTTTATTTGCATAAATTTCAAGCTGCAACCATCTGTTAGATAAGAAAAACAGACTCACGTTTCACTGGAGAACTGAGACATTTTCTCAATAGTGGTCATATCCTGCAAAAAATAACAAAATAAATCATATATGATTATTTATTCCACTGTATCACAAAAAAGTAGTAACCTTGTGTTTTTAAATGTGGGCGGCTGGTTGATCTTTGATGACCTCTGGATGTTAATATCTTTAAAATGATAGCAGCACAAACATTTGACACCAATTTTGTTTGATTTGAAGAGGGAGGGGGACCAACTTCACTAAGGTCATTTTGGCGCTCTTCAGAAGCTCTTTCATATAAATCCAACAATTTATTCTTTGCTGAAGCTAATGACAGTTTGTAAGACTTCTAATTAATTTCTAATCCATAATTTTCTGTTTCTGTGAGGAGCGAGGTCGATTTCTCCTTGCCAATAGGAAAGATGTGAAAAAATGCCATTCAAGTAAAGCAGGATTTTCAGTAGGACCAAAAATTAAAGCAATTGAAACAATTGGAGCAGTGAAGAACACAGCTGGACAAGTATACACGGAAGTTAATATTCAATCAAAACCTCAAAGGCAAACAAGGTCATGTTGGGGTCACCAAGTCAATGTGTACACACCTTCACTAGGATGCCATTAATATTGCAGGCTGCTGTATGTAGAGTACTTTAATAGAAGGAAAAGGCAACATCAGAGCAGCAGCAGTTTAATGTCCTTAAAGTACTCACAGAGAGGACGCCAGCCATCTGCGCGTAAAACAAGCTCGACATGCCACCGAACATGACCACGCCCATGAGCGCTGAAACTCGCAGCAGAGCCAGTTCATGACGTGTCGTAAACTTTTCCTGAAAGGGAAAAAGAAAGAAAAAGGAAAGAAAAAACAGTAAATACAATAAACAATTCCAGATTTTCTGTTTTTCTTTCTTGAAGCTGTTTGATTATAATTTATGTACAAGTTAAAGCTATTTCTAGATATTGGCAAGAATGCAGACACATTAATTCACCTGGTCTAGTCTTGTCAGGGGCTGGAAATAATAGTACTGGCAAAAGTCCAGCACCAGTGTGAATAAGCTGAGGACCTGAGTGTAAAAACACAGCTGCAGGAAGAGCCAGTGGTTGTCTTCTCCCACACAGTTATTGATCCTGCAAGACAGGAAACGGGAGTACGGGTTTGAACTTTTCTGAATGTCAGGATCTATGTTTTCCTGGACGAAATCATCAGAGAGGAGACAGTGAGGCTGGTCGGCACCCTGGCACCTCAAGAAAAAAAAAAAAAAGTTTCAAGTTTCAAGAATCATCTCTCCTTTTATGTGTGAAGTTTGTGCTTCTGATTTTCGCCAATACACAAGAGAAAAATTTGAAAGTAATGCACAAAAAGAATCCACAAAAATACAAAACTGAGGCGAATTTAATATACATGCAGAACGGAGACAGGAAATGAACGGATCCAATTTGAAAGGAACTGGAACCTTTAAACTGGCTGTCACAGGGTATGAGAGGGATCACTTATGTAGCTGTAAGAGTACAGGCAGCTGCCGAAGCGTCCAGCAGTCAAACTGTGATCAAACTATGATTTTAGTTTTCATATATTCTAAATAGCCTATTATTTTTTAAATGCACAAGTACACATTTCTAACAAATGATTCTACTCAGTTGCACATAGCTTGTATTGCACCATTTCTGGTAACTGAACAGTTATTCTTAAGTCTCTTTGTTGTTTTTATACATTTTTAATATTTTCTATCTTTTTGTGAAGGGATTCTGAATTTCCCAACTGAGAGACAATTATTTTCTATTGTATTCGTCACCACACCAAATCCAAAACACTGTAAGTAGCAGAAAACACTACACATTGCGAACTTGAAACATGGTGGAGGCAGAATCATACTGTGGGCATGCTCTTTGTCAGCAGGAACAAGGAAGCTGATAACAGTCAGTGGGAAGATGGATGGAGCTGTGGCTCGGCAACACACACATGATCAGTATCCTTTGATAAAACGGGCAATCGAATGTTCAATAATTTCACTGAACTTTCAATCCAGAACCACAAAGCATCCTCTTTAGGCTATTAGATCGATAGCCTAAAGAGGAAAGGCTTTAGGCTATTAATCTAGTAACTCATTCACTCTTTCGTTACCTAGCAACAACCTGTTGAGGAACTTGTGCAGCAGCAATTTCAGGTTGCGCCACCGCACCTCAACTGCTTAAAGATGATAAACAGCAGCAAAGAGTGAAGGAAGAAAATGAGTACTACAGCTGGAGAGGAAAATGTGGATAAAGCAGGAAAGGTTGGCAAGATTACAAATATTTAAAAGAAAAACTAATGAAAAATTATCAACTGATAGGAAACACTTATACTGTGATAGGTTTTTCAGCCATATCATCCAGCTCAGTAGACTACTGAAACCCTTACTGCTATTTCAACACGTCAAAGTCAAGCAAGCACTTAATGGGAATAAATAAGATGAGAGTAACAGTATATGCTCACCAGGGGCAGTGGTGGTCCATCCTGCGCACACAGTGGCCACAGCGGCTGCAGTGGTGTGACCTTTTAGGTCTCATTAAGTTGCACTTATTGCACAACTCCCACTGTTCTCTTTCTGTGAGACAAATACATCTATAGTTTAGAGCTGCAAATACTTCATGATAGACTAAAAGAGTCACAGAAAGAAAGGCTTTCCGTACCAGAGTGAGGTATATGTGGATCCACAGGAAGACGGCCGGGATCTGCGGTGGAAGCTCTGAACAGGGCCATCACACATAGAGCCGATGCTAGGTAATAACCTGTTGATACATATAGACGTGAGGCTTAATGAGCCAGAGCCATTCACTGGACCGTTACTGAAATCCTCAGGAGAAACAGCGGCACTCACAAACAACTAAGGCCCAGGGGATGTGCCCTTCGTCATAGTGTGGGAGCAGCACCAGTTTGGGAACGAAGAACGTGTTGTAGAGCCAGATCCCAAACACCACGCCGATGCAGAGCCAGCCCATCGGATCCACTACGAAGTGAAGGCGAAGCTTCATTGCTGCTGTTGCTCCCGCTCACTGGATCCTCACGGCTTCTGGAAACTAATCCAAACCAAATTTCCCTGAGATTATATTTAATACCGCAATAGATTAGACCGAGATGATTTTCTCTAGTTCCTAAAGGTGCTTTGTTTCCTCTTAGAAAGGCTTCTTTGGTTAAAGTTTTAGGGTTATAAATACTTGAAAAGTGTTTAAGCAAGTTTCACCGACCCGCTCAGCCATCCTGTGGGCTTTCTGGGTCATTGTCGTCTTTGGTTGCCATGTAGGACGTTTCAGCGATGTCCTTTAAAATGCAAAGAACTGTGAATCTATCCAAAGAGGGGAGTTGGATCTGCATTGTTTGTTACAAGAAATGCTTGAGCCTCCTTCTGTTTTGTGCTTGACTTCATTTCACTTGTAGCTGAAACTATTTGTCCATGTTGCTCATGAAAAGTTAATCATTCACTATTAATTGTCCTTAGATATAAGTATGTGCATGGTGGTTTGTCCTGTATGTCTCTATGTTACCCTGTGATGGATAGGCGGCCAATCCAGTGTGTACCCTGCCTCTCAACCAATGACCACTAGAAATGTATTGATATTTATCGATGTTCTCATGAAAAAAAAAAAAATCACACTTTGTTTTTATGGCGTTTTCAACATCATAACTGGAAATAATTGGAAGATATGTTGTGTAAATTTTCTGTTACACTTGAGGCAATAGAAGGAGTCAAAAATAAAAATATAACCTGTGATAAATATATATATATATATATATAGTATTTATCACAACCTCGATTTTTAAGCTGTTACGTTTGACATCAATCTTTTAATAGCAGATATTATATGATATTATATTATATGCTCTATGAGCGTCAGAATCAACAATCTTGTGTCCAGTCTCCTGAATTTCCAATTAATAAACTAATTATACATAAATGGCAGATGTCAAATAAAACAGAGATTTGGGGATACCACGGACACATTTACAAATGAATCTCATCTTATCTTTCCAGGTAAGAGAATAAAAACCACAGCAGAAGCCCATAATGTGTAAGCAGCGAGTTAAATCTAAAAATGCTGGATTTTTAACCGAGAAGTAGTTGTTACGCCTCCTCCATTTACATTCATACTAACACCTGACACCGTGATGGGCTTGGCTCCATTTACCCCCAAACAATGTTAGCTAACAGCTGGGCCCAGCGGAATTACACTCAGTTATGATGATGTAAGAATAAACTATTAAACCCGTGACGTGTCAGTGATGAGATTATTATCTACAGGAAAACACGACTTACTTTTTTCTTTGCTTTAACGCTGCCCTGCGGAGAGCATGTAGCAACCCAGCGGCTACTTCCTCATCCGACTCTGTGTGGGCTGGACAAATCCTGGTTACCTGCAATGACAGTACTGTTTCCGGTTGAGTCACTGTTAGGAAATTAAAGGCATGGATGCCGTTTTAAAACTCATCCATGTGAATTTAAAGGGAAAGACATTATCTTTGGCAAATTGATTCAGTTCACTTCAATTCAAAAAATACCCAAGTATTGTTGTAACTCATCATCCCTCTTTAAAGAGTTGTTGTGGATTGTGATGCTGTGGGCAGGAAGTAGCTCCATTAGCAGTCGATCTTGCAACGAATCTGAAGAAGCCTCTGACTGAAGACTGATTTTCTAAGACATGCTAGCAACATAATATCCAAGCAAGAGAGGCTATTCCACATTAATATGTCCTGTATGACATTTTAGGTTGTTCGCAAGTAATTCTAATCTATTTCATTTTAAATCTATGTCTGGCAGTATAATTAACAAGACATGCGGGGATGATTCTTGTCTATTATGATCAAAGGAAGAGATGGTTTCAGCTTCCTCCTTCCCTCTCTCCTCCTTGGTTCTGCTCTGCAGCCATGAAGCCTCTTTTTCAAGTCCTCGGGGAGTTGGGGTCGTAAAGTTCAAGTATTATTTTAGCTTTTGATTCGCTAATCAGCTGCTCCAAGTTTAAAAACATAACATGTATTTGCCATGTTTACATATCATAAAAAGAAAAAGAAAGCTAAGAAAGATATGCTTCAACCAAAAATACAAAATTAGAGCCACCATAACAGAGTTACTCCAACATTCTGCAACTATGAGCTGGTTGCAGTTAATAAGCTGAAATACTACCTAAACCTTGACCCCCAAACTCCAAGAACTTGAAAACGAGGCTTCATGGATACAGAGCATGACCAAGGAGAAAACTCAAACCATCTCTTCCATTGATTATGATGGGCAGAAATCATATCTCAGACCCCAAAATCTCTCTGCCCAGCTTTAACCACATAGCCAGACAGAAATTTAAGAAGTACGGGCAAATGCAAATGAGGTGGATTGTTGTCATTCAGACCATGTTACTTTGGCATATTGTCTCTGCTACTCGGATATTGAGCTGTTCATATGTCATGATGTTCATCAGACATACAACAGTCTTTAGTCAGAAGCTTCTTCAGAATCGTTGCATGAATGACTGCTACTGGAGATCCTTTCTGCCCCTAGCATCACCATCCACGACTCGAAGATACTTGAATGCTATGAGTTACTACAACATGGATATCCTTTTAACACAAATAAAGGGTATTTGAATTGAATTGCGATCAAATTACCAAACACAAACAAAATAGTAATTTTATTTTGAAAGTCCGTGTCTTTTGCGTGACACAGTTCCCTTTCCGGAATCAGAAGCGGCGGATGTTGACAGCGACACCGCTTAGCTTTAACACTGGTGTCATAGTTTCACTTTGTGGTTGTCGTTGTCAAAAAACATGGCATCATCTAACTCGTTCAAACTCAGATGCTCCATCCCGGGCCACGAGATGGACGTGAGGGGACTGGCGACCGCCATTTTTCCAGAGGGAGCTTTCGTGTCCGTGTCCAGAGACCGAACCGGAAGAGTTTGGGTACCGAACTCCAGGTAGCTAGCATTAGCATTTAACCTCCTGCTTGCTAACTATGCTGCCAAGTTAACACTTTACGCCCCCTAACAAGTCATCTTATGACAAAGGAATGCATCGAGACTTAAAAAATAGCATTTAGAAGAAAACGTCCTCTCATAAGCATCCATGTTATCACCTTCTTTGTTCAGTAACGGTTAGCAAGGAAGCTAACATTCGCTGAAATTAGCTTTGTCATTCATTCCGCTGCACCTGCCTGTGGTCGGGGTAATGCTGGAGAAGTTCGGCGTTTCAGTGGATGATCCCGAGTCTGAATAGTGGCTAATGGCAGATTTATAAAACTGACTTTAGTCGCTTGTTTTGGTTCATGAACGTGCATTATTCTGGAGAGAGGAAAGATGGTGAATGTCATTTGGACTAATTCCGCCGAAAGCTGTGTTAATAAAATAGTAAGAATATAATAGTGTTGGGTTCCGAACAACTTAAGAAATTTGTCTTAAAATTGTTTTTTTTGTCTTGGCATACGAACAGAATAGTCATTATCTAATATTCATGTAATGACAAATGCTATTAAAGTGGTTATAAAGAGTTAAAGTATGTACGTATCTACAGGTATCACCATAATGCCTCTAAAAGTAACTTTTCAATTTATCCGGCCTACATATAGGATAGGCTTTCAAAGATATTATTAATGTAGAAAGTTAAAGACTCAGATGAATGCCTGTGCGTTTTACTTAAGTTTAATAGCGTTGGTTTAACATTTCAGGCGTGGTCACTGATGAAAATGCAGGACCTTGCAAAAATAATACAGGAATTCTCTTGTGAAAGAGATTTGAAACATGGTTTGTGGCCTTTTTCTGTTGCACTTAAATAAAATCGAGGGGCACCAAATGTTTTCATATCTTTCCTAATTAGAAAATGGAATCCGCCTGTGTGTCACTTAAATCTAGCTGTTCTGTGAAGGCCTCAAAGGTTTGATAGAGGACATTTGTAAAGAACCATCTTGAAGACCAAGGAATACAGCAGACGGCCAGGGATAACGTTGTGAATATTTTAAAGAAATGTGAGAACCAGCTTATGTATTCATCCAACAGATCCATGGGTAATCCCTTAGATAACTACTTGCTTACAGAATGAAGACGTATTATATTTATGTGACAAATATTTTAGCGATTATTAGTTCTACAATCTGATTTATTTACAAATTATGTCTCTTTTTTGTCACTTTCCTCTCAACAGCCCAGATCTAGGATTCTCTGAGATGCATTGTATGTCTGGACACTCAAATTTTGTATCTTGCGTATGCGTCATTGCACCCAATGAAACGTACCCCCGAGGGCTGATTGCCAGTGGTGGGAATGATAACAACATTTGTGTTTTTACTCTGGACCGGCCGCAGCCCCTCTACACCTTAGAAGGTCACAAAAATACAGGTGCGATTTCACTCATTTGTTTGCATCAGGAACGTTGACAATGCGTGTTGTAATATACACATATTTTTTTCAGTTTGCACTTTGTCCTCTGGGAAATTTGGAACGCTTTTGAGTGGCTCCTGGGACACGACGGCCAAAGTCTGGCTCAACGAGAAGTGCATGATGACTTTGCAGGTATGCAAAGTTTGTTTGTTTTTTGGTTTTTTCCAAGTTTCGTTTTTCATTGAAGCACTGAAAACTCAGTCATTCATTGAAAATATTCTGAAAAACTCAATTGATTAAAGTTGATTTAATACTAGAAGAGATATTTTATATCCTTCAAGCAAATGTGTTCTTTTTAATTTCCTTTTGATTTTAATATTTTAAACTCTCCTATCTCTGATTAAGTCCTAATTATTATTGAGTGGCAGATCAGTTTTATCTGATCGAGCTGTTCGATATTTTTTGTATTATTATATTAGATGACCTGAAAACAGCCTGTTGAAGGTTTGCTTTGAAAGTGAAAGGTCATCGTGCACTGACTGATCTCTCTACAGGGACACACTGCGGCTGTGTGGGCAGTGACCATCCTACCTGAACAAGGCCTCATGCTTTCAGGATCAGCAGATAAGACCATAAAGCTTTGGAAGGCTGGCCGATGTGAGCGAACGTTTACAGGTGAATCTTTTATCGGGCCATCTTCATCTTTCTTTTACTAGAAAGGTGCATTGCATATTTTTTCTTTTTATTTCACCTCAGAAGCATAGCTGAACATAAAGTTATATTGATAATTCAATTTTATAAGTAATTAGTGCCGCAGCTTTTTAATTTTCCAAATTTTTGGCTGTAAATGAAACATATCCAAATAATTCTTAGGTTAATTTTCATTTTTTCCTTTGTTCGCGAGGACACACATTTGTTTTTTTTTGTTTTTTTTAAAGCAAGTTAAATGTTAAGAGTTAAATGTAACACTAACATTCCAAACTGTTCAGCTGAACCAAATAATGATAATGCAAGATAATCAAGGTTGAAATTGGGAATGTAGTTGATAAATCATTTTAAAAAAATGAAAGTTTTCAGAAGGGAACTTTTCTATTATGGGATATCACCAAACAATTTGAACAGCTGTTTTTTGTAAGTCAATTTTTAAAAATATGCTTGAAAGTAACACATGAAACTACATCAATGAAAATCACCACATATTAAAGCGATTCGAAGTGATTATACTCGATGAGATGTTATCTGAAAGGCTGAAAGGAACTTTAAGACATAGTTCCATGAATAAGTATTCACACTGCTTATTCATTTCTTGCATATTTTGTCAAGTTACAAACACAAAATTCAGTGTATTTTATTTTAATCATGTAATACAGCAACACAAATTGGTGCGTACCTGTGAAGTGGAAGAAAAATTAATAGTTTGGTGTGCGCGTTGTGGGAGTCTAATGCTTATCAAAGCTTATGTGTTTCACTTTAGGACATGAGGATTGTGTAAGGGGACTGGCAGTCATCAGCAACACAGAGTTCTTATCCTGCAGCAATGACACAAGTATCCGAAGGTGGCAGGTGACGGGCGAATGCATACAGGTCTATTACAGTCACACCAACTACATCTACAGTCTTGGCGTCTTCCCCAATAGCCAAGGTTTGTTTACTATATCCATGTTTCAAAGATTTGGATCCATTCACGTGCAAACTGGCCCTGAATTATCATCTCAATTTGAGATTGTTTGGACTAAATTGGATTGTAAAAAGCTATGGAATGCTAGGCGATTGCTTCATTTATTTCTATCAAGCATGTGGCAACAGTAAAGAGGACCAACTTTTTTTTAAGAGGACCACACCTCCATCAGAACCAGACTCAGAATGAGAGATCGTCTGTCTCGACTAATGCCTGGTTCACACATTTAACATTTTGATTTATCATCCGGTTCTCATTTCTGATAAGGATGCTCCGATTGGCACAATGTCTCTGAAGATAATTTTATCAGATGTTTCTGCTATGTGTGGTGTGTTAAAAAATGATCTGGTGTGAGAGTTCCCATCTGACATCTGAATGTTGTGAGTGAAATTTGTTAGTGTATTATCTGTCGTGTGGCTTTACACAAACCTGTTACACCTATGATTTTATTTATTTTTATCATCATCTGAAAAACAAATCGAAAACTTTAAATCTTGCGATGTGAACACAAAGAACAAAATGCAGTAATTCTGGATGAGGAATACTTTTTATGGGTGGGGGGGAGCTCAAAGAGAACAGACCATGTTATTGACATTAAATGTGTTGTTGCTCTGTCCAGAGAAGTGAAGCAGAGAAAACAGAAGCACAAAGCCAGGAGCACTTACTATGAAAACACGTCTTTTATCTGACACTAAATCTAATGCTGATGTGGTTTCGTCTCAGATTTTGTAAGCACAGGAGAGGACAGGTCGTTAAGGATATGGAGGCAAGGGGAGTGCTGCCAGACCATCCGTTTCCCGGCCCAGTCAGTCTGGTGCTGCTGTGTTCTACCTAATGGCGACATTGCTGTTGGTGCCAGGTAATGGCATCCAATCCACTCTGAAGGTTTTTTTTTTATTATTATTACTTGCTCTTTTGTTTTATTTTCTGAAATCCTTCCTCTTTGCCCACAGCGATGGCATTATTCGCATTTTTACGGAAGCTGAGGACCGCATGGCAAGCGCCGAAGACCTACAGGCCTTTGAGGACGAGCTCTCCAAAGCCACCATAGACCCGAAGACGGGGGATCTTGGAGACATCAAACTGGAAGACCTTCCTGGCAGAGAACACCTAAACGAGCCCGGTAGGAATATTTTTATCAGATGGCATCGGTGCATATTTTTTTACCCACGTTAGATTAACATTAAATCTATTACAGGGAATCGCGACGGGCAGACACGTTTGATCAAAGATGGACAGAAGGTGGAGGCGTACCAGTGGAGCGTCAGCGACGGCCGCTGGGTGAAAATCGGGGACGTGGTCGGCGGCTCCAACCAGCAGACCTCTAAGAGCGTCGTGTACGAAGGAAAGGTAAGACGACAAGCTGAGCGCTGCGGAGAAGAACGCTGCACCAGAGCTCTGACTGACGAGTCGCCTTCTGGCCTCAGGAGTACGACTACGTCTTCACCATCGACGTGAACGAGGAAGGGCCGTCCATGAAGCTGCCTTACAACATGACCGACGACCCCTGGCTGGTGGCGCACAACTTCCTGCAGAAACATGACCTCAGCCCCATGTTCCTCGACCAAGTTGCTAATTTCATTATCGAGAACACTAAAGGACACGTGGTGGGTCCTGCTCAGATCGGTGGTGGCGATCCGTTCACAGGTGAGGCAGTTAGCCAGAAATGGAACTCAACTTCTGTTTCCCAGATTGAGAGTTTTACGTCTAATTTCCGACTTGTTAGCCAATTCCATTTTGTCTTCAATAACTATAAAATAGTAAGAAATAAGAGCCACGTTGTTTTTCTTTTTTCTCCTGCCCTAAATGGTGCATTTCTTACATTAGAAGCACAGGTGACATCAAAAAACAGCTTTACAATCATTAGAAAACAAAGACAAAACCATCATGGATCAGCCTTTTAGAAAGGGGACAACAATCTGTGTGTTTTCTCTAGAGAATGTAGATCTCTAGATCTACATTAATACAAATTTAACCTGTCCAGCCCAGGTGGCTGATGCAAAAGGAAACTTTTTATTTGTGATCGGGGGAAAATTATTTAAAGATATTTTTTATATATAATGGAAAATGTTAAGTACAACACAAAGTGTTTGTCTTTTTATGATTAAGCTTAAATAATACATATAACCACGTCTATCCAGAGACTTTGGTACACCCAAATCGGCTCTTGGTTAATTTATTAAACGTGGCTAAATATAGCAAGTGTTTTGAAAGAAAAGTTTTGGATAAAAACAAACAAATGAAACAACTTTATTGGCCTGATTTTAATTTTATTTTCTTCCCCTACAAGAACTTTTGACACAACGATTTTGGCACACTTGACAAAAAGTTTGGACTCCCCTGCTCTAATCAGAGGTTGTTCTAGACTTTTCCATGGTCTGTCATTTTGACTGATGTGGCCAAAAAAGTAGGCTACACACAGTTTTATAAATCCTACATAAAACTTTTCATTTTAGGAAATTACACACCAGAATCTATTCTGGTCTTTCACATGAGGTCTATTGTACTGTACATGTTCACCTTCGTGACTGAAATCTTACCTTTTAAACCGTTTGTGTATTTTTGTGGCAGGAGGATCTCGATATGTTCCTGGCTCATCTAACGATGACTCCGGCTTCGGCGCAGATCCTTTTACAGGTCAGACTGTTCACTGCTGGGCTTTTTCACATTATGAGCGTTACTGGTGAATATGGTTCCACTGCCTTGTTTGTTCTACTCACAGGCGCTGGCCGCTACATCCCAGGGTCAAGTTCCAACGCCAGCGCTCCTTCAGGTGTGGCAGATCCATTTACTGGTGAGTTACTCCCTGGTTGACCATCTGGAATATGAGAAACAAGGGAGCTAAGGAAGTCGTAAACACTCACTAGATGTAAACCTTTTAAATTATATCCAGAAAATCTTTGAGGCTTTCCTTCATTGTAGTTCTCTGGCATAGAATGAATAAACCAAAACCTGCTTTGGTCTTCTACACATCTTCACCTCTGACCTGTCTGATGTGTTTTTTTGGTTTTCATTATTTTTTATTTCTTTACTAACTTTTCTTCTCTAACAAGCCTCTGAGAACACTTTCACAGAACACTGTGAAAGTGATCTCAGATTCATACTGAGATTGAATTGTGAAGTAAATACAATCTTGCAGACTTCTGCAGGAGATTTGTTTTCTTCAGAAATGGATTTTATCCAGGGGTTTTAGTGAAAAGGTTGTTGAATTCACACCAAACTTTTCAGGCCTTTTATTTGTAAAAGAAAAAAAAAGTTTGTAATTTGTTTGTTGGATCTGTTACCTTGTTGGAAAAACTAGCAGACCCATGAGAAACCATGTTGCACAAACTGTTTCATAGCCTCAGTAATCTAAATGTACTTCAGCTTTGGCATAACATAGGATAAATCAGAAAACTGATTTCAGAGTTGGATTTTGCACTTACTGGATCTGACTCTCTGCTCTGCAGGAAAAGGCGCGTACTCCTCAGCAGCCCAGAGACCGACCTCAACTAATATCTACTTCCCTAAAACTGACGGCGTGACCTTTGAGCAAGCCAATGCCCCTCAGATTATCTGTGAGTTGCCGGAATGCAGATGTGAACATTTTGTCGCTGTTCTTGTTGCCATTCGTCAAGTCAGCCTAAATTACAGCTGACATTATTGCTAAAGTTAGTATTTTAGAGATTTAAACACATTTTTAACTTGCAAGCTAATATTCCTTATGTTTTTGTTTTTGTTCAGGTGAACTATTGCATGCACTACTCAGTTTTTAACTTATTTAATGTTTAATCTGTAATCTTATAAAGGCAGAGAGATGAGTTTCAAGCTGAAAATTGACTGAATAAATCTTCAGTCCTGAAAAATCACATTTTGTTTCATAGGAGAAATTATTTCCCTTCCTAATGGTTGTTGTTTTGCTGTTTCCAAAGCCAAGCTAAAGGAGCTGAATGTAGGGGCCCCTCCAGAGCACAAGCTCTCTGACGACACCATGGAAAGCCTTGAGCAGCTGCTGCTGGTGGTGTGTGGGGCGAACTCACCTGAACCTCCTCCTACTATTCAGCAGATCGGCCTCCTCTGGAAGGTCTCGCATTGGCCTGAAGGTAAAAAGTCATCTTTTGAATGCTACTCCCCCTTCATTTATTTTCCATCACAACAAAACAAAACAAAAAACCTCTATTCTACTTTGCTTTTCTTTTCTTTTTTTTTTGTGGATTGTAGATATTGTGTTCCCTGTCCTGGACATCTTGAGGCTTGCTGTACGCCACCCGCAGGTTAATGAGAGCCTCTGCGGCGAGGCAGAAGGCGTCCAGCTGTGCAACCACCTGCTGAGCCTGATGAGGCCTGAGGGTCGCCCCGCCAACCAGCTGCTGGCGCTGCGCACCCTGTGCAACAGCTTCAGCGGCAGACACGGCCGAGCTCTCCTCATGTCGCAGCGCGAAGCCGTGCTGTCGCGCGCCGCCGACCTGGCCTCCGTCTACAACAAGAACATCCACATCGCCCTGGCAACTTTAGTGCTGAACTACGCTGGCTGCTTTCACATTCAGCCCGACCTGGACGCCAAGGCTCAGTGTCTGTCCGTGGCCAGCAGGGCCCTGGAGACGGTTCAGGACAAGGAGGCTATATTTAGGCTGCTTGTTGCCTTGGGAACCACGGTGGCCTCGGACCAGACGGCCCAGGACTTGGCGCGCTCCCTGGGCGTCGGCTCTCAGATTTCCAAGTACTCCACAGTGTCGGAGCCGTCGAAGCTGGGCGAGTGTTGCCAGCTGGTTTTAAAAGAACTACAATGATGAGAAAAATTAGAGATAAGAGGAGCGCTTCTTTCTGATACTCTGTTGTCCTTATACAGTCTGATTGAGATGGAAATACTACACTTGTCTCACCTGTATGGCCTGCAATAAAAAGAGCAAACTTTCTTTGTACATTTAGTCTGTGTTTTATTCATACAGCCTGCCATCTGTTTTTATTTATAAAAGAAATATAATATATTTTATAAAGTTCCAATGTATTGTAAGCCACCTCAATTATCCTGTTACACTTTAACTTTGATCACACATGCAGGAAGTGCAAGGAAAATAGATTCATATTGGAGCCAAAGTCCTCCATGTCATCTCAATGTTGAAATTTCTGCCCTTTGTCACCGTCTTATTTTATAGTACAGTCCACCACTGTGTGTGGGGTGGGGAATGGAAATGTCTGGGACTGAGAGGTGTTCTCTCTTTTTTTTTTTAAAGAGATTGTTTCATACAATCATGGGGAGTAGAAAGATTGTGTGAGGAATGCCCAAAAGATGTGATGTTTTCTTTGAAAGTAGAAGTATGGAGAGAATGTTTGAAGTTGCTCTGTGTGTTGGTGAATCAGAACATGATGGGTGCCTGGAGAGGTACAGAACCTCTGAGAATTAGTGTCATATACAATGTATATATATTTCACACCCGAATGTATACTCTGATTGTGAAGGGGAGAAGGTGAGGTGAGAAGACACCAACGGTTGTAACTACATTCTGTTTTTGGTTTGGATCGGAAGACATAGAGAATAAAAAAAGACTCAAATTATATTTTCGTCTTTTTCTGCTGACTTCCACAGATGCTTTTATTTTACAAGCTTTTCCACCACCTGATGTACTTTCAAACAACATCCGGGTAATGATTGGAAAAATTGGCGGTTTGTGTTCGTGCTGCTGTCCTGTTCCTGTTTCTATCCGAGAAAGATTGAAACAGAGGCGTTGTTTTCAGTGGTTGTGAGTGCTACGGGGACAAAAATCGATAGTGTGCTGGGTTTTATTGTCATTTCAAGTGGATTAAATGTTTGGAGTTTTGCCTCCCTTTCAACAGAGAGTAAACGTTGAAGTTAACGGCTAGCTAACACGGTAGCTAGCCGTGGCTTTGGGTGCTTAAAGAAGATAAAGCAGACTGCTCCAGCTCCGAGTCATGGCCAGCTCGATCCCAATGCAGAAGAAAAACGGACAGTATCTGTGGTTTGCTCTTCTCGGTTTGGGATTCCAGCCAGTCAACATAAAACATCTCAACCTTGGACCGTAAGTTTATTATTTTTGGTTGATGAGAACCAGACCGCTTAAAGTCCTTGTTTTCGCTCAGGCTAAACTTAGGCTAAAGCTTAGCACATTGCTTAAAGATTCTTTAAAACATATTTTATGGCGTGTATGGTTTGAAATACACTTTGTGATTCCTGAAAACTCAAAATAAAACATACAAACGTGTTTCGTATGTTGACAACCTTCGGTGTTTGAAACGTTGATCGTGTTTTTTGTGTTTTGACAAATTTGTCACTCTTGATGCAACTTCGAGTTTAACTCATAAAACTACCTTATGAGTTTTATAAGGTAGTCCCCGATTAAATAAGTTCTTCAGAAACAGAAACGACTCTTTACGTCCTGAAAAGGATGCTAACTGTCATCTTTAATGTTTCTGGTCGTGTTTACTGTTCTGCTGTGGCGAGCAGGAATATGTTCAACAAACCGAACAAAGAGGCCTTCTACTTGGTGACCCGTTTCCTGTTGGAGAAACTCAATCCTGTTCGCTTTCATGAATCGTACAGGTAAAGGTAGGATGTGTGATCAGTTATTGGTACTCAATCAAAAAATTCTGTACTATAACGGATGTACTTTGCTTTAGGCACTGCTGGCCTGTTGTGAATCACAAAGCGGATGCTGAGTTCCGGAAGGTTACTTGTACCTGGCTGAGGGAAATCATGGTAAAATTTATAGTTTACTTAATATTATATATTAATGCTTATGTTCAAATATTTTAAAAGGGGGAATAAACAACTTACAATGAATTCTGCTTAAAGCTTTTTTCTAAAAGTTTCATTTAGTTTACTTTAGTTCAGCCTTACTTCCTTTAATTTTTGTCACTGACAAATGGAAGCTGTTAGCCCTTGTTTAAAATGTTTTTTTCCCCACTGGAAAACTAAGATACTTTTAATTCTTAGTGTAATGATTCTTCAAAGCTTTTTTATTTTTTAGTTGTTTTTTTTTTAACTGGTGGCTGCAGACGAAGCAAACTTTGTCAAGCCCCATCCATCCGGTTTCTTGAGAAAGCTCATCCACTTTGAGCTTTATCACGTTTTGCTTTGCATGAAGCGTTCTCATGGGTGCAAATTAGATATTTACCCTGAATTTTTCATCGAACCTCAAAAATTATGTGTTAAATTAAAATTTCCTGCCAGTTGGCCTGAACACAACACAGTACGGGGACAAAAATTAAGTGATTTCCTTGTTCACATGCGATTGTTCTCCATGTGATTTCCTCCAGGATGAAATGGCCAACGCTGGATCTAAAGTGGTGATGTCACTGTTTCTGTCCCCTGGTGGTCCAAAGTTTGTCAGCTTGATGCTTTATTTGGCCACCCATGTGATGCA
This sequence comes from Brachyrhaphis terrabensis, assembly GCA_903067065.1. NCBI lineage: Eukaryota > Metazoa > Chordata > Actinopteri > Cyprinodontiformes > Poeciliidae > Brachyrhaphis > Brachyrhaphis terrabensis. The sequence continues at coordinate 21,115 of CAEGAG010163075.1, read as the reverse complement.
GCAGGACATGAAAACGTTTGTCACAGGTAGAGCTTGTGGAGAACTCTATCATCAATTAACCTACTCTCTGCAGCTTATGGTTTTCCTTCCATTAGAACTTTAACTTCCTGTCTCGTTGTCAGATAAGAGTTGGGCTCCTGAGGCTGCAGCCATCCCTGCATCCACCCCACATGTAGCAGTAGAAAGGCTGAATCTTGTGCGCAGCAGGTTTTTGAAAGCCGCAGTGGATCAGGATCGTTTTCTCCATGACTACCAAAGACAAGCTCAGTAAGTCGTTCAACCTCGCATCAGAGAGGTTTTGTCTTTTTTCTCATTTCCCTGTTTTGTTTTGTTTTTTTTCTTTAAATTTGATTAGTTTTACTTTCTGTTTCTTGTCTCATCTGTTCAACATAATTTAATCAGGTGGAGGTCACTGTGTAGCAGCTGAAGCTATTTTCAATCAGCAAACTCCACCCACATACTTTCTTTTAACAGCAGCCTTTTCCATTCCCCATCAACAGGCATTGGAAAACAGGAAAATCTCTTCCTTTGTTGCATTTTATACATATCTTCTATTTCTGTTTTAAATTTTAGGGCCGTGGTTAAGTCCATGAGAGACCTCAAAGTGGAGGGTTCCAAGTACGATCAGCTCCTAAAGTAGGTTGACTTTGTTTCCTTGAAGTTTCTGCTAGTTGTTCAGCATCACATTGAGGGTTTTCTTTCTCTCAGGCGTCACGTTTCTGAACCTCCCTGGGACGCCGATTCCTTCTCTGAGAAGATTAAAAAGGTACAGGATGGTTTTACACAACTGAAGCATGTTGTAATTCTGCCTTTCTAAATCAGCGCATAAAGTTGCCAGACATAAAGAGGTGCAGCGATTTAAAAATAGACTTTCCATAAATGGCTCTGAATTTTTTTGATTTTTATATCCTAATGTCTTGTCTACTTTTCTGCCAGCTTAAATTTATCACCTTTTATGTTTGAAGTATATTTTTAGAATTTTGATGTAATTCCGGTGTTTCCTCATCTGTGAATGATTGCATGATTAAATCTGAGAATTTCGGTGATTTGTACATTTATTTTAAATTCTTTATAAAACTCTGTTGCGTTAGACTTTGTGAAAAGTTGCATTAAAAGTTGAACTAAAGCTCCACCTGCCCTCCTTTTTCCCCTTTAAGGTTCGTTCTTTGTGGTCAGCCATCGAAGGAATGCTCTCCGCTATCAAGGAGCAGCAGGCGGCAGTGAAAAGCGTTTTGAAAGGAGATGTGGATCAGTACGTCCTAGATGGGACAAACCGAGTCCTCAAGCTTCCTCGTTGTCTAATGGACAGAATCGAGCGTCTTCCACATCAGGTGAGAATCTGAGTAAACGGCTGGATTTGTATTTGTTAGTATTAGCATCATGACACAGCCTTTATGTCGTTCAAGAAGGTTCTGTGTCTCAGAAGTTTGCAAATTCACTCTGGGATGAATACCTTAACTCTTTAATGTAATTTTCATCATTACATTAGAAGGAAACTGGCTGGGTTACTGGGAGGTTTTGCTACTGGAGGAACCAGCGCACATTTAATGGTTCTTTTAAAGGGAAAATGACTCGGAGCATACCACCATGATTACAATTCAATTTCTTTATATATATAAAATATATATATTTTTTCATAATATATATATATTATGAAAAATTACAGATGACAGTACTTATTTGCAGAACTTTTATTTCATTCATCCGTTCTGGGAGTCGACCTGAATTCAAAGTCCAACTAAACACAAGATGGTGGCTCTGGTTGGGCTGTCATCACTGAACTACTGAAGAAATACAGATTTTCCAAAAATCTTCAGATCAGAAAATTCAGTTTGATGGAAACTGATTTATCTACTATTTGTAAGTGTGTGTGTAAAACTTTGCACTTAAATTAATCTGACTTATTAAACAGCATCAGTCTCGTTGACTGTAATTTTAAAACTTACAGTTTCAGTATTCCAGTATTAGATTTGTTTCATCCTCTGTTCTACTGGGGGCTATTCTTCTAATATTGTGTAAAAGTGCTCTAATCTAAAAAGTCTCTGCCTCCCCCCAGTTAACTTCAGGCAGTGTGTATGAGGCGGGCCAGCTGAACCTCCTGTGTGTGATGGAGCTGTTGAATCACGCGCTGCAGCTCCTGAAGGAGGAGCGGAGTCGGGTCTCTCCTGCTGCAGAGCCCCCGCCCGCTGCGCGCCGCCTTCAGGAACATTTCCACCAGATGTCCCGGGTGCTGCAGGACCTGCACCTCATAAGGTCAGCACCGCTAACTCAATTGGAAAGCACTTAAGTCAGCTTCTGTTTTTAGTGTGCTCTATAAAAGTCACAGAAGTTTTTTTTTTTTTTCTTTCTTCCCCTTCTTCGTCTGTATCTGAAAGTTGGGCATTCTGCTGTGTTATTTCTTCAGGCAGAAACTTTCCAAAGAGGAAATTCCAGAAGTCAGGAGTGCCATCACAGAGCTTCAGGCCGAATGGGACCAGAGGTGGATGCAAACGCTGAAAGAAAAACCCCTCGTGTCTTTCCTGAATGAAGATCCTGTGAGTTGACCCTCCAGACTCTGACAGGATTTATCCAGTTCCACTCACCCTGCAGCTGAATCTTTGTTGTTGTTGTTTTTTTTTTTTTTTCTTTTAGGCTCTCGGTTTCCTTTCACCGATGGCTCCGTTGTCTTTTGAACCGGCGCCTGAGGCTTCTTATAGCCATAGCGTCTTTTCTCAGTTTCCTGCAAAATTTCTTGGTGAGCAGAGTTAGAATGCTTCTCCAAATCAGTTTTATGTTTTTATAAAAAATGTGTTGTTTTTAATTGCTTGATTTCAGAAGATGAGCCTGCAGAGATTGAGTCGACGGAAGATGTGAAAACACGTCTTGACATCAGAAGGTAAGCCGGCTGAGCGGCTGCTGATGGGAGGCAGATACCTGGACAGACCCAAGCAGTGGTCTGTCTGTCACTAGCCCTCCCCAGAGTATCCCTGCTTTCTGATGACCGCGGCGAATTGAGAGAAATCGCCACGGACAGATACGGAGCAGACACTTTGACATGTTTGTTTAAATTTAATCAGTCCTAAAGCCTTCATTATGTTTGTTACAGGAAAGCTTACTTATCAGATGGAGCCATTTCCATCAGTAGCTATAGTGCATTGTTTGCTCAGTTGTAAAGCCTTTTTTTTTCTCTGTTTTTAGAAGCATAGATGTCTTGAAATGTTGTGATTCTGTAAAATGCCATCGATTTGAAGCCTTTTCCACATTTAACTACTGGTAAACTGATAAATCAGCTCTGATTCTTTTAATTTTGTGAGATCTGCCCATAGTTGAATGAGAAATGTTCTTATTTCAGACAACAGAAAAGGTAATGTCCAAATTTGGCAGATCAGTCTTTAAATATTAGAGTAGTTTTTAATGTGTTACAGAATATCCTGCTCAACTAAAAACTGATTAAACAAACTGAACATGCGCTGCTTCCAGAATTGTTCACGCCCTTAAACTGGTACCTTAAACATTATGTTTTGAAGACAATCAAAATGTAGATAATTTATAATTGCTCTCTAGCTGCCTCATTGCACCAGGTTAGCTTTACCTGAGCTAACCTGGGCTAAAAAATGTTAACATTTTTGAGCACAATATATTTAAAATGATTCCTTTCTTAGTTCAACTGTGTCCGGTTCCTCTGAACGTCCCATCATCCCTCAAGTATCGAGGGCAAACGCGTCTCTGGATTGGCTTTTTGACACTTCGGCATCACCGCCGCAAAAGCCTTCAGTTGTCCTGCCGCTGCCTCAGGTAAGTGCTGCTTAAAAATCCAATTGTATTGGATTTACTCTGTTTTCATTATGTCTTTAATTATTCACACCAGGCCAACATTTGCAAGACAACCCATCAGATGGTGGCGCCACTGAAGACAAAAACTGAGATTTTAGACTTGGAGCATGAAAACCTCGCTGATCAGGTAGGTTGATGGCTGCTGTCAGAAATGATTACAAAATCGTTTTTAATAATGCTGTACAATCATTTCTCATTAGTTTGCAGAGGCTGTAACTACGACCAGTCCTCCTGAGGCTGGAGTGAGGGGCTTGGCGGGTCTCCTCAGCAACCTTCAGAAGGATCCCTTCACTGCTAGGAAGCAGCTGCCGCGCACACCAGAGAGCTTAAGTGAGTTAAAACATCTCTGGTTGCAATATGAAATGTTAGAGTTCCATGTATTCGCCTGGGACTTGTGTGACAAACCAATATAAAGTAGGGAAATGATACTTTAAAGGTCTTAACAAATGTAGTTTTAGGTCTGGACTTTGACTAGACCAAGGGCCTGCAACCTGTGGTTCCAGAACCACAGGTGATCCCTTCACTTCTTACAAAATAGGAAAATGGGCTTTTGATTTGGGATCCAACAAGAAATTGTCATTTTTCTGAGTTTTTCCGTAGGTACTTATGCAAAATCTGCATTTAATATCAACAATGGCAACCTTTGTTGCCATTGCAACAAAAGTAACTAGCTTCATACTATGCTGACCAATCAAAGGCTCACATCATTCTAATAATTCAAGTTATTTTCTTTTTTAGAATTTCTTGTATAATTTTTCTAAAACCTGAAAATTGAGTCACTTTAGTTTAATTCGTATACATTTTTATGCAGTACATATTTATAATATTTTTATTTTTTGCACCTCTAGGTGAGTTTGATTTTGTAGGTTTTGGGGTAAAAAGTGGCTCTTTAAATGGAAAAGCTTTCTGACCCTTGGACTAGGCCATTCTAACGCATGAATATGCCTTAAAACAAACTGTTCTATAGTTTGGGATGCTGTCCTGCTGTCAGCTGAACCTCTGCCTCAGGTCTCTGGCTGTCAAACAGATTCTTAACTTTCTCCCTGCTAAAGGAAGGCTATCCACAGCATGATGCTGCCACCTCCTATGGTTCACTCACTGTTGTGTAATCTTGTAACATGGCAAACTGTCTTCATAAGATGTTCTCTTTAAATATTTAATAAAGTATTTTTCCTTGTACTTTTATTTTTTTTTTTTAAGTAATGGATGTGAAAAGCTCCTGGAGAAAAGCCGTTGAAGAGGACGAAGCTAAAAAAGCGTCCTGGTCAGCCAAGCTGCAGGACAGCATTACGGACCGACTCAGTCCTGTCGGCCGGCTGCAGGATGCCATCCCTGACGCTTCCGCCCAGACGCTCGCAGATCAGAGCAGCTCCTCTTTCTGCAAACAGCTCGTCTTCCCAAAGTCTCCTCCCCTCTGGGACACCTTGAACACCGAGGTCCACGACAGCCCGAGCGGCACCGGCAGCAGCGCCATTCAGTTCAGCCTCGACTACGAAACCCTGCCTGAAATGCCAAGCTGCGACAGTCTGGAACTCGAGGACGAAGCTGTGGCTCTGACGAGCGAGGAAGACGAAGAGGTGCTCGTCCCCGCCTTAAAGACAAAGCTAAATCAGACCTTACTGACCTCACCAGATTACAAGACGTCTCGTGTGGAGGACAGCTGGCTGGCTGAACCTGCAGCATCAGAAGGGAACCGCAACAAGGTGTTTTCTCTGGACTCGGCGGATTCACCGCCAACGAAGCAAGAATACAGCCTGCCGACTCTAATCACCTTCTCCCCGATAGATGACATGAAATGTTAGCTGCATTTAAGAGAAACCTCCTTGTTCTCTTTAAAAGTTTGGACTCTTAATTCTAATTTGTGTTGTGCTTGAAATGTATAGAACTGTAAAAATTAAACGTCTGTTGCACTCTGGCTTGGCTCTAATTTGGGCCGAGTGAATAATTCATGAACTGGTTCAATAAACAGATTAGTTGATTTATAACTTCTAACCTTTCTCATCCTAAGTAGCTCAATGTGGAGGAAAATGTGAATAAATTGCACTTTGCAAATTTAAAACTTGTGTTGAACTAACTTCTGAAAACATTATTGAAGCTTTGCAAAAAAAAAAATAAATCTTAATGAACTGAAGTTAATTTTGGTTGGGAGGCTGAAACACCTGTGAGCAAATCAGTGAAGGCCTGAACGTTTTCATACTAACCCTCTGAAATTTTAATTAAAGTTAAAAACAAAGGCAACTTTAAGAAGCCGTGACACTTGTTCCTCTTGTAGTTCCACCCTTTGGAGGATGGGGGCGTGAGGAGCTGCAGAAACAAGGTGGCGTAGTAAAAAGTCAAGGTGGCGCAAAACCTCGAGAGAAAACAGGAAGTCTATATTACCCATTAGTCTCGCTTTGGATTTGAACTTGAAGCGAATGTTACTGCTACTTTTAAATTAATAGCGTTCCGTTTGCCACATGCGCGATAAAACAACTGATTTTTTTTTTTAACAGTTTTTAGACTGGCTGTTTAAATGAGTATGAAGGATATTTCTCTAAAACGCTACAAATTTGGAAATATACCCTTGTCCCACAGTGGGGAAGTTTGTATGTGACAGCAGGAAAGCGACAATCAAGACATGTTCACACAAAAGTACAAAAATCATTAAACTAAATTAGTATGGTGTACAGGAAAGACAACAAAATACTGTGCAGTTATCAAAAACTGCATATTCCGATCCAAGGAATATGCAACTGGGCATTAAAGTACAAAAAAATGTGCATTAAAAGACAATTCACAATATGTGAAAAATAAAACTGCAGCAGAAATTATTCAGAATCGATCATTTAAATTTGGAGCAGAGCAGATAAGCGGAAGTCAAAACTCATCACAGGCATGAGTTGTTCAGTTTCTTTATTTTTATTTAGTCATTGCTTTCCTTGGTTGAAATGGTTATGCAACAGCTAATATTTGGTTAAATGACCCTTTCAGGTTTCACCTTGATGAGCTCTTACCTTTTGCCACCAACAAGCTAAACAGTCCCACAGCATGACAGGTCTACCACCTTTCTTCACAGAACAGTGCTCTAATGTTTAAAAGCCTCACCGATTTCTCCAGAACAGCCCAGTCTTTGTCTTGTCTGACTATAAGACTTTTTCCTCTAGAGGGAGTTACATTTTTGTAGCAGTGGTTTCTGTTCTTGGTCAGGACCTTGTCATTTATAGCCGTGCTATAAATGCCACGCTTGTTTCACCCTGAACACTCACCAGTGTTTCAGCAGTTTCCAGTTAATTGTAGAATTGAAACTTGGTGGTTAATTTGTTCCTGAAAACTGAAGCAAATTTTCTTTATCCTCAGGGAAAAGTTTTGGCTTTCTTACAGTCCAGACCTTCCCAAAGTGGCTACGAATCTGAACAACTAGTAGTGAAGATCTTGGCTCCCAAAGACTTCTACAACTGAGGTAAACCTACAGCTATACAACTATAATATTGTTGTCTTATACTGAATAACTTATAAAGGAAGCTTTGTTTTAAGCACATTATAAATGTAATTTTTAATTGAATTGTGAAATTTAATTATATTATGAATTACTGACACATTATATAATTTTAGGTAACTTATTCAATACTTTTAAAACATTTTTTTTAAATTTCAAAGCAACACATTATTATTCATTGATTTATTTAATTTTTCTTTTTGATCAATAAAATATTTTTGAATAATTGAATTGAATTTGCAGGATTGTGTTACTTTTGGGCTTTCATACAACAAAAAGAACAAAAGCTAAAAATGAATAAATAAAGTGTAAAAAATTGCATAATAAACGTATGAAGTACGATTAGATCATTAACAATTAGACAATTTTTTGATAGCACATAATGAATTCAGATTTTAATTAATAATTGTGGATTTCAATTACGTGATCAATTATTGGCGTATTCATATTATGTTAAAATAATTTATTAAATGCATTGAAAATGTAAAGTAACTCAAAAATATTTAGCTTTTTTTTTTCAATTTATTTAAAATTTAATTATTTTATTTATTTATTGCGATGTACCCCGCCTCTAGCCAAAAAATCCCCCTCCCAATGAAAACGTTTGAATTTTATTTTGAAAAGAACTTCCGGAAGCACCCGTTCATACGTACGTCGGCTTACTAACAGTTTTGGCAAGTAGCCCGTGTCAGTTAAAGTAGGGACAGGCTGTGGCCGCTCCTCTTCGCTGGGCGGTTCCAGGCTGAAAGAGAGAGAGAGAGAGAGAGAGAGAGAGAGAGAGGGGCGTTTAGGAAGAAAGATCGCCTACAAAACTATCAGCGTAGTCACAAAACATGGCGCCTACCTCCGCCGACAACTTCAGATGAAAGTGTGAGAAGAAGTGGCCTGCAAACTTTGATAGGAGTACAAGAACCAGCATCGGCTTCTCTCTGAGCACAAAGTCCTCGACGAAACGGAATACATAAAGCGGTGAAACAGCAAGTTGCCTACATGTCAACATAGTCTCCAGTTGCAGCGTAAACAGCTGGTGAGTTCTCACGTTTTACAATATGGCGCAACTATTGACTAAACGGAGTACGTTGCAGGGATAATAAATGGTAACGAAATTATTTTAAGGAGACTGTCGGTGCTTGTCGGTTGACTTCGGTGTTGCGTCTCCACTTTTCACCGCGGAAAAGAGAGACAGGCAGAGCCACGTATCTCCTCTCAGGAGGAAACTGGCTTTGTTTTGGCCGCGGCGGTGTGTGTTTCCTGCATCGACGTTGACCTAGTTCTGGGTTCGGATGCAACAGTTGGGAACCCAGGAGCCCTTCCTCCTCCTCCTCCTCCTCGGGCCCTCCTTGACGCCTGATAATCTGCCTGTCTGAACCTCCGCAGGTGTCTGCTCTCAGGCGCGATCCCACTCTGAACTTCCTGCTTGAATTTTAATACAACCTTGTGTAACTTACCATTTATGCCAGGTAGGTGTTGATGTTTAACTATGGTAGCGGCTGTGCACATGATGAGGAACTGTTAACTTCCTTTTGAAGTGAGCGACTAGCCTTAATCCAGGTAATTATCACTCTTTATGCGACTCTGTCGGTCTCCCGGCTAAAAGTTATCTTGCCCGAACAGATGCTGACTTATAAAAGCTTGAATTTATTGATTTTTTTTTTTTCCTCAATTACTAAAATTATACCAATAAGGTCAACCCCAGTAATACTTGGATAAATGGTTCTTAGTCTGTTGCAGAGAAACACCTTTTGTTGCCATGAAGATGTGCTTGGCATAATTCTGACTCCACATTTTACCACGGTGTCAGGGCTCCATAATTGTCAATAAAGTTGACATTGGAATCATTTAAAAATCTAATCACTGAACCATTTTTTGTGTGTTTGGCACATTTATTTATTTTTGAACATCTAGTAATTTCCTACTTTCTAATCAAGCTGTTGATTTTAGGTTTTTGTTCTTTGTACCTTACATAGGGCCAGTGCCATTTAAGTGAAACAGATCATTTGCCTGCCACTATCATGCTTGACATTTGGTGCAATGTTCTTAGGCTTTAAATCATCACATTTACTCCTGAAAATGTAATTCTTGTCATTTATTGTGAATTGACTGTAGAAACTGTCTCCATAAGGCATTTATTTGGCTTGTCAGTGTTGGTATCTTCCAACTTTAGATGTGCTTGACGGTGTTGTTTACAGTTTTATTGAAGTTAATAAAACTGTTGATTAGCTGCCTTTCATTGTAGATTTCCAATTTGGATCAGATGGTCAAAAACTTTGGACACAGTTCGGTGATCCAACCAGACAATTATCCTAAGCACACTAGTATGTTTTAAAAGCTAATAATTTGCCAAAACAATCAATTTAAGTGAGACAAACATGGAGCTACATGGCTACAGTGCACACAATCCCAAACATGTTTAAAAAAATAGGTCCTTGCCGAAAAGCTGACCACTTTAAAAGAGACTAAGGAGACAATGATTGATGGTGGTTACACAGTAACAACCCTCTGACGTCTCCTTGACTGACTTCCTAATCATATGGCCAGATTGAGATTTAAAGAGAAGTGGCAAAAGCAAATGAGGTGGATTAGCAGGATATGTTACTACTAATAATGTCTCTGCTGCTCCGATATTGAGCCAGTCATGAAACTGTCACACAACAACCGTCTGCAGTCAGAGGCTTCTTCAGGTTTGCTGGAACACTGACTGCTATCTGAGCATCACCATCCGGAATAACTCTGTAATGATGAGTTACAACAACATTTAATTTCCCTTTGGGATAAGTAAAGTATTTTTAAATTACCGTAAGTTAAAACTCCACAGTTATTGATGTCTGTGCTGATAAGCCTGAGCTTCTGATATGCACTGATAATATATATAGTTTATGTAATCATACGAGTTTGGGAAGCTTTTGTTCCCAACTGTGACTGTGTGGGAGAATAATGAGGACAAATGCTATTAAATCCAGAGCCAAGGTGCCTCGGCTCTTGAGTTTATGCCAGCCGGAGTGAGTGGAAGCCCCAAGGGTAGATTCCTTCTTGATCCTCCTCATCATGGCGTCGGTGATTCATGTGTGTGTGTGTGTGTGCCACTTCCTGGTGTATGTGCATTAAGCATTCCTGGTTTTCTGAATGTGTCGTGCTTTGGCACCTGAGGTTTTCTGCAGGAATGTTGCATCCTGACAGGATAATCATGGAGTGTGAGAAACGCTGAACTCAGAGAGCAAATGCCACGTAGAAACACACACAGCAATAACTTCTCAGCCTACCTCGGCTCGACTCGACAGGGGATGGAAAAGAGGAGTGGACGGACGTAGGGACGGTTGTGCTGCGTCGCTCTGCCACAGGCTGCAGGTGGAAAGTGGGTCATGGCTGCACTGTGGCTTTGTGTACATTGAACTTGCACTTTGTCACCGCCGCTGCTTGTCCTAAGCCTCTGTCAGGTGACTAAGGAAATGAAGTGGGCTGGATAATGGAGCAGCAGGAGCAAGAAGAAGTAGTTGCCAAGGCAGAAGTCAAATAAGGATCTGGATAAGTGTGAGAGTTGCCCCAGGTAATTATTGCGGACAATTGAGATGCAAATTTGAATTTCAAGTGGTTGGTTTTCAGTTTTGACTCGCATTTCAGTTGCTTTAGTTAGATCTCAATTATTATCCCTCAAATAGCATAAAGCATCTACAGCAATTCTCACATCTAACTGCAGATTTTTTGGTATGGAAGTCTAAATTTACACCTATAACTTTAAAAAAAATGTTGCAAACCACTGAGATTAAGACCAAATTAGCTTCTACAGATTTAAAGGAGAAGAAGAGCTACCTTCAGAAATGGGCAATTAAATGTTGCTTTTACTGCTCTGCGTGGTTTTTACCAAGAAAGCATGTGCTTGAACAGGGACTTTCAGACTGCTCACTGCAATAATGGTTTCATTATTATACTCACTTGCACCTTAACTTCCTTGCAAAAAAACAAAACTGAACTCCTGATTTGATTCAATGAATGATTCATTTCTTAACAAATCGAATTCAGGGACTCTATGCGTTTCACTGTATTGAATTGTTAAGTCCTTATTTTTCATTGTGGAAAGATGAGTTTAATCAGCTCTTTTCTTTTCATTCAGCTGTTCAAATCATAGTAGATTTAATATAAATAAATTTACAACTCACGTCATGTTAACAAATAGTCCAATTCATTAAGTTTTCCATATTTTATTATATTAAAACCACAAACGTCAGGGCAGTTTTTTGGGGATTTTATTTAATAAACAAACACAAAGTGTCACAGAATTGTCCAGTTCATAATTAAATGTTTTTTTAGGGTGGCTAAGTCAGACTAGACGAAGAATCTTCAAGCCTTTCCAAGCATCTTGAATTATGTAACTTTATATATGAAGTATTCTCACAGCGTAATGGTGTAGACGTTTTGCATGTAGGCCAGAATGTTCAGTGTGTGTCTCATCTGACCTTGTGGAAAACTGGAAGCAGGACTTTTGACTATTTTTCAGTTTTAGCTTACATTTTATTTACAGTTTCAGTTTCTCTAGAGTCACAAATCACCTTCTTTGTCGCTTCTGATTATTGCTGGTATTATTGCAGACAACCTTTTATTCCACTGACTAGGCACTATGATCCATTGTTAATAGAAATCACCAGCAGGTGTCTGCCTCTGTTTTCCACCTTCAGCCCCTGATGACAGTCGAATGTAGCCAGTTCGGTTTTTTGGGATTGGAAACAGGAAGTATCTGACCACAGAAGCAGGTTGTCTGATTCTGCAAATCCACCCTGACTCTAATCCAAAACACAACCGGCAATTAAGAGACAGGATGTTATTAACTGAGCATGGGAATCTGAAGCCGTATGTTATGAGTGTAAGCAAGAAATTCAGCACTGAAACCAGTTTGGTGGCAGAGTTAGCAAACACACAGAACCTGATCTTGTCCCACACGGTTCACGGTGTTGCTGATCCAGGGTCGTGATCGCCACCAAATCGGTCGTTTTCTCTGAAACCAAACGATTCCTGAGATCCTGAATTTGCTTCAGACTTTTTAATATTTTGCCCTCTGATTTTGAAGAACAGTTGTAAGTGCCTTGTTAATTGTTGGGTAATGAGTTGAGCATTCAGTTTCTTCAGGGTTGAAGATGTTGAGTACTCATAGCAGCTTCAAGCCAGATATTTCAGTGAGTTTATTATATCTTGTTGCTGCTTTTATGCAAGTTTATCATACGAGTTATTTCTTGGCGGTTGCTTAGAAACGGTTTGTAATTATTGATGCCCTGACTTGAAAATGGGGACATCTGATGTTTACTGATATAATATGCATTTCCTTACCCCTTGTACACTGAGAAAAAACAACCACAGCATTGACATTGCTTCTCTGTTCCATTTGAACACTCCACAGTCCTGAGCTGCATCGCTTTTTCAGTCACATGACCAGACAAATAGCACATGACCAGCCCTTTCCCCTTTCTGAAACACATAAACACAAACAACAACAAGATGGAAACCTTGCACTTTGCCTCCCCAAAATATTCCACTTTTTCCCTTTTTTTTTATTTTATTTTTTCTGAATTCCACATTTTTTGTTCTAATAATTTTTTGTCAATTCAAAAAGTTTGTAACTATGGAATGAATTAAACAATTGGACATGTCAATAGCCAAAGAAGTATGCATTTACTGTTCACGTTTCACAAATACAGCAAAGTGCTGTGGTTCAGCAGAACACTGAATTATTACAAGGTATTTAAAACAATTTAATCATCATATTTGCAAAAATAATCTTGTTTTTTCACCTTTTAGGGAACATTTTGCTTTAAAAATTCTTTGACGATTAACTCGACATCAAGTATGTGACACAATGAAACCTGCAGACAGTAAATTCTTGCGCTCACCTCCATAAAATGATCAGGACTTTTATTTCTCCCATCTGTAGTATCATCCACCTGCTCCCACACACTTTCTTTTTTTTCTGCGCTGCTTCAATAGAAATGAAAGTTTGCTTGAATGTTTACCTAAAGGAATATCTGCTTCGGCATGTGGTGCAAGAAAACCTTTAGCAACCTCTCGCCTCGCCTCTGTTGATTTATTGAAATGTTCAAGAGTTAGCAGGTGTTGCTAACTGCTGCTGGCTTGCATTTTCTTCAGGTTTCTGGCTCTTCAGTATCAGTGTTTGTTATATGTGGCCGATACCAATTTTGAAGCAGAAATGTTTATAGCAATTGAATAGTAATAATTGCGGAACAGTTTTGTCTAACAATTTTCAACTTCAATTCTTGTAGACTGCAAACTCACTATTGTGTTTAGTGTAAATTTTTATCTGTATGAACTTCGAGTTGAGTATGTCACCCCTGATATTTGCTTCTATAATATACTCTAGTGATTCAGCACTTTGTAGAAAAAGGAATTTAACAACTCTTAAAATTTGGTAGTTCTTTGTGTTTTAGCTGATTGCTAGCATGTTCAGTTATTGTTTTAAACGGCAAATCTTTATATCTTTTTCCTGAAATATGAACTAACGTCTTGCTACTTTGTGCTTCTAGCATTCCCTACATCAGTGTGTACTGAGGTCTGCTGTTTGCAGCCTGTACAGACGAGCTGTTTGACTCGAGGATCCTTCAGGAGGTTTTATCATCTGATTCTGTTACCCTTAAATGATTAAATAGATTACAGATTTGATGCTACGGTGGAGGTTTTGTGTTCCTGCCGTGCCTGAAACGGTCCAGTGCATCCTAATACATATTAACTTGAGACAGACGGTGTCTAGCCAGAGATCACCAAGGTGGATCTTGTGATCTAAAGAAAGAAAACAAGCTTTTAGCTATCCGGTTTCCCTCCTCCGGCCCTTGCAGTGTTTTTTCACTTGTTTTCTGGCTGAGCTGGAAGAAGTAAAGTTGGCTTGTCAGGCTCTCCTGCTCGCAGTGGAAAGAGTGCTCTCTGTCTGCCGGGGCTGTAACGCTGTAGCTGCTCTGCTCTGCGCTGCAGCTCCTGGTGCATTGTTGCTCCACTTCAAAATGTTATATTTACCAGCAAACTTCAGCCAGCGAATTGGACTCAGCGCTGGCCTTGTGCAGTCATGTGCCGCCTGCGTGGAGGCGTCGACTGTTGATATAGATCATCAAATGCTTAAAGTGCGTAATTTTCTGCTTCAGAAACCACACCTGCCCATGAAACATGTGCCTCTGCAGTTTATGCATGCATCGACGATGATTGGCTTTTGAGAACCTGCACTTAGCTTTGGAGCTATTATTAAAAAAAACTATCATTGGACTAAAGTATCGACCAGGAAACTTGTGCCAGAGGGGAGCAAAAAGTTCTGGCAAAGTTTCTTAAATGTTTGTCATACTGCAGAAATGACAAACACTTTTTGTATGAACTTAGAAATGCTAAATATTTCTTTAAATTGCAATTATAATTGGGATGTGGAGAGAAGACAATACATGGTGTGACATGCATCATCTTTACTATGACACCACTAAATAAAATCCAGCGCAACTGCAGTCAAAGTCACTTAGTGATCTGTATGAATCCAGCTGTTCGCTAAAAGTTTATTGGACATCAATGAACAAACGGCGTTGTGAAGACCAAGGAACGCATAATGACAGGTCAGGGTTTATGGTGCAGAACCTGCAGCTTAAAGCAGGGCTACGGTTCTAAAACAATATCCAAGGCTGATAACATCTTAATGGACACTGTTCGATCCATCATCTGAAATTAGATCAGCCAAGAGGGGCCACGCTACTCTGGAGGAGCTGCAGAGATACACAATCCTTCTAGGAGGATCTGATGCAAGGCATTAGTGATGCACAACTAATGGCATTTATGGAAGAGTGGAAAGATTCAGATCAATGCTGAAAGAAAACCAAAGTCAGTGACAAAACATGAAGACAACACGGCAAATGTGTGGCGGAAGGTTCTCTGGCCAGGCAAGACCACACTGTAACTTTTTTTGGCACAAACCTAACATAAACACACACACACAGTGAAACATAGTGGGGAAGCTTTACTTTAGCAGGGGTATGAAGACTTTTTTGCAAGGCACTTTAAATTTCTAACATGCAGCATTATTATCCATTTATCTCTGTCTAACACAGATATCTTCTTGACTACTTCTAATTGCAATAAAAAAAAAATACAAATTATGTGATTTAAATAGTTGCCAGGGTTTAAAAAGCAGAGATAAAGACCTGCTGTGGACTACAAGTTTTCTGCTGTTTGCAGAAAAAAATTTTTTCCGCTCAGCTCTGCAGAATGTTGATGTTTTTAACTGATAATGTCTGCATATCACTCAACTTTATCCCCAGCAGATATACAGCAAACTCTTTTTGTCTTAATGCTGTCTGTTGTGCCTTAGTGACATGTTTAGTTATTAGTTTATTTCACCACAGGTCTGGAACATCTACAGTTTCTGGTGGTTTTTGTTCCACCCAGGTGGAGATTCGCTTCGTCTGTGGTATCTGGGTTTTGCCACCTTGGCAGCTTGTACTAAGTCTGGCCACTGCTGCTGACACCATATTGTGTTGACAGGTGGCAGGGAACGCCACTTTGTTCTCCAGATCCTGCAAAGCCCAAAGCTACAAAGTGCCAGTTGAAGTAGACTGTGGGTTTACACACTATCTCATCCTGGAAACATTTTGGCTGCATATTTATGGATGGAGCAACCTGTCTGCAGCATAATTACAGCATCTGCATACTTCTTTTTTATTATTCTTTTTTTATTTTCTTATTTTCTGTTATCTTCAGCAGCTGCGTTAGGAAAAGCTGTGATCAGATGTGCATGGCAGAGCATGTGCAGAAATAACGTAAACACGCAGCGTCATCTGTTGTCCGGCGTTGCACGCTCGCTTGTGCACAGAGGGAGCCTCTTTCACGCCTGGGGAACGAGCCTCCAGACTCTTTTGTGTGAAACGGATGAGATCATCCTGGGGCAAAACCATGAGGGGCTGCAGTACGACCTTACTCCAGATATATAAAAACAAGCAATTACATAAAAAAGTTATATTTTTAAATGCAGTTTTTAATGTAAGCATGTAAGGATGAGCCTAATTTTAAAGATGGCTCCCTGATTGTTTTTCATGCCCTGAGAGTTTGCAGGGTCATTTCTCTCTTTGTCTTATAACCGATAGACAAATGAAATCACGTTTCTTGAGGATCAGAAAGACACTAGAATCGAAAACTGAGGAATTCAGTGATGCAAAAAGGCATAATCTTAACCCTAGTTCAGCATGTTAACAGCTTCTCAGCAGTTTCAGAAAGTTTACGGAGAACGACATCAAGGTCATTGGAAATTCAATTTTGTACCACTTCTTGTTTCAAACACACAATTTTTCTGTTTTTGTTGGAGAGAAAAATTTACATAGTTTAACAAAAATCTTATCCTTAATTCTGGAAAATTAAGGATTTAATATAATTAACCGGAACTGAGGTTCCGGTTAATTATATAAACCTATGTTGTTGTAACCATGTGTTCTTGTATCATAACTGTAAAGTTCAAGTTTATTTGGACAGCACATTTCAGCGACAAGGCAGTACAAACTGGTTGTAAGCAAACTGGTTTGTCCATAGCTTTTACAATGTATACTAGGGTATTTATCTTGCCAGTTACATAGTTTTTTTAAGGATTAATGGAAATGAATAGTTTAAAAAAAATAAAGAAACGGGTTAGAAGTAGAAATTGAACGACGTTTTCCGCCACATTCCTTCAGCAATTCTAAAACATCTTAGATGGTTTGATCACTCATATGTCTCCTACAACTGTACCAGTTCCTTATTTTTGTGCGAAAAAGCTGTTTATACTGGAAGTCATGATTCATTTAATGTTGGAGCCTCCCATTACAACTTCTCTGGTTTTATCTTAAGATACACAGACAAGCCTCCTCCAAATGGGGTTTTTGTTTTGCTGAGCAGGGAGGAGCTTAAATGCTTTTTCTTTTGAGAGTTTTTTCTGCCATTTGAGTTTTCTACAAATTTGAATAAATAATTTTAAGACACATCTTGGACATATATTTGGATTATTTGTTCAGATTTTTAGATATCAATCAATCTCAAAGCAGTTAAATGTTGACTTCTTGATGGGGCTTTCAGGGTTTCCCACGGTGTATTATAAGCCTGGAGGGCCAACAGGCTTTACTGGTGCCCCCACCAGACTTAGCATTGTTTATTTATTTAAACTTTTTTTTTTAATTGTTGCCTTTAATCGGTGTTTAGGTATTACTTTTCTAGTCTCCCAATAATGCATAACTATCAAGTGATATTCTCAAATTTCCTGTCAACTTTGAAAATTTTTTAAGTCAAGAACATGGCAGCCGGCTGGATGAGAGCTCTAGCGCCCCAAGCACCAGGATTAGCAAGTTTTCTGGGGGAAATTCTGGGGTTTTATAGCATCTCTTGGCTTCAGCTGATTGAAATGACGCTTAGCTCTTGCAAAGCAAGAAAGATTCCCTCTGAAAACTTGAATGATCTGGGAATAATTGCTTAAAATAATTTCCTAAAGAGAATAAACACTGCCTATTGTTCCATAATTCTTTCCAGTCTGTGTTTTCTGGTTCTATATTTACAGCCTGACAACTGTAAAAATATCTTATGGAAATCTTTAGTGAGCTTTTGGGTCCAAACTTTTGAAAGTGTGATGTTTTCACATGAAAGATTTGTCTGATTTCTGTAAATAAATATGCATGCATCCATTTTTGATTACCAATTTTCCATGTAAATGGATATTGATAATAAAATGATCACTGTCTCAAATTATCCTCGTAGAGAACCATATAAATCAAGCTAATCATTGTAGTGCTATTGCAAATGCAGTAGCTTTAGCAATTCATTTACTTCATATCGAGGAAGATTACTGGTGAACGTTGACTTCAATGAAAGCTGCATAGTGTGTGTTGTGTTGGTTTGTCATCATGACCCTGCAACACTGAATGCAGCCCAGACAAAACAGTGACACTCGATCATCAGGACTCAGCAGCTCCAGAGGAACAGGTTTTCAGATGGCCAAGGAGGAGCACAACACCACCTTTCAGCCTTTAGAGGCAGCAGCTCAAGTTACAACACAGACATTTATATCCAGAAAATGTAATGTGCTAGTTTGACTCGGTTGTTTTACCCTTTGACCCAGTTTTGTTCATCATTTTTGGCTTGAAAGTGACTCCTTATGTTTGTGCTTACTTGTGTTTACAATCCCTTTTAAAGCTTTTAAGTCTAATTCCCCGTCCAATTCTGGGAACCACTGTGGATTTATTCGTTCCCTGCACATTAAAGTGGATAGTTAAAGGAAGCCATGTCTACCATTTTATTTATTACACATCTAAAGCTGCAACCTAAGTGTGTCTAAATGTCCTTGGAGTCTGAGAGCGGACTGCTGGGAACGTCAGCTACGCTAAGGGTAAACTTTGAGATCGATTTCCTGAGGTAGGGTAACACTACTCTGCTCCGGGCCGAGCAGCTTGGTATTGTTGGAGGCCGGTTGCTATGGCAGCATCAGTGTTTATTTATCATGGACTACCTCAGAGAGAGAGATATTTTACGGTTGTGGGGGGGTCTGGTTCAGACTTGAGGGGTTTTCAGCTGGGTGGATGGTGTGAAGTCTGTCAGGAGTCGTTTATTTCAGTAGCAGTGGTGGTAATTTGTGAAGTTTTGGAGAGACTTGCAACCAGAAAGTGGTGGGTTTGATTCCAACACCCTTCTCCCATCATCTCATGTGAATGTGAGTGCTGCTGGGTGAATGTGGCTGGAGCATAAAAGCTCTTTGAGTGGTAATTGGGAAGCTCTGTATAAGGTCAGTCCATTTACGACTAAGAAATGCTGTCAGATTGAATCAAATGACAAATAATGTATTCCTTTAGTTCACCGTGTCTGAGATGTCCCTGCTGAGGATCCATCTTTAGCAAAAAGTTCAAATTGTCTTTCTTAAAAACAAAAAATAATGCAGTAATAAGGAGCTTCTTTGTGACAATTATTGGAATTAATTCTAAAGGGAAAATTAATGTTGCAACTCAAATTATAAAAATTTCTTCAAGGAATTGTTGTAAATGCTGATGGCTATGGGTAGGACGATCTCCTGTAGAAGTCTGCGTTCCAGTGACTCTGACCGAAGACACTTTGTTGATGTAACAGTGTCTTGAAGAGGATGCTGGGGGTCGTTCCTACATTATCTTGATTTTTATGAAGAATCCTTCTGTGCACGAAATAAAACCAACATAAAAAAAGCCTTCTCTCCCTTCTGGTAGATGGTTTCATAACCCTACTTTGAGTTAGATCAAAGATGGCTAATTAGATGAACCTTCACTGAGCTACACCTTTTTCACTACTTTGACAGGGCAGAAAGAGAAGAGAAAAAATGCAAGTTATCATAATGTTTTAGCAATGATGCAGCTTTCTTGGATACGAAACAGGTTTACTATATTCATCAACACTACCACATCCTATTTTTCCATGACCAAATCTGCATTTTTCAGCAAAACCTGTACATAAATCTGTTACCGTATTTTCCGGACTATAAGTCGCACTGGAGTATAAGTCGCATTTTTTGGGGAAATTTATTTGATAAAATCCAACACCAAGATCAGACATGTCATCTTGAAAGGCAATTTAAAATAAAAATAGAATAGAGGCTAACAACAGGCTGAATAATTGTGCGGTATGCTAACATTACATGACAAACAGCGAACTGAGAACGTGCCTGGTATGTTAACATAACATATTAAGAGTTATTCAGATAACTATAGCATAAATAACATGCTAGCAAGTTTACCAAACCATCCGTGTCTCTCCAAATCACTAAATCGAATGAAATCTTCATCCTCGATGTCGCTTGTAAACAGCTCGGCTAACTCGGGAGGTAGAATAACACAGGCCTAGAGCGCCCTCTTGCGGTTTAGTGTGAAAATAACGTGGTATGATATAATAACGTGTTAATAATTTCATACATAATTCTCTCCAGAGTATAAGTTGCACCCCCGGCCGAACTATGAAAAAAACTGCGACTTATAGTCCGGAAATTACGGTAGATGTGTTAAATGTCTAATTAGTTAGATTTTTTGCAACTGCGGAATCTTGCACTGAAAACATTGAAAAACCCAACTTCCATTCTTCAGCTTATCTGAGATAATTTCACGTGGGAGGGAACCTTAGACATTCCTCTTTCCTCAGACATCGTCCAGCTCATTCTGGGGAGATTACAAGGGGTTCCCAGACCAGACTGGATATTTAGTCCTAAAATCCAACTTTTAATTTAATTTCATCTATTCAGTGGAAAAAATGCATGTTTTTGATCATAATTCTGCTGAAAGACCCAATTATCACCCATATTTCTGCCGGAGGCCACTTGATTTAAATTTTTTTTTTATTTGAATCATTCTGGCATTTCAAGTAGTTTCTGATTCCTTGCCAGGTTCTCAAGATATTTGGAAAACAAACAGGCCCACCGCATTACAGATCCGCCACCCTGTTTAACAGCCGGCATGAGGCTGTTCTATACGCTGACGGCACACACACCTGCAGTTTGTTGTTAAAAAATTCAGTCTTATTCTTTGCCGTCTATTTATTTGTCTGAAAGGAGTGTCTGTCATGATGAGGCAAAAACATCAGCTGTGTGTGTTATGAAAAGTTTTGTTATCCATCCATCTTCTGTACACCCTTGTCCCTAATGGGGTCGGGAGGTGCTGGTGTCTATCTCCAGCTGCGTTCCGGGCGAGAGGCGGGGTTCACCCTGGACAGGTCGCCAGTCTGTCGCAGGGCAACATAGAGACAAACAGGACAAACAACCACGCACACACACACTCACACCTAGGGACAATTTAGAAAGACCAATTAACCTGACAGTCATGTTTTTGGACTGTGGGAGGA